>WOFM01000134.1:0-66060 GCA_011428145.1 Ericerus pela | reverse complement strand
TTATCTAGTTTTATATGAAATTTCTTTAATATTGCATATGGGGGTGGGTTTGCTTGTTGTAATTGTTGAAAGATGAGTTTACAATATTTCTTTTGCTCTGTTTTAATAAAAATGGTTAATATTTAAAAAAATGGTAGTCTGTGTGAAGGTATGGTATTGTGTAAGGTTTCTTTTGAGTTGTTTTTTGTCTAAATTGCTTCAGTGCCTTTATCGTAATTTGGAAGGTTTTAATTAGTTTTTGTAGTGAGGAGAATTTAGTAATATCTAAATTGAATGGTGTTAAATTGTTTCCATATATATATATATGTTGTGGATATGTGTGTATTTGTGGGATCTGGGATTGTAATTATCTCTTCGTGATCTATCATTTCTTCGTTGTTTGATTGTGTGTATTGTGATTGAGGTGTGTTGTTGATTATTTCTTCATGATCTATTTCGGGGTTTGTGTTGTCACTGTTTTGTATTTTTTGGATTGTTTGTCTGTGTTTACGTGCATATGTATGGTCATTGTATGTGTTGTTTAATATTGTTTCGTTAATGTATGTTTGGGCGTAATCGTGTAAGGATTCCACTATGGTGCAAAAGGTTTGTTTGTGTTGTTCTTCTGTTTGTATTTCTGAGTTTTCATCTTTTAGTGTATGCAGATCTGTTTGTGGCCATTCTGTTTTTTCTTGAGCTAGCCATTCTGGTCCAGTGAAACATTTTGATTGTGTTAAGGAAGTTGGGTTTGCTCCTCTTGAGCCTATGTCTGCTGGGTTTTCTTTGGTTGGTACATATTGATATGTGATGTTTGGGATTGTTATTATTTCTTTGATTCTGTTTTGTGTAAAGGGGGGTAGGATTTTTCTTTGTGTAAGCCATATGAGTACGCATTTGCTGTCAGACCATAGAAAGGATTGTTTTTCTTGTGGTATGTGTAGTGTTTCTCTAAGAAATTTTGTTAATCTTGCTCCTAGTAGTTCAGCTATTAATTCTAATTTTGGTATTGTATGTGTTTTTTCTGGGGTTAATTTGCATTTGCCTATTAAGAATCTTAATGTGTATATGTAGTCTGTTTTGTATCTTAAATATGCTACTGCTGAGTATGCTATTGCAGAGGCGTCTACGAATACGTGAATTTCCGCTTGTTTTGGTGTAAATGGTTTTTGAAAAAATTTTCTTTGGAAACATATGTCGTTACATTTGCTTATGTCTGTTATAATGTTTTCTGCTATTGGTATTAAAGAGGTTGGTAATGGTGTGTCCCATTCTTGTTTGTGGTCCCATAGAGTTCGGACAAAGGCTTTTGCTGGAACTAATAATGGTGCAAACCAACCAAATGGGTTGAATATTGCTGAGAAATAACTGACGAATGTTCTTTTGGTATGTTGGTCTGGTGTTTTTATCTTGGGTTGTAGATAAAGTATGTCTTTGCTATAATTCCATTGAATTCCTAATATCTTAACAGGGGGATTTTGAATTGCGTTTTTTGTAGTAAATAATGATCGTAAGTATTCGTCATTTGTTGCCCATTGTGCTAGTTCAATAGAGATGTCATTAAATGTTTTGTTTGATGTGTTTTATAGTTTTACTGCTTGTTTGTGTGTTGGTACTGATGTAATTAGATTGTCTACGTAAAAGTTGTTTGTTAATATATTATAAAATTGTGGGTTTGTGGTTTGGAAGTAGTAGAGTAATGTTGCTGCTAATAGGAATGGTGATGCTATGACTCCAAAGGGTACTCTTTTAAATCTGATAATTATAAGATTGAGGTTTGCCAGTGGTTTGTTCGGGTCTTTGAGCCATAAAAATCTTGTGACATCTCGGTCTGATGGGTTTAATTTTAGTTGTAAAAGTGCTTTTCTAATGTCTGCACTTATACCGATTGGGTTTAATCTGAATGTTATAAATAATTTTACTATGTCTGCGAGAAGTTTTAATCCTTTGTGTATGCAATCATTCATTGAGTGGTTTGCTTTTTTAGTTTTTGCTGATCCGTCAAAAACTATTCTGATCGGGTGTGTAAGTTTAGTTGGGTCTATTAATCCGTGATGTGCTAGGTAATGGAATAGTTCTGTTGTATGTTTATTGTGGACCATTTCTATTATATCGTTTTTGAATAATTCTTGGAAGTATGCATCGTATTTTTTGAAAAATTCAGGTGAAGTGCGCATATGTGGTATTTGACTTTTAAGTCTGCTAAATGCTAAGGAGTAGTTGTCTGGTAGTGGGGGTGGATATACTTTCCATGACCATCGCACTTGATATCTTCCATTTACGAGTTTTATGTTTTTGTAAAATAACTCTATTGCCTTTTGTTCTTCTTGTTCTATTGTTAGGTCTGGTGTTGTTATCCCTATTGTTTCTAATTTCCATAGGTTTTCTATGTCTGGTTCTGATGAGAAATATGTATGTTCGCTTTGGGTTGGTTGTTGATTATCTGTTAGTTGTCCAGTTATGTGAAATCCGAAGTTTGTTTCAATTAATTGTACTGATGGTGATATGTGTATGATTGATTTAATGAATTGCCACATATATTTGTTCCCGAGTAGTATATGTATTTGTGATGTCGTTTTCAATGTTTGTGCAAACTGTAAATCTTTGTATTTCTGGTATGTTCGTTTAATTTCTGTTATGTTTTTAGTGTCTAACTTGTTTGATATGTTTTCTACTGTCCTGGCTATTATGTTTGAGAATTTTTGTGTGCTATGTTCTATTTCGAAAGTGACAATATTTGTAAGGAATGTCTGTGTTGTTTGATTTTGTATTCCTGTTAATTTTAGGGAGTGTGTGCCTATGATTGGTAGTTGAAGTGTTTGTATGGCAATGTTTTCTATTATGTATGTTTTAGTGCTCCCTGAATCGAAGAATGCATTTATTGAGTGTGTTTGTAGTGTTTGAGGGTTATGTATGTTTGTGCAGAATGTGAGAAATTTACTATTTGTGGATAAGATTGTAAATAAGTTTAACTTACTTGGTATTGGTGGTTGGAGAACTGTTTCTTCGATTTGCGTTGATGTTGCTATGGTTTGTTCGGTTATCTTTGGATTAATCTCTATAGTAGGATCGTGTCTGTTTTCGTGGTTCTGGAGGTGCTGTAAGGAAATTAAATTATCATTAATACTTTGTTCGATATGTGTGTCTATATTGTTTTCTTCTTGCTTACGTGGTGGAAATTTGGTTTGTAGTTCTATAACTTTTTCTAAATATCGGTTTGCTTCGTGTTTTGTTAGTGGGTATGTAATTCTGGGGCATAACGCTGAGTGATGTGCACTAGTCTGTTGACACTGGAACCATCTGCATCTCCGTTGTGGTTGGTTACAGTGATCTGCAGTAGCTAGGATTCCACATTTGGGGCATAAGTTGTATTGTCTGAAGTATGTACGTCTGTTTTCTAATGTATTGTAATTCTTGTGACAGCAGAGGTAGCTCCAATGTGGGCCCTTGCAAAACATACATCTTTGTTTCGTTGGTACTGCCGGGAATCTGTAAAGTTGCTCTGGGATGTTGGTGTCCGGGTCTGTTTTTGAGTGGTATGCTGGAACAGAGAACTCATCTATATCGTTATCTATATATTGTTCTGGCGAAGGTTTACCTTGGTCAGTATTTGTATGAAAATTGGGGCTGCTTTTAAGCTGTCCTATGGTTTCTGTTATATTTTTATTGTTATTAGGTTTGTTGTATTGTGGTTTATTGTACTGACGTCTGTTAGGGTTGTTATATGTTCTGTCTCTGTAGTATGTGTTATTTTGTTGTTGTGTTTCTTGCATTCTATATACCTCTTTTGTTATGTCTGGCTTTTCGGTTAAGTCTCTTGTTTTGATCTCTTGGTATACTGCTTCTAAGACTGCTTTTGAGTTTGGTTTAGATATGTCTATCCTGTTGGAGTAGGAATTTCTTGGGAAAATTTTTAGTAATGTTGGGAAAGTGAGATCGTCTGTTGATTCTGGTACAAAGTCATGTATTGTGTCTAGTAACATACATGTTTTGTCGTATGCAGTGCGTAAGCCTTCTTTCGTGTTTTGTGCTAAAGGTATGTTATTCAGGGTTTGCCATAGTTATGATCGTATTCTAGATTTGTCACCAAATTTGTCATGTAAGTATTGTAGTCTTCTAAAGTAGCTTTGTTCGTTATGGCCTAATGATGTTAGTCTTTGTTTGATGTTTTCAGGCATAGCATCTTCTAATATTTTGCATTTTTGTGGTGTTATGATATCTTCTCCTATGTGTATGTATTTCATGAAAGATGTTATGAAATCTGGGTACAATATACATTTGGCATTAAATTTGGGTAATTTATATTTTGGTGTCTTGAGGAAACATGATTGGGTTAATGTGTTTGATCCCGTGGGTATTTCTCAAACTTTTGGTATATGAAGTGTGTTCTTTTGTAATGTTGGGTTTTGTGTACTTTTTGGATATTCTTGTTTGTTGTTGTCTTGAGTTGTTTGTTCCGTTGTTATTTCTGTCGGTTGATTCAAAATAACGTTTGTAGGTTGTTTGTTTGAAGTTTGTATGTGTGTATTAGTTATTACAACCCGTCTTTGCAGTATTGTGTTTGTATCAGTGTTAGTGTTTCTTCTCGTTGGTGTTAGGTCGAGTGGTGTTGTTTTGTCTGTTGTGTTACGTATCTTTGATTTTTTTGTTTCTATGGTTGGTGTTTGTGGTGTTTGATCGTCTTTATAAGTCCATTTCGATGATTGTTTCCTTATTGGTGTTTGTTCAAGAGTTATTGTGGAAATATCTGGGTTATTACCTGGAGGTGTTGCGGGTCTGTATCTGTCCTCTGATCCAGAGCGGTAGTATCCAATGGATCGAGGACTTTGCATTTCTTCGCTGGATGTTCGTGATACTGTTCTTTGATGTTTGCTTGGTGAGTTGGTGATGTTTGTTTCGCAGTAAATTTCAGGAGGTTGATTCTTCAAATTTGTTGTTAAGTCGAGTAATTTGAATTGTGAGTTCTTCTTTGATATCGTAAATTTTTTGGTAAAATTGTATGTCGGCATCTGTGGGTAGGTTGTCTAGGTCTATTAATTGAAATTGTAATACACTGAGAAAAATACGTACGTCTGCCAGTTGGTATACGGCTACGTTGTATGTTTTGGCTTGTTGTATTTTGTTTTCTGCTCTTGTCATTGATATTTCTATGTATGTGTGTTGGGGGCTTTTAAACGTTTGTTGTGTGAATTGTGGGTTTGTTGTAATATAGTAGGTTTGTTTTTGTGGTTCATGAATTGGTTGAGTTTGCGTAATGTTAGGAATAGGTAGTATTCCTTGTGTTACTTGTGGTCTATTAGCTGTTGTTAGTAATGCTGTTGTAGTAGGTCTGTATCTTGATACCTGTTGATTGTCCGTAAATGTTATGGATGAGTATATCGGTTGAGAGATTGGTTTTGTTAATGTGTGCATCACGGTAGTTGGTAAGGTTATCGTAATTGATTTTGTTACTTGTGTAGGTTTGTTGGGTTCTAATGTTAATCCTGGTGGGTTTGTTTGATTTACTGCGATTTGTTGTGGGTTTGTTGTCGTTGTTGTTAGGTTATGTGTGAGTGGTGATGGATGTTGCCTGGGCTGTTCTGGAATATGTAGAGGTGATGGGTGTACGTCTGCATCTGGGTTTGGATTTTCTTGCTGTACGTTTGCTGGTTCTGCAGTTTTCTGTTTCTTTTTTTCCATTGCTGGATATTTATCTCACTTGTTTGTATATATAAGTTCTATGAATATGTTTTGTAATAAAAGTTCACTGTATTTATTGTGTTTGATTACTTACGTCTGTTTTGTTTTGTACTGTCGGTTGTGGACATGCGTTTTCGCTGTTTAATGGTTGTCTGTATCTTCTTTGTTCGTCCTACTGTTTCGTAACCGAACACTTTTTAAGCACCAAAACACAAATTCACTCAACTTATAACATAAAACACTTTCTGAGGACCGTACTTGCTCTGTTACCATGTAGTGAGACAAATATAAAAGAACGTGGTGTTTCCCATTCGTCACCATTAGCCGAATGACGTTGTTCGTTATTTCTTGTAACAAACTTGTCTGTGTTGTCTGTGTTTGTGTAAGTTGTCAACGGTTTGATAGGTCTGTTCTACTGATGTCATAGAGTTGATCAATGACATCAGTGAGATAACGATATTGTGTCACATTATCATTATCGAATCGTGTACAACACCGTCGTTCACGATAATATTCTCTTCAATTCATAGCTGAATCCTAATTAAGTTAACTGTGACAAATTGAAGAGAATTCAGAGAATTTGTAAATGAATTTTGTGAAAAGTACAGTTTGATAAGGGAAAAAACTTTTAAATAGAATGTACATTTCATTTGGTTGCCTTCAACATTTTATCAAAATGGCAGTTCATTATTTATATAGTCAAAGGTCCAGTCTATAGATGCCGCGAGCTGGTGTACGAAGTACCCCAGACTTAAAATCTCAACCAATTAAAATTTAAAATCGGTGTAAAAGTGGGTACTTCGTATGCCAGTGTTTATAAGCAAATGCACGTTGCGAGATTTTCCTCCAATCAGATATTTAGTTGAAATTAGATGTTTTTGTATAAGGGTTTTCTATAGGTAGAAACTGCCCATGTGTCGTCTCCATCATATATATATATATATATATCCTCGAAATACTCTTACATGATTTTTATGAATATTCATTGTTTGACTCCAACTCCCAGTAGTGTTTATTTCTACGTTGGTTGGTCTTGACGATTCTAGATTGTTCTCTATCGTTTTCTTTCTTAGTTGCCGCAAGAAGGGTTATAAGGCAAACTAAACTAGTGCGATCAGCTGTTTTCTAGTAAAATCTGGAACGTTATTTCAGCCGTGTATATACATACCGGCATCTCGGCAAACTACATTATTTCATGATTTGTCTTGTTCGTGCTAGTCTGGAGTTTCATGCGATTTATCGATTTAGTTCAATACTGTATTCGTATTTCATTGTTAAGCGTTAATAGTGTGCCGTTGTCGTTTTCAATCGTAGTGCAACTTTCCGTGCTTATATTGTAAATTTAATTTCGACGTATTTGTGGTCATTACTTACTGCGCGTGGTAAATATTTGAATTTTAAACGGGGATTCAAATTAGTAATTCTTCTCTTTCTCGTTTTTGAGTCCGTTAGCGGTTATTATTTCGAGTGTGACTTCGTTATAGATTATAGATTCGTTCATTTTCATCTTTTTCAGGAGTAAGTGTCCATCACGTTCTCTTATTATCTGATTTTGTTTGTTTTCTATTGCTAAATCTGCGTCCCTTTAAGTTTGTAGGCGGTATGTTCCCGAATTTTTGAGATTTGTCGCTCTAAATTATGACCTAAAAGTTACTGTTTCGATCTCTCTGTATACCACATCTCGTTTTTTTTCACCGCCGTGTATGTATTCAGTCGTAATTTTTTTTCTGAATTTATGTCGATTTTTTCGCAGATGTCGATCTTGCCTTACATTTTGAACGACCTAGTGCGCGACTCTTACGACCCTTTGTCGCGATTGTACGACCAAAATTTCGGAGTTGGTTTGTTCAATGATGATCTCGATAGATATCCATTGATACCCACAGTTCCGTTACTCGCTGGTTATCTACGACCTCATCGTCACGCCAATCAGGATGTGAGTGGCGTCTCTACTATCGTAAACGAGAGAGATCAATTTAAAGTGAATCTGGACGTGCAGCAATTCAAACCCGAAGAAATTAACGTGAAACTAGTTGACGACTGTTTGGTAGTCGAAGGTAAGCACGAAGAGAAACAGGACCAACATGGATTCATTTCACGTCAGTTCACTAGGCGATACAAATTGCCGCAGAACGTCAATCTCGAAGCCATTCAGAGTAATTTGTCCTCTGACGGCATTCTCTCCATTTGTGCCCCAAAAAAAGTGAGTATTTCGTTGTTGAGCCAACTTTTTCAGCCGAACTAACATCGGTATACTGATTTTTGAATCGATTTTTCTAATGAGCAAAGCATTTCATATTGCTTCAGATAGAGCAAAAAGAAGGCAAAGAAATACCAATCCCTGTCCAGCAAACAAATAAACCAGCTATCAAACAATCCCGTAAGTCCACGGCCGATGAGAAATCCGGCGGTGATCGAATGGAAACGTAATTGTGTGTGCTCGGTTAAATCCTTTTTTCAATCTCGAATTAAGTATTTTTAATTAACTATTTAGGATGTATTTTTGGCTTTCATTCGTATAAAGTACTCTTGATAAGATAGCATTTAATTACAATTAGCGTTAATTTTTAGTTTTTTTTTTTCTTAATTTTTTCATTTTTACATTAATTTATCGTTCCTCTTTATAAATTTTGAATTTTCTCTATTGAGAATAAGTGACGAATGGAATGCATAGTTGAGTAATAATAATGTTCCTTGCAATTTTGAAAATAAATTATTCGTAAATTCCTCTGAAGCGTTTCTAGTGATACAATTTAGACACGGACTTCATACTTGCGGCGATCATTTTTTTAGTTTCCTATATTTTTTATCGCACGCTTTTATTAGCTCCTTATTCCGTTTGTTAGATCAAATGTTGGAATCAATTTTTCACCCACAAACAATTTTTCTCATATTTCCCTTGATTCAATCGACCTGAAAGTTGATATATTTAGTGGATATATTCGAAACTTAATTTATTTAGGTATATTTTTAAGTAAATTTGGAACTCTGTACATCTAGGTATTTTTCGATCTCGCTACATGTAGGTATATTTGGAACTTGCTACATTTAGGTATAATTATTGTTGACAATATGCATAGTTTCAAATTGACTGACCTGGTAAGGTGACCAAAATTCGATTGAAAATTTTGATGAAATGATTGATAATATACCTACCTTCGGTGAATTAAGCATTGAAACGGAAGAATAGAAACAAATTTAAGAAGGAGAAAAAAGGAAAGAACGATTTAAAACGATGCAGGATTGTAACAACCTCGAAAACGAAAAGGGAGAAAGAAGGGAGGTAGACTATTTCTCATCCTTATGTACCCAAACTCGTAGGACTGTATTATCCAAAGAATAGACGCTTTGAAAGGTGTGATTTGAAAAGACAAGATACAGGTACTGAAAATTAGTGATGGGTTATCTCCATTGACCTTCGGGGATATATATATATGTATGTATATATTTGAAAAAAATATGGAGGTGACGTGACGTGCTGCTGTTTTACGACAAGTCGACTGTCGTTAATGTCCACACCGAGCACGTGCACACTGGCGTAAAAATTATCCCATAACAATCCACATGACCCATTGGAATAATCAGATTCTTCAGAATGGGTTAATTTGTACGGCAGTGTTTATAAAAAAATCGCACGTGGCGATTTTTTGTCTAATCATATGTTTAGGAAAATGAACATGTGGCGTTGGCAGCGCTATCTATAGGTGCAACACCAAAATCTCTGTTTCCATTATTATGTTTCCATTATATATCCTTGAAGCATAGAAATATAATAACATAATGGAAGAAGCACTAAGTTGATAAAATACAGGAATGAGTTAGAAAGAAAGAGAGAATGATAAAAAGTACTGATTGTAGTGGCAGAGACACTACATATGAAGGCACTTATGTAATACTTTGTTTAATGTCCAAGGGACTATATAATATCTGGTCATCACACACCTTCTATACACCTAGATCTGACAATGCCTGACAATGACCTCAGCCCAGTCCTCATCTACCTACATTGCTTTGGTAGACAAGTTCCCTATTCAACTACCAGGTGCGCAGGAGATTGTGGGCATAGCCCACATACGGGGGGGGGTTGGTGTCTGTAGCTAGTCTTTCAAGACTTGCTGTCCTTATAGATCTGTAAAAAGTTAGATTGCTACATAAAAACACAAGGATGTTACTGTTGTTTATTATAAAAAAATATAACAAAATAAAACAAAAATTTGTACTTATAACTACAAAATAAATATTTACAAATTGTTTACAAAGTCCATAAAACTTAGACACAAGAATAAAATATTACTTATAATTTTTCTTCCAGTTGGGAGTTAATAAGTGGCTCCCAACTGTGATTTGTGGGTCGTTCAAATTGCCAGACACTTCTCTGGGGGGTGGATGTTGACAGGTTCAGCACTGTAGAGGATATTCACTGTAAGGAAAAAATAGAATTGAGTTAGTAATTTCTTAATCAAAATTGTGATAGTTGACAAGGTTCTGACAATTCTGGTTAGTGTGGTTCATGATCCTCTATTACCCTTACCCACTTTCCTCAGTAGGTAGCTGGATGATAGAGTAAGCATTAGACAAGATTGACCTGCCATGTCTTTAAAGATAACTGAACTCCAATGGTGCCACAAACATTGGTGTTCATGGCAGTGACTGTGTGTATGAGAGTGTTCACAGATTAAGTTTGGATAGAAGTTAGGCTATGATTGAGCTGGTGGAGATGAGATAAAACCATCATATATAGCTGGAACTTAATACTCCCTCCTGGTACCAATCGTAGTCAATAGCTTCTCAAAATGGCTGCCATCATTGAATTTTGTAGGCTTTTAATTTTTCATTGAAACTTCACTTAGAAAAAATTATTGAAGGTAATTAAATACTGAACACAGAGGAGAATACCTTTCTTGATTTAATTAATTACTTGAATATCACTGAGAAATAATAAGTCGTTATAACACGAGAAATGACGATTTGTATTCACAATTAAAATATATCACAGCATTAAGTAGTTAGTGTTGTTGAACAAATCAATGCTCTGATGGAATTAACTTTCAGCGAAGAGGAACTGACAGTAAATTTGCGTTGAATTATTTATTCACCACGTCTTTCCGACAAACTTCTACTAGATGCTAGGAATGCTATTAATCAGAACACATCAAATAATTTTAATTAGTAAAATTTATAATTGCATCACAAAAACTTTCAAAGAATGGTCTAGGAAGAGCTTTTATAAAAATGTCAGCTAATTTTTCTTACGTTGGAATCTACTATACTTGTATTTTAATTTCACTAAATGTCTTAATGCATTGGGCTGACCAGATTTAACCGCTTCAACAGTAGCTTTGATTATCTTTGAAAATTATAGGACTAACCTTTTATTTTAATATTTTCAAACACAAATTTGATAAATATATTATGTCTTCACAGCTCGATTTAACGCAATATATTCCGCTTTCATAGTTGAGGTAGTGACACATTTTTGTCATTTAGTACCCCAAGCTATAGAGTCACCAAATGTTTGAATTAAATAGCCTAAAGTAGAAAAACCATCTGGATTGGTCATACCTAAGGTGGTCACTGTAACTAACAAAATTATGACCATTTCCTTCAAAGTAAAATCCAAGATCTTCAGTACATTTCAAATATTTCAAAACACATTTAATTTTGATCCAGTTGTAAATGTTGTAATTACTACATTTACAAGTTAATGTATTTACACAGAAGGAAATATTAGGTCTAGTATGCATATTTAAGTAACGAAGAGCACCAACTACTTCTCGATACAGAATATGATATTTTAAGTTTAATTTAGTTTCAATTCTTGGTTCATACTTATCTTTTCAATCTGCTTGATTAGTGAACTTAGGAGTATCACACTCTTTACAGTCTTTCATACCATACTTAGATAGTATCGACTCAATAAAATACTTTTGTGACAAACACATTTTACTTTGTTTCTTATTTCGATTAATTTTAAGTCCTAAATACTTTTTAGGTTCACCCATAATTTTAAGTTTAGACTTTATTTAGACGACATTGGATTTCTAAAATTTTATCTTTATTTTTTCTGGGAATAAGAATATTATCGACATACGCAACAATTATTACAAAGGTAGAATTCTTTTCCCAATAATAAATATTAGCTTGACCTTCATGGAGAATGAATCTCATGTCTGATATGGCTTTCTTAAAACAAACGTGCCATCATTTGGGACTAACTTGGAGACTGTAAAATGATTTCTTTAATTTATATATGTGAGTACATTTGAACTCATCAGTTTTATTGTCACCATCAAGAATTTCCATGTAGATATCTTTTTCAAGTTCACCATTAAGAAATGCTACATCAACATCAGTTTGAATAACATCCCATTTTAATTTATTTGCTATTGTCAATATAGCTATAACTTCCACAATACCTAAAGTTGAAGCATATATTTCGGATTAATCTTACACATTTTTATTTTTAACTAAACGTGCCTTGAAAAGAATATTACCATTCCCTTCAGTCTTTTAAACAAATACCCCCCTAGAATCAATTGTTTTAGCATACTTAGGTCTTTTTACACAATCCCAAGTATCAATGTATTTCAGAGATTTTAATTCTTTATCGATAGCTTTTAACCACTCAGATTTATTTTTAACACATTATTTAAATTTTCAGGTACTTCATTTAATTTACACATCATGGAAAAATATTTTTTTTCAATTATTTTGAGTTTATCTTTAGGATTAATTATTTCTAGATCGTTTTCAATTTTAAACTTACTGAAAGTTGTGCCTTTGAATTTGACTTTCTTATTTTTGGACACAGATAATTTCTTCTTTAAATTACGTTTGTTAGAATTATTTTCATTTTGTAAATAATTTTCCGAAATATCTCCTGAAAATCAACTTTAGAGATTTGTTTATTTTTGTCTGAAATATTAATATCAAAAGTAGGAAAACTATTTTCCTTGAAATAATCTAACAGAAATTTGTCTTTAAACATAACAGATTTGGAAAATTCAACATCACTACTTTTATGTAATTTACCTGTTGTTGGATTTAAAAGTTGTCACGATTTGGCATTACATCCAATCAGAATACATAATTCTCCACAGCGTCCTAACATTTTAATGATTTTTTTTTCATAAGGTATTTTTTTGTATGTGACAAATTGATGAATATACTCTTAATCGCAGGAACTTAATTCCAAAGTAACTCACGTTGGGTTTTAAATCCCAACTTTTTATATGATAAACTATTATGAATATGGACAACTGTGTTTAACACAAGTTTCCAAAAATCAATAGATAAACCACCATCGATGAAAAGAGCTCAAACTTTCATGAATAAAATTTGATTTACCCTTTCTGCCATGGCATGTAATTGAGGAGTATCAGGAGGACATGTCTCAACAATAACACCCTCATCTGCAATAATTTTCTTCATAGACACGCTTAAATATTCTCGACCACTGTCGATATGTAAATAATTAATTTTAGCTAAACTATCACCAAAGGAGGTACAGGCAACAAAATGCAAACCAGAAGGACTGAGCTACATGTTGGAAGCACCTCCTGGACTCTACTATATCCCTATCTGTAGGTGGGATAGGTTCAGGCTCAACTTCTAAAGGAACAGAAACATTACATGTCCTTAACCTTGAGAAATAATTAGGAGTCAGTGGTTGGAGAGTTTTCTCTCCAACATATGTCAAAGGACATCCATTTAGGACATCCTCTATGCTGGTTAAGGCTGTTTGAAGTTTGGGATAACTTGACAGTCTGCACCCGTAAGATCACTTCAGGCAGTTTTTTACTAAAGCCACTAAATGTTTGTATGCTCCACCATACTGTGAAGCATACTGTGGAATGAAGTGCTAACATACATACATTGTTGGAGTTCATATAATTATTTATTTGGTAATCCGAGATTTTCACTTGTTTCCCAACTAATGGTTTGAAAAACACAAAGTTTGAAGTATTGTTCAAAATTATAAATTTTGGTACTCCACAACATGCTGCAAATCTCATGAGGCACATGAGAAATTTATCAGTAGAAAGATTTCTAGCTGGTTCCAAATGCACAGCACAGATTACAAGACACACAAATAGGGCTACATAGCTCTTTGTAATATTGCCTGTATCATACTTTATGTTTATAGGACCAAGGTTATCTAAACCTGTGTGGAGAAGAGGTGCTGCTTCAGCCATATACATTAAACAAAGAGGAGGTGGAGGAGGGAGTGCATAGCTACCTCCAGACCACCTTTTACAAACTATACAATGATGTATGATGGATATCACTTTGGCTTGTTCCTTTATAATCCAAAATTGTTCACAGATTTTGGCTAAAAGATGGTTACAACCAATATGATTGTTTTGTGCGATGTAATTAAATAAGAAAGGAATTTCGAAACAAACAAATTAATATATTGCAAAAAATGAAATTGCTACGAAAAACGAAACATTAGCGGACTGTATGCGAATTTATCATGATGATAATAATAAGAGAAGCTAGAAGCTACGAGAGAAAACGTGGCCGCTCAGTGTAGCCTAGTGAGGCGCATAAAAATACGTCAACATTACTCCCCCCAAAATACGAAGTATTTAAATTATCAAATAGTAAAAAAGTGGAAAAAAAATTAAATTAAAAATAAATCAGACTTCATTCTGGTCAAACCGGGCCAACCCTTATGAGATTGGTGGACCTTACAAACCTATGTAATGAACGAGAAATAAATCAACAACAAAAATAAAAAATAAATTATATCTTTTAATGGAACCTTTAATTGGTCTCAATGGGCAATGGAACCAGTCATTGAATGGAACGCTTGTAGGATCCTTTGGACGTTTGAATTTCGACGATTCGAATTTGGCCAGTTTGGTCGGGATACGTTTCGGTGATAATAGCGAGGGGCCATTCCAGCACTGGTACGTTGTCAACTTTCTCAACTACGATATCTCCAACCTTGAGATTAGGGAGAGAGACTTTCCATTTTACACGTTGTTGCAGTTGATTCAGGTATGATTTGCGCCAATGACACCAAAACGAACTGATGATGGACTGCATCAACTGATAGCGACGTGAAAGACTAATACAATTGTCAGAGATAGATGGCTCTAACAGGGACTCACCGATCAGAAAATGAGCGGGAGTTAGTGCAGTGGGTGCACTACTATCCATGTTGCTACACAACGGGCGTGAATTTAAGATAGCCTCAATTTTGGTTAAGACTGTGCTTAATTCATCGCGATTCAGCACCTGGTTACCAATAGCCTTCGTTAACAGTGCTTTACCAGATTTTACAGCTGCTTCCCATAAGCCACCGTGATGTGGGCTGCGAGGTGGGATGAATTTCCAGCAAATTGAGATTTGACTGGCAAATTCCATGACCTTTTTTGAATTGATCATAGTGCTGAACCCAGTAAAGTTGGTGGCATTATTGGAGTAGATTTCCTTTGGGACGCCACGATGACTGACAAATCTTTCAAGGACAGAAATAAAACCTTCCGTGGACAGATCAGTGCTTTTGTGACAAAACATACAAAAAATACAGCATATGACTTGTTGACCTTCGTTGAATGATGCCCAGTGCATTTAGTATTGATTGCCCCGGTAAAGTCAACCCCAGTAAATGGTCGTGCAATCAAAGTTCGAGCAACAGGTAGATCACCCATGATTTGTTGTGATGTGGTTGCACGAAGCCAGGTGCAGAATACACACTTGTAAATGACACGTTTTATTAATGGTTTGACTCCACCAATTACCCAATATTTGCTTCGAACTTGGTTGAGCAGGAATGACGAGGATGCATGGTAGAAGCGAAGGTGGCAGTGTTGCACATATAATTCCAAGAATCGACAACTTTTGGGCAAGATTATTGGATGTTTGATGTCGTACGAAAAGTTGGATAATGATAATCGACCACCAACACGCAACAAGTTGTTTTTATCTAAGAAAGGGTTCAACGATTGAAGTGAGCTACGATTAGGAATGGAGCACTTTTTAGAAATTATTTCGATTTCACGACAATAACTACGAGATTGTGTAGCAAAAATTAAACATTTTACTGATAAACTTTTCTCTTCTACTGAGAGGGCATCGACGGATTTACTTAAATCATTTTTAATCGCACAAGTATTGTGAGCAAAACGAAGCACATATGCAAAAACATTTACACACTTGTTATATGACGAGAATTTGTCGAGAACATCCAAATAGCGATTTGAATTGGTTAAATTAACTTGTACGATTTTTGATTTTCGTAATTCAGGTACCTCGCAGTCGATTTCAGGCTCCAAATTGACGTGGGTTTTAAACTCACTGGTTTGCAGCCAGGATGGACCGTGGATCCACAGATGGTTGTCAACAAGTTTGGTGACTGAAATTCCTCGCATTGTAAGATCTGCGGGGTTCTCAAGCGTGTTGACATAACTCCAGTGTTGATAAGGTAACTGTAGGTTGATTGTGGTGGAACGATTTCGAACAAATGTTTCAAATTTCTCACTTGGTCCTCTGATCCAGGATAGGGCTACTTTTGAGTCGCAGAACGCATATACTTGGTTAAGGTCGATGTCCAAAGTTTTTCATACACGAGTCATAAGCTTAGCTAACAGCCCTGCACCAAGTAATTCGAGTTGTGGAACAGTTTGTGGTTTGATTGGTGCGACATGATTCTTGCAGCAAACGATTGTGGATTGAATTTCCCTTGAATTAGTAACAGATCTTAGGAACACGACTGCACTATAAGCAAAAATGCTGGCATCGCAGAATCCAATTAGCTGTTGATTGGAACTAGTAACCGACGAATATCTGCGAGGTACTGCAAACTTGCTCAGTTGACTAAGTTCCGAGCAGTAAATTTGGATTTTTTGGCAGGTTTGTTCCGAAGCTTCTATGTCCCACAAAGTACCTTCCCGCCATAAATCTTGCATCAAGATTTTTCCTCAAACAGTAAATGGTGCTAGAAGTCCCAATGGGTCAAATACGCGAGAAATTAGTGACAAGATGCTTCGTCGAGTTAGCTTGGTGGTTTTGAATGCATCTTCATCAATTTTGACTCCGATTGAGTCATTCTTTGGTAACCAACGGAGACCAAGAATCGAGATGGAGTTGCTGCGATTGAATTCGAGTGTTTTCATGTTGTCTGTCAAATTGTTGTCAATGGCATTTAACAGCTCAGTTGAATTCGAAGTGTATTTTAAGAGTGGAAAACTAGCATTAGCGAGTGTTTGGTGTATTATCCGCTGCTTCTGGATTGCTTCTTCGACTGTGGCAGCTCCAGACATAAGATCGTCCACATAGAATTCTGTTTTGATTGACTTTGCCGCTATTGGATGAGACTGACAAATTGAATCTGCTAGTTGCTGCAAGCATTTCGTGGCGATGTATGATGCAGGCACTGTACCATATGTTACCGTTTTAAGTCGATAGATGTCGATGTGGTCCTTTGGATTATCACGCCAGAGAATTCGCTGCATATCACGGTCTTCCTTTTGAATGCTAACTTGGCGATACACCTTTGCTATGTCAGCATTAAATGCAACAGCAAAACTACAAAAACGTAACAAAGTATCAAACAGCTCAGGTTGTAGAGAGGGGCCAACCATTAGGGCTTCATTTAACGAGCAGCCTGTTTTGTTACTAGCTGATGCGTTAAATACCACACGAAGTTTGGTTGTTACTCTTTCTGGATGTACAACACAGTGGTGAGGCATGTAATACACTGGAGTGGTATCACGCTCATTTTCTGGGACAAGTTCCATATGTCCTATTTCTCGATATTCACGCATGAAGTCAGAGTACAATTTTCAAATTTCAATTGGATGATTTTCGCTGCGTTTCAGTGAACAAAGTGCCTGATAGTAGACGTCAGCAACATCATTTTTGCTGCGCTTGAATGGCAAAGATACTTCAAATCGACCGTTTTTCATGAAGTGTTTTTCACACAATTCATGTTTGGAACTGGTGGGAGAATCAAGAGCAATTTCTTCAATTTCCCAGAATTTTTTCAGTTGTGATTCGATATTCACAACCAAACTACGAGAAAATGTATCGGTACTACATTCCAATTTGAATGCTCCAGACTCAACCCAGCCAAATTGCAATTTTTCGATGTAAATTCCATCAACAGATTTTCTTTCACCTAGAAGACAAGAATTGACATACTCGACACCAAGTAAAATATCGACTTCATCTGAATTGACATCAGTATCAGCAAGCTCGACATCAGGGAACATGGACTTAGCAAGTTCAGTTTTCTTGCGATCAACACGACATGGTGTACGAGGCAGAACATCAGCATTGAACGATATAGAAAATTTGTTATACCTTGATGAAATTGAAAGTTGAACTGACCGATTTGATTCGATGGCTGTGTCAGTAATTCCACTGATGATCGAAGTTGATTTACGAGTGCGAATTTTGTTGTTCCGAACAAATTTTTCAGAAACAAGTTCACCTTCTGAACATGGATCAAACAGCAAACGCGCCTTGACCTTACGAGAATTAAGGTTTACATAAACAACCGCAGATTGGAACATTTTTAATGATGAGCTCGAAGTATTAGTTGTCAACGTTGTTCCTGTATTCGAAGTATCTGAAGTTGGTGTCACATTTGTTGACGGACTCGATGTTGACTGTGTAGACGCTGAATTCGAACTTGGCTCCCGATGCAGCAACGTATGATGATTTCCAGAACACTTGTGACAGGTTGGACGAGTGCATTGTCCCACACGATGAGCGGAGTTAAAGCATTTCAGGCACAATCGATTAGCCTTTGCAAGTTGAAAACGTTGATCAACAGTTTTCTCGATGAATTTCTTGCATTGATTTAAAAAATGATTCTGCGAGCACAGTATACAAGGCAATTTCGAATTAGAATTTACAATCAAGGTTTTCTTTTCCCTTTTTGCAACTGATTTTTCATTTTACACTTTCTGAGGATTTGACCTTAAATTTGTGTGTATCACAGAATCTTCTACGGCAAAACTACGACGTTGTAGAAATTCGTGCAGTTCATTGTACGTAGGACAAGTTTTCGATGATTTTTACAAAATTTCCCAGTCGCGTAATGTTTGTTGATCGAGTAAACAAGAAACACAATATGCGATGTAACGAGAAAAAGTGGTATCGATAGTCTCTTCATGTGCCTTAAGACCACGTATGATAACATCAACCTTATCAAGTAGGTAACGAATGCTACTATCGCATTTAATTGGTTCGAGGTTACGAAGGTTTCTAAACAATGTACGCACTACAGTACGACGATTATCATAGTGTTTGTTTAGATATTCCCACGCTTCAGAATATGCCCTTTCGCTTAACTCAAAATCACGAATAATATCCTGAGCATCACCTATAAGAGCTTCTTTCAAGTAATACAATTTCTGTACATTGGATAGTTCGTTATTCTCATGGATTAAGTTTTCGAACAGACTTTAGAAATTCATGAATTTTAGAATATCACCATCGAACTTAGGTACTTGAATGCGATTTAATCGAGGTTGACAACTATTACTGTGATTAGAAGTAACAGAATTATCGAGTAACGAATTGGAAGGCACCAAAGATTCACGAGATTGTTGAGTAGATAAGGTTTTATGAAATGCTTTAACTTTACCTTCATACTGAAACAGGGTCATGTTGGCCTCATCCAGATCCTTCAGGAATTGTGACTCGAGATTGTTGTAGTCCTCCGCCTTTTCATCCATTGCCATTAAACATTCTTCTGTAATGTCTTCAAACTGCTTCTTCACCAATCAAAAATTGAAGATTGCAGCTTCAATCTATTTAATGCAGCAACGAATGCCTCTGCAGTCAAATCAGATACTAATTCTAAATGGATAGCCTTGGTTGAGAAGCAAACAAAAATTGTTATGTATGCTGGAAAGGAAATCATTCTCCCTCTACCATCTCTAATTAATTAAAAAGGTCCTGCTTAATTTACACCAGTAATCTGAAATACTTTTCCAGGATTTACCCGAGTTTTAGGTAAAGCAGCCATTAAATTAGATTTCACTTCAGCCTTTAGATGTATGCATTTGAAACATTTAAGTAAACAATATTGGATCATAGAATTTTGTCTGAGTATCCAAAATTGCCGTCTTAATACTGAGTGTAGTAATATAGGCCCTGCATGAAAATGTTTCTGATGTACATTTCGAATAAGGAGAATTGTAAAAGTGTGATTTGTGGGAAGTACAATAAGAAATCGTTGATTGTGACTCAAATCTGCATTTTGGATGCATCCTCTAACATGAATTATTCCTTATGCATCTAAAAATGGTGCCAATGAAAGTGGAGAACTCTTGGGATCCAGTGATTTTTTATTTAATAAACATTTTAATTCAGAGTGGAAACATTCCTTTTGTACTACTTTAATAAGTACAAAACATGTTTGTTGCATTTCAACATGCAATAGAGGCCTAGATAAATGTGGTCCAAACCAGTGTAAGTTCCATATAAATCATACGCATCAACTCGCTATATGGGGCAATGATTGTTGTCAGAAAAGTGTTCAAAGAACTTACTTTTAATTATAGTGCTAACAATATATTTTTGAGATTGTCAAAGTTCAAGTGGTTGTACCTTACCAGGTTTAAATTGAATATCTGAGGTAAAAGGTTGATTATCTTGACATAGAAATTCAGGTTCATTCCACCACATTTTATTATTTGAAATTTGATTATGATATACCCCTCTGGACAAGCAATCTGCAGGATTCTCATGTGTGTTTACATAATCCCGTATTGCATTACCCTTCCTCTCCTGAATTTTCTTTACCCTGTTAGCCACAAATGGTTGCCAGCGTATATATGGAGAGGCTATCCAACAAAGGGTAATTTGACTGTCACCCCAAAGATAAATTCTTGCAATTTATACTGTGTCTGATAGAGGCCTTGTTACTGTATCAATAAGTGCACTTAATAATTGAGCACCACATAATTCAAGCCTGACTATAGAAATTTCTTTCAAAGGTGCCACTCTTGTTTTTGAACACAGTAGCCTCACAATAGTTGAATTCTTAGATACTGATCTTATATAAATAACTGCACCATAAGCATGTTCAGAAGCATCACAGAATCCATTTAATTCAAGGATATCTGGATGTCCTGCAGTTAATAAAAATCTGGTAATCTCAATATCTTGTAAACGTGGTAATTCACTGATGAATTCTGTCCAAATAATTAAAGTATCATTTGATACTTCATCATCCCAATTAATTACCTTATCAGTTTTGCTATGTTTTTTCCATAAAGTTTGCATTATTAATTTTGCTGAGACTGTGACAGGTCCTACAAAACCTAATGGATCATAAATTGAAGAGATGATAGAAAGAACGTCATGTTTTGTATTTTTATTTAATTCATTTCTATGCACCAAATTTTAAACACATCTTTATTGGGAACCCATAATAATCCTAATGTCTTTACCAGATCCATATCTCCAAAATAAAGAAGAAATTTTTTCTCCAAATCACTTTCTGTAATTCCTTCCAAGATTTTAGTTTGATTTGAACACCATTTTTTCAGAGAAAGTCCATCATCTCTCAGTATCTCTACCAATTATTCACGTATTTTGATAGTATTTTCTACTGTGTCTGCACCAGTGAAAATGTCATCTATATAACAATCATATTGTAGAGAACTGCTCCCTTTTTTCAAGACACCTCTCCATTTCTGCTAAAAATTTGAGACACCTGGTAGTTAAAAATGGTGCTGATGCAATTCCAAAAGGAACAGTCACCATTTCATAGGTTTGAATGGGCTCCTGAGGGCTTGGTTGCGCTCTTCAGGAGTCATTGTCCGGAATTTGGAATACTGATACGTAATATGACTCAACTCATTGTGGAAGAAACACTTTGGCAGCTTCATCATCCCTTAGCTTACAAATGCTCTGCCCTTGGCTGAGGTTATTTCTTTACCATGTTGGGAACCGATGGCTTGTTTGTAGGTGTTGCATCTGCCCTCCATATAAATAATGAATTCATAAAATGTTGCAAACAATTTTCTTCTCTGGACCTCTCACCTCCAGTCGAGTCGACCACCTTTATTTGCCTTTGAGAAGAACTAGTGAATACCAAATTGGCTCATGATGTCAATTTCTTTCCCAGCAGCTATTGTTTTGCGATTAGCAATCCTCAAGGCTGTCATATGAGCTCAAAAATGAACAATCAAATTTTTTAAACCAGCATTTGGTTGCACTGGAAATTGCGCTAGAGCATCCATATAACGAGATATGGGTTTTAGAGGGTCATCATAGTGAGTTACCAAGGTATCCCAAGTATCATCATAGGAATTTCCATCAATAGGCAAAGTCTCAATTAACACAAATGCTTCATCTTCTTGGAGCGCAAAAAATGATTTTTTCTTTCTTTGTTAGCTGTTCATTTTCATGAATGTATGTATTGAACAGTTTTTTAAATTCAATCCACTTTTCTTTTTCACTGTTGAAAGGTTCAATTTCAATTTTTGGAAATTTCAAGTGACTCACTGAATCACCTGATATACCAGACATACTTGCATGTACTGGGGGTTTACACTGCAAAATTTTAGTAGGTACTGATTTCACCAATAGTAGGAATCTCTTTTGATGTTCTTGATGTTCTTCTGTTGGTAGTGCAAATCTGGAATAGTACTGCAGCAGCCCCACATGTGCTTCTAAATACTCCTTATCCAGCTTGTC
This sequence comes from Ericerus pela, assembly GCA_011428145.1. Classification (NCBI taxonomy): domain Eukaryota; kingdom Metazoa; phylum Arthropoda; class Insecta; order Hemiptera; family Coccidae; genus Ericerus; species Ericerus pela. The sequence continues at coordinate 43,734 of WOFM01000134.1, read as the reverse complement.
AATTTCTTCTGATTCATTGAGGGCAGCTTGGGGATTTTTATCTTTCAAGGCTACCTCAACCACTTCATTGCACAATTAAAGATCACTAAACAAAATTTTACACTTAGAGAAAAATAAGGCTAACAAATAAATCTTGGAATGAAAATAGAAGATTAGAGGCAATGAAACTTCATGTTAGTAGCTTTTCCAAATTTATCTGCTAGAATTAGAGAAGATATGACGTATGAACAGATAAAAGCCATAATAATGAAGAGGATATATTATTAAAAGAGAGAAAAGGAATTTCAAAACGTAGAGGTGCAAATTTTGTGACACATAATAATTATAAGAAATCTAAATCGAATAATTTTTCAGGTTTTAAGACAACGTTTAGATGCTACATCTGTAGCGGATACGGACATGTAGCCAAACATTGTAAAAAGCCGAGAGGTTTTAAACCGTTGCTAAAAGAATTAAGAGATAAACCGACACAGGAACAGAAAGGTAGCATTTACTGGAACTGCTTTAACAAATTTAAAGTTAAGCCAAAATTTAAGCCAATTTATTTTGTGAAATCTAAAACTGATTCTGATGCAAATGTCGAACAAAAAGTTGCAGAGCCAGAAAAGACGACTAACAGTGAAAAATCCTGGAGCAAAAAACCGAAGTCAGAAAAGAAAAGCCATAAATTGAGAAAATATGGCCATAAGTATAATAAAAAGGGAGCCAGATCGACGAAATGAAAAAGAGAAAGAAGCTCAAACTCAAGTTCTAGTGCCAGTTCATCGAGTACTTTGAGCTCAAGCTTGTCATCTTCGTCATTGAGTGATGGACAAAAAAGTTAACGATCACATAAGTCATTGAAATTGTCGATAAAAACTAAAGGTATTAAAAGTATAAGACATTTATTTAAATTTAAACGTTTTAGAAATTCAAAGTGTTTCAAAGTAAATCAATTAGGTAGCATAAAATTAATAGCAGACACAAGAGCTAATGACCATTTTATTAAGAAATTAGACAATTTAGATGATATAAAAAGCTTAGAAACATCTGAATTTATCTCTTGTGCCAATAAAAATAAGTCAGCAGACATACAAATTACTCATAAAGGGAGTTTAGTTGTTCGAGATGTAGACATGAAAACATTTAAAATTAAAAAAGTTAGATATTCTAAAAATCTTGGTGAAAATTTACTTTCGATTCATAGAATTATGAAATTAGGATATTATGCCATATTTCGAAATGATATTGCAGAAATTAGAAATGAAAAGAAGAAATAAAATTATTTTAAAAGGAAATAAAATTGGTAAATACTGGTGGTTTACTTTTGATCTAGTAAATAGAAAAGAATCAGAATCTTACTTGACACTAAAAGAAGGAGAATCTTTAGATGAATCCATAATAGACGAAAATATTCGAAATAAAAATAAAAGTAAAAATGATCATTGTTATGCAAAAATTAAAGATGTTTGGTCAGAAAGCAAAAATGAAATAGAAATTTTAGATCATAATTATAATCAAGGAATTAGAGGTAACAAAACGTTAAAATTTGATCAAGAACTTCATGAAAATCTTGATTTAGGTGCTGATATAACAATAAATGATCTTGAAAACCTAAAAATGTTTTGTGAAAATTCGGTCAAAAAGAAACTAGGATATTTATACCATTTGAGATTAGGTCATGCTTCAATGAGTTGCATCTGACACTTATGATTGTTTAAAAAATGTTGATTTCGATGTTGAATTACAAGAATGTGAAGTCTGTAGACTAGCCAAAATTATAAAATCTTCACATAAGTCAATTAGAGAAGTAGCAGATAAGCCACTTTTTAGAGTACATAGCGAATTGATGGGTCCTATAAAACCAATTAGCATTATAAATAAAAGTGCATATGTAGTAACATTTACAGACAATTTTTCTAGATATACGATGAAATTTAATATGGTAAATAAATCCGAAGTAGGCAAAGCATTTAGAGAATTTATCGACACAATGAGGATAAATTTGGGTGATAGAAAATCAAAAATTTTCTATCTACGAATTGATGGTGGTAGAGAGTATCTAACAGCTGACATGAAAAGAATTATAAAAAAAGAAGGGATAGTTTTAGAAGTCACACCCCCAGACACACCAGAATTAAATGGTACAGCTGAAAGATTCAATCTAATGGGAATTCAGAAAACAAAGGCATTAATGTTAGATAGTGGTCTACCATTCGAATTTTGGGAACTAGCTTTCCAACAAGTAACACATATACATAATAGATTACCCCATAAAAGATTAAAAATGAAAACACCATATGAAATGTTGAAAAACAGAAAACCAAAAATAGTTATATACATAGATTTGGATGTATTGCTATTCAAAAAATTCCACATGCCAAAAATTTGTCTTAAAAATTTTCAGAAGATGGGGATAGATGCATTCTTGTTTGATCTAATCCTTTGGTTACTTTTAAAACCCGAACGTGGAAAATTGATAAAATCTAGTAATGTCACATTTTTAGAATCAGTCACTTTTAAAGATAAATACCCTATAAATTTTTTCAAAAAAGAAGGCTTACCCAAAATAGAACTAATTAATTTGAACAATATTGAAGATGATACCCAAGTAAATTTATCAGATGGAATACCAGAAAAATTTCTAAAAGAACCCGAAATAGAGACAATTTTAAAAGTAAATAAAAATAAAATAAAATTCATAAAACTATTAAACATAGTAAAAATAATAAAAATAAGAAATATTGTAACTACGCCTCAAGTGAATCATCGATTGAAAATACTGATTCAGAGGGAGAAGATGAAACTGAAGTTTCAGAGAAAACAAAAATAGCCACTGAAAGAGAGAATCAATATTTTGCAATGATGTGTGAGATAAATCAAGTCCCAAAAACATTTAAAGATGTATTTAAAAGTGAAGAAAAAGATAAATGGATTGAAGCAATTGATTGTGAGATAATGTTAATAATAGAAGGTAAGACATGGAAATATGTTAAGAAACCAGAAAATAAGAAAATTATGGAATCAAGGTGGATATTTGTTAAGAAATTAGAATCAGGAGGTGTATACAGGTATAAAGCCAGATTAGTTGCGAAAGGATTTCAAGATCATAATATATATGATCTATCAGAATTGTATGCACCAACTATAGGTCTATCAAAGATACGTATGTTTTTAAGGATTGTCAATAAATTAGGATGGAAAATAATTCAATTAGATGTCATAGTAGCTTTTCTTAATAGTAAATTAGACAGAAAAATATATTTGAAGATTCTAGAGGGAGTCGATGTATCTGAGAAATTTAGACAAAATAATGTGTGTGAATTAAAGAAAGCTCTTTATGGTTTGAAAGTAAGTCCTAAAATATGGTACTTGAAATTTAAACAGACGATGAAAGAAATGAACTTTACACTGTATGAAGGTGAAGCATGTATATTCTACTGGTGTAAAGGAGGAAAGATGGTAACTTTAGTGCAGTACATTGATGATATATTAATTTCAGGAAATAATGATGAGAAAATGTTTGAAACACAAGTTGAACTAAGTAAAACCTTTAGGATGAAAGTATTGGGAGAACCCAGAAAATATCTAGGTATGCACATAGAAAGGAATTTTAAAAATAAAACAATGACACTATCTCAAACTAACTTTATTGAGTCACTTTTAAAGAAATTTAAAATAGATCACACTAAAGGTAGTGACATCCCTATGGTGACAAACCAAGCAATTAAAAAGACATCTACAGATATAAAAATAGAATCAAAATTAGATCTAACTAAAGGGAAGCAGTAGGAGCTTTACTATATTTAGCTTTAAGTACTAGACCCGATATAACTTTTGCGGTAAATTTATTGACAAGAAAATGTCACGACTTTAATGTCTTAGATTGGCAAAGAGTAGAAAAAGTTTTAAAATATTTAGCTAGAACTAAAGATCAAAAATTAATATATAGAGGAAATGACAATGAACTAGTAAGTTTTTGTGATGCATCGTTAGGAATAAATAATCCTGATGGTATATCAACAACGGGTTATGTAATATTTTTATTTGGTGATGCTGTTGCCTGGAGAACAAATAAACAGAAAATAGTGGCAACATCATCTATGTAGGCAGAATATATAGCATTAAGTAGGACAACTAAAGAACTAGTTCATATGAAACATTTATTCAAACTAATTACAAAACGAGAAAAAACGCCAATAATTTTTGAAGATAATCAAGCAGCCATTAAAGCAGCTAAATCAGACGCTTCAAAAGCATTAAGACATTTAGTGAAACTAAAATATCATTATATAAGAACTGCTTGTCAAGAAAAAGAAATAGAAATAATTTTGGTACCAACAAAAGAACAAATAGGAGATTTATTTACAAAGGCATTACCTAAACCATTATTTCAGAAATTTAGAAAAGAAATACTTAATTATGAAGAAATAAATAATGGTGATGAACACTAATAAAATTGTATTTGTTACAGCATTGTCACAAAAATCTGAGTAAAGCTAGACACTAACGAAAAGAAGAATTCAGATACCTTGTAAATAATTTTGAGTTACTCAATGAAAGTTACTAATTTTTGATATGTTGATTTTTGGATATTTAGATTTTAAGTTTTTCCTGTATGTTACTTAAAAGTCAATTATGTTTGTGATTTTTATGTTAAGCGAATTTGTGATATTTGAAGTCATTAATTTTATAAAAGTGATTACGTACTTTCAAATTTGAAGACTTTAATGAAACCAAAAAGACATTTAGTTTGATGACAGATCAATCCTATGTTTATTAGACACTAAAATTAAGTTGAAAAGTCATTTAGTATTATTTGTTTTATTGTTGTTATTCCTAGATCTGTCATTTATTAATTAAGACATTTATTTTGTTGTCAAATACTTTATTAAATTACATGACATTAATTGCTGAACTATGATGTTAAACTTATTTACTTTCACAGTAATAAGAGGGAGTGTTGGAATGATATCACAGATAGTATTACAAGAAAGTAAACTTGAAAGAACTAGAACTTATTATGAGAACTAAATCCTATATAATATAAGTGCAGAACTTATCGATGTTATATCGATATAACATCGATATATAGAATTAGTTTTAGAACATTCCATGAAGAACCATTTCAGTAGACTCCGGCATGTTAGTTCTTTACTCTGACACTTCTTGTATAACCATTACACAATAAACACGTCTGCTCTGTATCTCGTCATATTATTCCAATAATATCGATAATTTTTTGTAATATTTGAAAAATTCATAAGAATAGCATAAATTTTCAAGAATTTTGTAATTTAAAACATTCTCCAACATCCAAATACCATCCTAATGGTATCAGATTTTTTTGTATGTTGATGATAAATCCACCAATCAAGTGATACAAGCTGAGCGGTTTTATTTGGGTAAATAATCTGAAAAACAAATTATACTGAAAATGGTGAAAATGACAATTTAGTTATTTTCAAAGTCCCATAGTCTTGCCCCTCCAATCGTTAAGCGCTCCTGCACATAACACCTCATCGTTAATTGAACTGCTCTACCTACCATAAGCGATTATCCTCATTTCTGTAAAGGTCGCTGTATTTACCTATCAGGGGCGTAGCCAAGAAGGGAATAGGCGATTACTTCCCCATGACCTAATTTTTATTTATTTTTTTGGTTGAAACTTTCAAAATTTGGGAAAAGTTTTTGTAATAAATAAGCGACAGTATGCTAAATTTCTCAAGTTTTCTAAAGTTCAGAATTGACGATAAAAAAAAAATTCAACAAATAATTTTTTCCTCCTCTTGAAGAAATCGTGGCTACGCCCCTGTTACGTATGTTATAGTATTAAACTTCCAAAGCCACAAAATTTTGTTCTTTCTTTCTTCTGCGGTTAATTTATCATTCGACTAGATAGTAATTTTAATTATCTTATTTTTGTTGGTTTTTTGATAACAGGATTATTCTAAATACATGAGTATTCGTTTCATATAATTTTACACTAACATAAGTGTAATGTAACCTCTTTCGTTTTGTCCTGTTTGATACTCATGCAAGAAAAATATTTTATGTGAAATGGAATTCCCGACAGTGGTGCAGAATGCATCCTATGAAGAAATGAACTTAGATGTGCCTACTTTGGAGGATATTTCAAAAGGTAACCATAACAAAGACAACTACCTATAAAATACGGGCATACGAAACCCGCCATTTTGTTCCTTTTCTGTTTTTGTGGTTTATGGGTCCCCCTTGTTTCAAGAGTTTAATTTTTAATTGAAAAAGGGTTAGTTTAAAAATAATTACCAGTTTTGCAAAAAAAAAAACGCAAATTTTTTAGTTTTTATTGTATTTTTAAATGAAAATTTGTCATTTTTCACTGGAAGGAAAGTGGAACATCAGGTTGCCTTTTTTGTTAAAATTTCTGCAATAAATCGTAGAAAAATCACACAATTTCAATTTTAATATTCATGGAGACTACTGAGACCACTGAATGAGGTACGGATGTTTTGTGACCAATTTTTTTTCAAATTGACTTAGGAACAAAATGGCCAATTTTGTATGCCTGTATTTTATAGTCCCCTTCTATAAAAAATTAAGTACTTACCATTTTTAGTTTCTTAAATAACTCCAATTTTGAAGTCTATTAACAGATTAATTATCTCATTTAAAGCACTTTCGTAGCTTCCAATTTTTCCGTATTTATTTGTTTTTTTTTTTAGATGAATTTACCTTTGGGAACTGCGTTAGCCAGGAGACAAGAATTTATATGAATTAAAAACAGAGATTATTAATCTCATAGTTGAAAGTTTGAAGCTACAAGCAGGAGCTTTAATTATGATTCACTTTTGAATCGGCCCGTTATTCTGTCTGAAATTGTTTGTGATTTGGAAACTCAGTCTTTGCTAATAAATTTTGAGAATCATTTCCCTGATATTAATTTCGTTTGATATTTTTTCATTTATACAGCCTTATCCGATGGATTGCTCGAGAATTTTGCAGAAGTACAAGTAAATATCGTTGACTGTCCTGACTTGACATTACCACCTTATAATCTTGCTTCCAAAGGTAAGAGACCTTAATATATTGGCTGAAATGATTAATATTCAATAGTAGAGTAATTAATTTTATGATAAAAGTATTTCGTCATTGTAAATTTATATCAAAATAATGTTTTTTTTGCACATAAACAGTGGCACCGTCTTAGTTGAATTGTGAGGTGGGACCAAGACAAAATGAGAAAATTTTTTGGTTCTCATTCACTAGACTGCAAATTTTCAATCTCCACAAAAAAACTTGAAATTTGCAAAATTATTGATCTTTTTCTTCCCCCCTCCCCCCGCTAAAAAAAAATCGAATTTGCCCCATAAGCATGTGAACAAAAATATTTTTCCGTTACTTCTCGTAACAATTACGCATTAGTAAGTATTGCGCACATTTTCTATTTTCATATGCAGATAATAAAGTTAAATGAAAAATTAATTTGATCGTGTTTCTTTTTTATCTTCGATTTAGGTTTGTGTGGCAATGAAACAGTAGTTCAAGTTGGTGATGTGTTTTTTGTGGTTCCGAACACTCGAAAGGATAAGATATACGATTTTAGAAATGTTTCTAAAGCAATTAAAGTGGATCCAGCCTTCATCATGGGAGCTGGCGGTGGTTATTGGTGTCGGAACAATCACTTTTCGGAGGTGATTATTTAAAAATTCAAAATATTTAAGTGTTTCATCGGAATGATTCAGCTTCCCAGTTCCGGCTATGAAGAAAAATAGCCACCGATGCTGAAGGTATCTACACTTTTAGCTGCAATATTTTCCAAAATCAATTATAATTCATTATTGAAATTTTGTGAAGTTAATAATTTCCTCTGCGCAATTTCAGTTAAATGTTTGGTATGCTCTCACCATTTTTCATGGTTTTTGACAACATTGGGTTCTTTCAAATCTATACTCCTTAAATTTGTTGGACTTCTACTATTCTTCATTTTTGGTTATTAATGTATTTGGCTTATAACATGTGCGTAGCTATTAAATCCTCCGAATGTTCGCAAATTTTTCAGTCTATGCAATTTTTCGTGGATACATTTTTTCACACTTCTCATCTTAGTGTGTGAAAAATTTACTAAAAATCGATGTACCTTTGACAATCGTCTCATGGAATTAAATTTATTCGTTGGATGTTTTCCCTGCTTTGAGCAATAATTCCGTTGATGTATTTCTACTGTATTCAAAAATCTTCGCAAGTTATTTGTTTCCTGCTGCGGTATTCATTTTACCTGTTCAAGAATTTTGTAGTTTATTTTTCTTAGCTTGAAAATTCCATGGTGTAATCGTTGACTGAATATACATATATAAGATAGTATATGTAATCAATGGGTGTAATGTAAGCATATAATGAGCGTGATGAAATATTATTTTTCTTAATTTCTTCTTTCAGTTGGTCAGTTTCTTGCGCTTCACTCCGTAATTATTCGCATTCCAACGCCTATATTAGACGAGGTGTCGTAGGAACTGACTGCCAAACTTTATTAATTTGTAGGTTTTCTTGATAAAATTATTAGAAAACGTTATTTATAACATAAGTGTGGCCTGTAATGATTTTTTTGAAAAATTAATCAAAATTCAAAACTATTTTGGCTCCTTCAATATTAAATATAGGCCACATGATTATATAAGATTTTTCACTCATTTCATCGAATATACTCGGTTTGTTCTGTTTGCCAGATCTGAGTGTCAGTGTAGGTCTAACATCAAACACGAGGTCAGCCCCATGTTATTTGCAGGTTTCCTCCATCAAACTTTCGAAGGGCACGATGATGTTAGAAACGTATTGGTTGAAAAAAAAAAATCCTAAAGTAACACTAATAATACCAAACTGATCTAATTGCTGATAATGAGATTTTTATCAACATCTATAAACCAAGACAAAACACTCTAACTCTGTCCTCATTTTTCACCCCTACTCGCCGATCAAGTATACCTTATACCTCTGATGTTTGAATTTCGATTTTTTAAGGTTAGTACCTATTTAAAAATTACTGCTACCAGAATATGTTATGCAAGTTCGTATACATATATATGCGAAATGTATATAGAGTGTCTTTTTCGTGTAGGTAGGTATTTTAATTTAAATTGTTTCTTGTTTTATCAAGTACTACCAACCACCTTAGTTTGTAGTCGATTCTCCATACCAAGATACACTGCATAATTATGTAACTGAGTCCACAATTTAAGGATCACCTTTCCTTTTAAATGACTCTCGTAAGTAATCAATTTGATTAAGTTGAAACCTGAAGTCCAAACACCGATGCCCTTTAGGGGCCTTTCTTTTCAGTTTTACATTCGATTCAAAATTTAAAAATAATGAATTAATTACTGTCAAGTTTTACATACAAGATACCTACTTATCTATCGAATTTGAAATAACAGATTTTAATCGATGGTATTAACGAATTCATATTTCAATTATATTATTTCTCCCAAGTCAGTTTTGTCCGGTGACGGCTATATTTTCTGTTTTAGTCAACGAACAAAATTTTCATTTAGTGGAATTATTTAATATCTTTTGTTCTGAACAATTGTTTAATGGTTGTTTATCAGACAATAATCCTTCCCCTGAGCTGATAATGTAGTGCGCCTAAATTGTCTCATCTTTGATATTATGATTGAAAATTAGCTAGGTACCTTTTGTGTTTTCAGATGTTTATGAATATTTTCGTCTCCGAAAGTGGTGTTCGAAATCAATCAAGAGAAACGTTCTCGAAAGATGAAACCATCGAAGGTTTGACCGTCGAAGATTCTGTTGTAAATAACGCAAACTTTGCGTGCCTCGGTAACTTATTCATTTCTCGAGGTGACCCTGGTCCGGTGAGTAGGTATTCTGAAGAGAATTCGTAAGTGCTGAATACATTTTATAGCTATTATGTTCGATATTCCGAGAAAGTGTTGCCCTTGAAGTTGTACGTTTTCAACAGGTTCTGCGTTAAAGTGATGTTTCTAGTTCAAACACTAGTTTAAACTGAAAATTTTGATATCTCCGAATGGAACAATTGAAGTAAATTTTTTGATGAAAAGGTAATGAAATACCCAGGGCTTATGATACATATATTAGATTCCATTTTGAGTTGAAATATTTTCTTGAAAACTTATTCACCAAATCTGGTGAGAAAGTTCGACATTTTTTAGGAACTAAAAATTTTTTTCGAGTTCTATCTTGAAAAACATGTTGGGAATACCAATCCTCCTCATCTCGCCAATCGTTCAACTCTTAAGATTCGTTTGTTCTCAGTCGTAATTATTCGACTCCGCTCGTTACATACTCGCTACGTTATTTCATATATGACCTTAAATTGTATTGAATTTTGCAATTTTGCAACTGATCTATATGATCTTTGCATTTTGTAAACTATGTTTGAAACTGTCGTCTCTTTGTTCTTTTCAACCTTATCTCAAACCTCTATAAAACAAAACAGCTTCTTCGGACAAGTAGTTTCGCCTTTTTCTAAATCGAACAGTCTGTAACCAAAAAGTTCTGAAAGTTTCATATTTTTTTCCACATCGAACAAAGCTATAAAGTGTAATGAGTCTGAATTTCGTGATCATTCTTTTTTTTTTTGAGATAATTGTTCTCTTATTCCAGGTTGTTCGAATCACTTGCAAGCGTCGAAGAAGTGAAAAAAATTTACCCGAGTCTATAATTGCTGCAGTGAAAAAAAAATTTAACCAGGTTTTAGGTTAGCAAAATATAAGTAGGTAGATTATTTGTACTCAAGCATACCCCTTAGATATAGGTACTTTGGTAAGTTCGATTTTATTTTGCTCAGGCGCGTATCCAGGATTTTTCTCTGGAGGGGCTGAGAAGAACTCATATAAAAATGAAATTTCCGCTTTCGTCGACTTCCACCTCCATCCCTCTCTTCTAACAAACACGCCACACTCCCTTTTAATCATACTAACATAAGCCAGATTGAATTGATAGATTATTTTAATTTTAATGATGAAAATGCAATACAGAGATTGAAAAGATTCAAATGGAGAACTACTATACTGGTCTACTTCGAATATTCATTTGGTAGGAGTGTGGGGATGTTGTTGATTAGTATGGGAGACCAGAACACAATTTAAACTTCTTAGGTCCTCTTATATTGAGTAATATATTTTTTTTGTTATTTCTTTTTTGGTTTGTAAGGGGGACTTCAGCCACTCAAGCCACCCCTTGGTTTTCGATTCGAATTACTTGAGTTGGTGCGAAGGAATAAGAAAAGTTCATTAAATCTTTGCTGTTGTGCCAGAGCATAGATAATTACAATTAATTCTGCAGCGAACATGAATTTTTGACCTGTTTTTCTTTGAAAATGATTTCCGTTATTTCGTAGTTTTTTTTTCACCCTTTCGATTGTTGTGATTCAAACGATGTACAACTAACGATCCAAAAATTCAATTTTAAGGGAAGAAATAAAAAGAGTCTAACTATTGCTTTCTTCTGCTTTTTGTCTTTCTTTTCGTTGTATGTCATTTCGAGTCGAAGCTAAAGGAGGTATTGAAGAGAAACCTGGTGGGGCCCCCTAAAATAAATTTAGAAACACCTTGGTAAAGAAAACAACAAAAAATAATTAAATTTTTTCTTATCGAAGGGAAAAATGTTACGACCTCGAGTCATCTCACAGAAAGATTGTTTCTTCTATTGCCGTTGATTTGTTTAAAGGTTATTTAAAAATTTCCCCTCTTTAGATTCTAAATGTGTAATTTTTCTAATGCATTCTTCCATTCTTATACTTAGCGTTCGGCATGGTTTTCCAAATGGTACGTGGTAAAGCTCGGCATCACGTAGCCCGTACTTTTGCTAAAAATATCGTAAACACAACGGAATCTGAAAAATTATTATTACTGTTCCCTGAAATAGAAGCACCATTCGTCTCGGTCGGCACCATTCTCACATCGGATCCGGTAACGATTAAATTAATTTTTTTTTAAATTTCAAATTTGAAAGAGAATTTTTTATAAGCTTTTATTCTTTTCTACTAAAGTCGCTACTGCGATTATAAAATGTACCAATACTGCTGCCAACCTTCCACAACGAAATAATGTTTATTTCGCATGAAGCTAAACCCCAAAAAAAATAAAAGCTTATTTTTTGAAAATTCGTTTTTAACTTAAACTTATTATGGTTATTAATTTATATAACGTATGTGTCGCGGATAGCCCGGTAGCAGTATAGCGCCGTTTCACTTTCACAGTCACAATAACAAACAGCGTGGAGGTCATTATCGGTGCGATACTACACCCGAAGAGGCCGAGTATGTGGCCTATGTCAAGCCGGCGAGTAGGTTTTGTTTGATAGATCGTGCCACCAAGCAGTTCATTTTAACAGATTTCCGTGCTGAGTGAAAGAAGAATTTTGAATAATCGTTTTGTAAAGTTTAAAAAAGTAAATAAATAATATTAGAGTACTTACATAGGTACTGAAAACGATTTAATTAATTTTTTTCTACATGCTTTATGATTTATTGTTAACTCAAAAATGCTTGAAAAACGCACCTAAAGTTCTAGACAGCATTTGTTTCCTTTTTATCACATCATTTTTTTCCGGTGATTGTTGGCACGAAGTCAGTGAGAAGGTGTCAGTGAGGTCTTAAATAGGTATATATGCACTTCGTCAAATTACAATATTTTCTTGACATCGGGAAGAATTTAGAGCTTGCTAAAGTGTTCTTGATGCCTTGAAACATGTTTGCTTCATCTAGTGTTTTATAAAATGTGTTTCTTTAAATTGGATTTCATCGGAAAATTCTTTTTAACCTCTAGGTAGCCACAAAATGAAAAATAAAGGTAGATGAATTCATTTCACATATACTTAGTTGTACTAACATAAGGACCTAATCTTCAGCCTTCGAAATTCCATCTGTATGATGAAACAAGTCTGGTAATATGCAAATTTTCAGAATTTGATGTGATTAAAAATCTGCATTTCCGGAATCATTAGAGGCTGTCCAGGGTTGCCCTTTGAATATTATGTTTATCTCATGATTATGTAACACCGTATATGGAACAAAATAATGAAGTATTACCCAACTCTGTTAAAAAAAGGTAAGAAAATCTGAAAATAACTTGAAAATCCGTTTTTGCTTTTACGTAATCTGAATGTATTGGACAAAATCCATGTCTGAACTTTGTTCCATACTATCACAGACAGTAATCACAGTAGAACACGCGTACATAATCAATTTAACATACAGATCTTCTAGGCTCCGGAAAGAAAAACTTAGTAAGAACTTTCACAACTGGATTTGAGAAAAGTTTCATTTTTTGTAATTAGTAATTTCCAGAGACATTTCACTTGATTGAGATTATGGGAGATCCTAATTTTCATGTTATACTTATCTGACTAATTGTGTGGAACTAATTATTTGAATGTAATGATAATCTCCACAACACTGGTATTTTCATCTAGAATTCAGGTGTGAAATTTGGCATTGATTTTTAGTAATAGACTAGTTTTTCTAGATTTTATTTCGTACTACATTCATGGTTTTCTTATCTTATAATACTTGGTGATAACCAAATTGGGTAGTTTCCAATCCTGTACCTGGAAAAATTCTGTAATCATGCCTATATATGCAAGTTTATGAAACTGCATTTAGGGATATATGTTTCACAATTATTTCCAGTTTGATAAATAATTATAATGAATTCTCACATTGTTTTACAGTTTTGAAACTTGGGACTATAGGTAGATTCAAATACATGGTAAAAAGTTATAATTTACAAATTTTTCTTTCTCCCTTAAGAAAAGAATATAATGGCTGAAGGTCAACAAATTAGCAATCGACTACCACGCATAGGACAAATTTCTATACAATTTAATAAAGACGCGGAACTAATATAGTCTTATACCTATTAGAAAGATTAAGGAATTCAATGGTGTAATATCACATTTCAATTCTACGCCTCTAAATACATTCAGATTTTGAAGCAAAAATTACCTTGAAAAATATGCATTGGCAGAGACATTGTCAAAACTCATTCAAAAAAAAAGTCAATTGGCTAACAAAAGTAGGGGAAGTCCCACTGAACATGCCAAATGAAATTTCAATTGACATATTTAGTCATGGCAGAGTTGGCTAAAAATTATATTCATGAAAATTGCTAACCAACCCCAATATATTGTGAATTAAACTTTTTAAGAATTCATTACACCAACATAATATCTGTCAAAATTACAACACATATGTTGGCAAAAGTTTGTGGGTCTAGTGTAGGAGGGTCAGAATCCTGTCTTAATGTGCAACCCCTTGTCAGTGTTTGAACTGCTACTTCATCTTGGTTTATAGCAGTTTCCAGAAGGAAAACTTCTGGTCTTTGAATCTTCTTTTGTGTTTGGTCCAAAGTTTAAGGGACTATAGAGTCTTTTGTCAAAGGTGATAGAGTTGGTGGATGAGGCCAACTTGTTTCCTCAAGGTCTACTGCTTATTTCCCTTCCAGCAAATTTATTAGGAAAAAAGGGTATAGAATTACCACTTTTTATGGCAGACCTCTTTGACACCTTAGATGTCTAGATTTGCAAGTATATTTGTCTCACAAGCGTGTACCTCACCAGCACACCATGCTGAATTTTTATATAAGCACAATGCGCCTGTACACTTCCATAACGTTGCAAAAAAATTACATCAGGGTCACTACTGCTGAATACCTTGTCATGAAGAAGTATTCTCAACAAGAAGGAAGCCAACAGCAATTTGCGTGTTCTGCAAGTTTGTAATTACATACAGGGATTCCTAAACCTGGGCAAACACTTTTGATTTTGTAGCCAATCTTGTGAGTTTATATAGGAGATTTTGGCATATGCATATAGATGCACATACATACATATAGGTATGATATTCCATCATCAATAGATTACATCGTTTCTTATTAGGCACTGATAAGAAATAACGTCAAATGTTTCCTACCATTCCATGACATCGCCTAGATCTTTATCTGTCAATTATTCGTGATACAAATGTCGTATCTTACCCATATGTACATATAGGTAAGAAGTAAGAACATACAAACATAGAAATGTGTACTGAATTTGTTTAACGTTATAGAGATGAATAATAAGCCAGCTTTTTGGCACTGCCTTTTGTCAGTATGAGCCTTTATGCCTCATACAAGTTGGTAATCTCCACACATCTACTCAAAAATTCCAACCTGTAGCAGGGAACAAGAAATTGACTCATATCTATCAATTTATCTATCTATCTATCTATCTATCTATATATGAATTTGAGTTATTGCTGGCAAAATTCTCCTGAAGTCATGAAACAAAAAACGTACCCACCCTCAACCTGGGGGCTAATACCACACCGAGCGTAATAAGTAGATTTTCAGAAGAATCAACTTAAAAATGGTCATGAAACGCATCATCGTGATTGCGAGAGCTTCGCCCGTTCAACTCCAATTGATTCATTTAACAAAAATCAGATAGAAGTTCGACTTCAACTACGTATATAGCGTCACACACTCATTTTTTTTTGTTTCTGTCTCGCCGACTTCGCCCCAGTCTTGAACGAAATTCTAATCGATCCGTTGAATTCTTATATTTTAGCCTAGAAGAGAACGATATTTTTCTTATTGAGTTACCTATGTCAAACAAATTTTGTTTAAGTTACGTCATCGTGATAGGTATACCAGGAATTTTAATGGAGCTAGGAAGAAGCCTTGTCCAATAATATAGCTATGGGCATACCCTATTTCCATTCCTCTCTTCCTTTTCAGAAAATAGCTAACGGGGCAAAAGGGGAGATTTCCCCATTACCTTTCTTTTTTGTTGGTTTGTCTCTAAGAATTTAGAAAAAATTTTAATAATAAATGTGTAATAGCGGGTTCCATGGATGCTAAAATTTTCTAAATTTTCAAAAGTGAAGAGCAGGAAAAAGAAAAAAAAATTTTTTTCTCCTTGAATAAATTCTGGCTACCCTGCTTCATTTCCTCTATTCTGCTGTTGTTTAAAAAGGGGATATTTCGAGCACAAATTGTAAATTTTGAAGATTATATTTTTCAATTAACATAATATATAATTAGAGAGCGCTGTATTCATAATTAAAAATCAAACGCTATCATTGTTCTCTGTAGAGAGCGCGCTTAAATACCAAATTGTTGAAAACTTCAAATATGCGTCTAATATAAAACCCAATATTACCCCCTAGAGATGGGAATTTTAGTTCATTTTGCGGATTTAGTTCATTGAGTCTGCTTCACCAAAGTGAACTAGTTCAGTTAGTTCAGTAGTTCAGTAAATTTTTCAACTCTATCCATTCAATCAGCTGATTCATGATTGGTTCATATCATTTAAATGAACTGATTTATTATATGATATTATGATCGACTCATATTCATAAATTCATGTTAGAACTATTGGTCAATTGTTTGACTCACTCATCGACTGCTACTTACTTCAACTTCAGTTCCATCAACGAATCGAGTAGAGTAGACTGATAAGAACTGAGAACTATCAAAAAAAAAGAACTAATGAACTAAATGAACTAGTTCATTTACAAGTGAACTAAATGATCGATTAATTCACTTCTAGGATTCGTTCAAAAGAACTAACTCGTAAACGAACTACCCATCTATATTACCCTCACTGCGAAATCACACAATATGCTGGCGGAGTATAGAAGCTGTTCCGCAATAACTAAATGCCTAAGTGGCACTGTACCGTAGTTTATCAACGTAATTCTCTGCGCCAGTCAGTGCAGTCAGCCTTTGACTATACATAGTCAAAGCAGTCAGCAGTCAGCAGTGTGAAAGCAATTGTGGTGTGTTTGGGTTGTGTTTCTGTCATATTTCTCGTTACGATTGTATATTGCGTGCCTGTATTTTTTATTCCTTTTCACTCACTCACTATAACTTCCCATTGAATATCTTTGCTTATAAAATTTGTGAACTCGGCGTTCCGTACGATTTGGTCATTGTGGACGTGAAATGTAATAATTATTTCGTTCGAATTTGTGTTCGCGAATTCGTTTCGTCTGTAAATTTCAACATTCTTGAAATTCTGCGTTCTGGTTGGTAGTAGTTGCGTTATTCTGTAGATGGAAGATAAACCAGATTCTACCTCTGTGTTCGATCTGATGAGAAGGTGTCACACTTGAGTTTTGGTTTCGTTCTGTAAAAAGTCAGTTTGTTCTCACTGTCAGTTCTACCCTACGGATTTAGCTTTGCGTAGTAATGAAAAGTTTGACTCATTCATGCGATTTAATTCGCTTTCAGCCGTTTTTTGTGCAATTTTAAATGAATGTGACAGAATAAAATTGTTTTTTAAAATTGTGAGAGGGGAGAGCCTTCACCCGATATTGGAAATGGGTATCCCAGATCACTGAAATATAAATCCATGCCCTGCAGGTACCATTGAAAGTTGTCTGTCCACTCAATTCTTTATTACATCCCTAAAATACGTCATTTATACTGCTGCGAAACGCATTCTCTTCTCAAATATGACAACTTAAATGTGGTTGGAATTTGGTATCAAAAAATCGAAAAAATGAATTCATCCAATTGATGAATTTAAATCTGATGACAGTCACTCGAATATTTCCTGTTTTACGACAAACTCGAAAAAGCGTATGAAAATTAATGAAATCTTCGTGTTTTTGTAATCGTTTCTGTAAAATTTGTATTTTGCCGTACTGCCTGGAAGCCACTTGTTTCTCATCCAAGGTCACAATTGATGTTATCTACATCACAGTATATTGACAAGCTGAAAGACTGTATCATATTTGTGTAAATATAGTATACAATCCCAGACACTTTGACTTGTGCTGGCCGTGGATTTTTGCTGGCATTCCTAGGTAACACTGTAGAATTAGTAGTTTTGGTGGAAAACAACGTGCATTTTTTTCCTGTGTCTGTGTGGGTAATTGCGCATGTGCCTCAAATATGAGGGAATTAGTAGCGAAATAATATCTGGAAAATAATTGGCAAAATGAGCTGCGTTAATCTGACTGAGCTCCTATTGGTGGATATACCCAAATTCATGACAATAATTTTTTCAATCTTAAATTCTCATTTTCTTGTTACATCCTTCTAATTTTTTAACTTTCAAATGCAAATAGCCTAGGACATTCTCAGTATGGACAGGAATATTTTGAGCCTACTTTCATTGAAATCTATGAAGTATGACACTTGCTCTGAGCAAACGAATTTCCGTTAACTCTTGAGATATATAACCCTTTGACTATATAGCTTAATGGACTGCTAGAACTGATAAGAAATACATAGGGTTAAATGGAACACCGCTGTAGCCACTGTTAACAGGCGTTCTTTTTGGTGATAAATGAAAGTACAAACACGTATTGAAACCTAAAAGAATGTCGTTCTCTCACTGCTTACAATGTTAGGAGTCACGAAAATATAACTCAATACAAATTCAGTTTTCACACGAAGTACCTTTTTCAAAAAGTAACGCCTGCATTATTTGGCTTCAAGATTTTATCAGTTCTAGCAGTCCATTAAGCTATATAGTCAAAGATATAACCTCCTCTATTGGGAGTTTCCATCAAAGTGGCTGACATCTGGTGGATTTTTATCAAACTAAAGTAGAGGTGATGGTGTATGTTATCAACAATGTAAATCTTATGTAAGTTTTGTTTTTTCTTTGATTTTTCTTAGTTTTGTCTTGAAGGAATAAATGTTATAACTTATTTATTTACAAATTGTTGAATATATTGGTGTGGAAGCAGACACATGTCCTTTTAGAGATGCAGAAATAATATTGAAACAGCAAACCATCAAGAATTCGTTCAATTGTTTGCAATGGATTCTGTGAATGGATCATTAATAGAATCCGTTATAAACAAACATACCTATTTTTCATAACATACACCATCACCTCTATTTTTTGTTGACTATAGCGCTCCCAGTGGCTATGGAAACTGCCAATACGAGTCAGTAAACAAAACACATACACCAATCAACGCTTTATCTCAGGGTGCACGATATACTCTTCGAGTATTTACTATCTTTTTTTGGATAATAAAAAAATAACACTTGGTCCAAAATGGGCACTTCATACTTCCTTTTGGTTTTCGCATATTATTACTATCCAAATATTCATCAAAAATAATTGTTAAGCGTTTGTAGCTGTGTGTGTGTGTATGTGTGTGTGTTGGTATGGAGAAGTCTGTTTTCACAACAAAATATGCGTAGAATGTAGACCTAACTGAAGTTACTTCTTCTCAATCTTTCACATATTTTTAAACCACAGCGTAAATGGGTAAATGGACCATTTGACATCTCTTTAGCTCTATTTCTCTAAAGTAAATTATCATCGTCCCTAGTTCTCTACTTAGGTGTCAAAAGATCTGGTTCCTATTGTATCTTTCTTAGAAGTTGTGAATAACAATGGCGTGAAGTCAGAAATTAATATCAAGTAGTTAACTTTGAAATAAAATGAAATTTATCCACTCTTGCTTGATTTCGATCAAATTATAAAACTAGTTGAAAATAATGTATTAAAATAATTGGTATTTTTCTTATGACATGGCAGATACAGACAGGACCTGTCTACAAGGCGATTAGGAAAACAGTTAGGTGGATATAGTAGTGTCACTGTATTTTCTTAGCTTTGTGATGATCCTTATAAAAAAAATACATAAATGCCACTGCATAGCTAAACTCATGAACGACTGTGACGTGTAAACTTGAAAATACATGTCTAAACAATACTAAGTCGGTAAATTTTCTACTAATTTGGTTTTTTTATTCAGTCTATTTTTAAACTGCCGAAACTGATAGAAACAATTATATGGATAGTAGATTTTTTCAGATTTTCTCGTCTTTTCAGTGATACCAACTTCAGCTCTCTAATTTAAGTAGCAGTTCAGGAATCATTGTGTGAAAGAGAAGAGGTTTCTGGATTCATCAAATGGTCGATTTTCTTTCAATTTTCCTTTTTTTTGGTTTATTTATTTTCGAACTGCTAAAGATGATAAAAAGAATGTGCGGATAGTAAATTTGTGAAAATTTTCTTCTCTTTCCAATAATACCAACCTCAGCTTTCTAGCTTAAATATGTATCGGCTGATGAATCATTGAATGAAAGATAAGAAGTTTCCATAAATCAAAAAATTATAAATTTTCCATTATTTACGGTTTTTTTTTTTTCGTTTATTCATTCCAAATTGGTAAAAATTATTAGAAAATATCTCCAGCTTAAATAGATGCTTAATAATCATTGAATGATATATAAGAGGTTTGTTTCAAAATTGAAAAGTTGCGTATTTTTCCTCATTTGCACTGATGAATGGTGTGTCGAGGGGAAACTTGTGATATAAAAAAATGAAAATAAATAAAATGAAAAATTCAAAAGAATACATAAGACTCAAACCCACAACCCGCAGCATGCTAGCAGATATCCTTATCCACTGTGCTACAAACCAATTTCAAAATGACCATTATAATTTCATGTGTTCAACAAAAAAATAGACGAAACTTTTAACATGACGTCATAACATGTAAATCTGTTGGAAAAACTTCCTTTTGCGAGATGCTCGTAAAAATAATGCTTCGTTTCAGTAGATTTGTTGAATTGTGGAATAATCAGTGTACAATTGCATTGTAATGGCCAGTGAATGTAAAAATTGATGTCTTCGTATGTATTGTTGATGATTGGTACTGATCAATTTGCAACCAATATTATTTTATAGGCCAAAATATCCACTATAATCCCAGCTACTGGCTACAGGAAATTCCGGCTACAACAAACATATATTTCATAGTCCTTTGGAATTCGTTCTTTAGTTGAAATAAACGTTTTATCTTTCCGAAATTACACCTCCTTGATTACAAACTTGACCTTATAATTTGAAGTAATTTTGCAGAAAATGAAAAATAATAAAATCCTTGTATAAATGTATAATTATAAAATTCCCATAACACCAACTGAAAGCTGAAAATAATTCAAAAATACCGATTTTAAATGCATAGGGAAAATCGAAAGATCCCTACTTTCCTCCTGCCGACTCATCTGATACTAGTCTATTATTATTCGCGTCAGTTGAAACTTTGTTGAAAAACTGAAAGTGCAATGATATACACTACAATGTCGGTAACTCATGGTACAATTAAAGTAGTTATTTTAATTTTCCAATTTTACTGACTGTTAAGGAAGGAAAAAAGAAAATTGAGTGACTCGCATTTTTGTGATTTACAACCTAAGATCGACATGAGTCTGTAAATCCCAGATTCAGGTTCCGCCAAAAAAGAAAACTCAATTGTATATTTTCTCTTTCTGAAAATACGCCCAAACAGTGGGAGAGACCTTTTTTGAAGATGTTGGGAATAGACTAATTCTTTGACTGATTTTGCCATCGTCATTTCAGTTTGAAAAAAATATTAGGTACACGTTTTTGTCATCTATTAAGATGAGAAAAATTTTTAAAGCGCTTGATGCTTTATAAATTTTCAATTTTTTAAACTTCCCTTGTCATGGACTTTATGAGAAATTTATTTAGAGAAACTTTTTGGTGACTGCATGCAAATCGCCAACATGATATAATTTTACCATTTCCGAACCAGTAGTGTGTCGGAAAATAATATTTTCGGTTAACTGGTACATAGTCGATTAGATTGGTTGATTGCCATAGAAATGTCTTCTGAGAAAAGTTTTCATTGTTTACTTGGGCGCAAACTTCTATTATAATTGGTCAATTACTACTGATGATAAAGCAAGAATATTTTTTCACTTTGTGCTACATTTGTGATTGAAACTATGTATATAGGTAGCTATTATCTCAAATTAAAATTAACGAACGAGAATTTTAAATTTTCAAGGCTTTCTCTGCCCTCGAACAAATGATCATAAACGAAAAAATTCTCACATCCTCAACACTAATTTGAAAAACTCAGTTGCATCCGTAAATTAAATTGTTTTCGTGTTAATCCATGTAGCGAATATGAATTTTTTTGTAAGCATAATGATATGTGAGTAACTTATAATCGTATGTTCTTTAAGTTTTTTAATTTTAATTACGTACATTTTTTCGCTTATTTCTCGATTGCAACAAAAAATTTGTTTTAGTAAATTTTTCATACGCCATTTAAAACGTTCAAACAAACGGACATGAAGTTCAAACAAAACCACGATACAAATTAATGGAACATATGCACGCGCTTGGTTGGCAGAAGTTCGCTACATACGTATTATAATGATTAAATAAATGGGACTATAGGAAATCATGCTCAAGTCGATTCCTAAAATTGTATTATTTTTTTTATATCTGTCATCTTATATCTTCGTTACTTGTAAAATCGATAACAAGGTAAACAAAAAGAAAATAAAGAAAGAAAGCGTGAAAAATCGAATCGTAAACTCGAAAACTTGGGGGAAAAAACTCATATCATTCAAGGATTTTGTTTTTACGTCATACCTATTGTACTTTGTCGCTGAAATATCGATAAGGTGTTTTGTAAATGGTGCCCAACTTCTAAATGGTAGTCGTAACATTTTATAACAAACTTTCATTACCAATACGGTGAAGATGGTCGGGCCAAAAGCTCTTACTTTACCTTGGACTGAATAATTAAAAAAATGGGATTGAAATCTCATTGATTCGTGTTATGTAAATACGAATTGACTCTAAAAAGTGAGAATTCTGTAGTTTAATTTGTTAAAAATCGATTTTACGAGTTTTCAGTCGGTGTAATTGACGAGTTTTCAGTCAGTGTAATCGGTTTGAGAAAATTTTACCGTCAAAAAATGATGTAGATAAAATATTAATTTCTGCGTATTATCGAATTAAACGAAGCCAAAAAAAACTAGCGCAGCAAATCTTCGCTAGAAAACGCAGTATGCCAAATTTCATCAATAATTCCAAAATAAAAATCTGAATTTCACTTACTTAAGAAAATTGTAAAATGATATCGATATATCGACTTTTCATTACTAATTATAGAGGTCCGAGAGTGTTTTTAGAGAAATAAAATAAACGACATCATTCAATTTTATTTGTAGTCACAAACAGTGAGAAAGTCATGTGGAGAATATAGCTGGGTGCGAGGAGAGAAGGATTGGTATACCCAACACTCCTCCACAATCCTTCGAACCAAGCATAGGAGAAAAAAAAGTATTTGGACTAATAAAAAAATTTTGAAAAATTCGGTATATCATTGGTTTTTATAGAAGTAATGTAAAAAAAAAATTATGGTCCACATGAAATGTACAAACAAAATAAAAATATATGGTGATTGGTAAACAATATTATAAATGCGAATATGGTAACTTGATTAGATAAGTATAAGGAATTGTTCACTGATCGAAATACAGTAGATGGACGATCAAGTTTTAACAAACTATGGTTAAACATTGTTCAAAACGTGTCAAAATTAACCTGACTATGTTTGAAAATAAGTGAATACCAGAAAGAACAAAATAGGTCATGCTTAACTTAAATAGATCTTACAACATATACACTCTGAGACAAGTGTCTGACAATTTTTTGCTATAAAATATTGAAAAATTAATAAATTTTAAAAATAATTTTCCTTTTTTTTTTTTTTTTTTACTTAAAATTTTGAAATAAGTGCGAAGAATATGTGATTCAAATTTTCATACAAAGACATTTTACGTTTCAAAAAATGCGCACTTTTGATATATATTTTAAATTAATTAAATACCTTTTTAGCAGTTTTAACACAAACATGTTGGACTTTGATGCAGACTGACAAATTTGGACTAGTTTTCTGACAGTTAATGATGTTGAATCAGCATAAGATGACGATTTATTGATTTTCAAAGCACACATTTTGATGATGAATATTACAGTTGACATAGCTAAATTCAAAGACGATGAAAATTTCAGCAAACCTTGTTATACACCAAGACAACAACTTTCTTTTCCTTTTTTTTGGACCCAGTTAACTCATCGACACAGCTATTTTCCTGAAGAGACAATAGGTTGACCATTGACAATGACACAAATTTGATCCACATACAAGCAGAAAGGGCACCAACATATTACTATTCTGTGGAACACACAAGCAGGGAGTTCTCCAGAGATAGCAATTGACAAAAGTCCAGGCTCTAAATTGAATCTTCAACCAAGCAACACAAACGGGGATGCTTGACCAACAAAAATACTGATGACTGAGCCACTTTGACTGCAAAATTCCACTAAAATTTTGCTAGATAGTACACAATATGATTCAAAATGTCACATTCAATGAAAGTTGGAGCTATGTTACCCAACTATTTCACAAAATTAGTTCAATTCAGCTTTTAGTACTACAGCACTTTTTGCAAGTGTCTGATGCAATTGTACATATAGCAAAAATAAATAAATTAAATTAAAAAAATGCACGAAATTTCATTTACAAGATGATTACTGGCATAACATATTAAATTGCCCAATAAAAACATTTTTTTAAAATTCACTGTTTCAACAAACAAAATTGTAGCACTTATAGGATTCTGCCGAAGCTCTACTGCCATATAGAGGTCCGAGAGTGTTTTTAGAGAAATAAAATAGACGACATCATTCAATTTGATCGTACGTATATATTAAACAAAGTTTTTAGGTTGAACAAAGTATAGATTGAATTGTCACATTCAGTGTGACATCATATAGCGGAGCAAAGTAAACTGGTTTATATTTGTAGTCACAAACAGTGAGAAAGTCATGTGGAGAATATAGCTAGGTGCGAGGAGAGAAGGATTGGTATACTCAACACTAGTTTCAGGTAAATCTGTTACAAAAAATTATCGATAGTTATCCATATCGTCAATGAAAATATCAATCTATCAATGTTTTATTGCCAGAAACTGGTTTTTTGTTTTCCAGTTTTCTCAGGAATACTTCTTTCAGATCTGCTTCTATATGAGAACTATCTCTTGTGAAAATTTGATCTTTATTCATCGTGTAGTTTTCTCTCAAAACTGTGAACACAAAAAATCTGTTTGGGCGACCAAATTGACTACAAACGTACTGAAAAATATGTAATCCATTTTAACTTTTTTTCTGTAGATTTACAAAATTTCAATTAGCCAACTGAACAACATTCTGTAGGTTTGAAGATTTTTAGGAATAGGAATGTTTATCAATTTTTATCATCAAACAAATTTGTAAATAGCTTAAGTAGCTGACAACTAATAATAAAACTTACACTGAAATGTATTCAGATTTCATAAAATACAAGTAAAACTGCTGAGAAAGAAGAGGTGAACTTGAATTTATTCATAGGAATGAATGATCTCATTCTTGACTACCCAGAGGTATCTATAATTCTTCCCATTTGCTGCCAATGAATTTTCTCATAGCCAAGTTACTAGACTAAATTAACATAATTTGAATCACTCATTCCAAACAGAATTTCAGCGATATCTCAAGAAGCAAATGTGCGATTGAGCTGAAATTATCCTGAAATATTCACATATGTTAGTAGAAATTATATGAATATTTAATCTAAATCGTGCGTTGGGTTTTAATGATATCGCTGAAATTCCATTTGAATCCTGTGATCAGATGGTATGGATTCAATTTAATTTATGGGATATTGATGAAATAGAAATAAAAATATTATTTAGGTTTCTCTCAACCGACGTATTTTGATTTAAATCATATATCATAAAATCACAAATAAAGTAACTTGAATCGTTTCCAATTTCTCTTAATTCATTGTCTACATTTCATTAATTTTATTATTTTTCAGGCAATTGATGATAAAAAATGAGAAAATATGCAACTTGTCAACTCTGAAAATGTATCTCCCAACAAAATCCGGATTATCTAAAATCTACAGTTAGAAAAAGTTGTTGCAAATTTTTCTACAGAACTATCTGAAATCTGGAGGTTTGTAGTTTGTAGATATTGCCCGAACACATTTCTGTAGTTACAGAAAGATCGCTTGAACGACTTTCTGTAAGGTAAGCTGGAGAAACCTACAGAACATTATAGATTCTATAGTTTCCCTAGTCGGCCGAATATATTTAAAATTATGGGCGATACAAACCTACATATAAAATACAAATCAAAAAAATTAGGTCAAAATGGGAAAATGGTACCGATCGTTTTCTTTTCTCATGAAACGAATAATTTTCATCATTCCCGTCCCTATCTCTTTTCTGAGATCAATCTTAAATTCTTTGTTTTCAAGCAAACTACGTAAAAATAATGCCGTAGCCCTGTTTTACTAAAAAATTACACCCCTTGAGGAAGCGGACTAGAGAGCAAGAATGTTCTACACATTAATATATGTTTTCAGAACAACAAAAACCAACCGATTACAACGAAAATTAACAAAAAGTTAGTTTTATAGATCATAAATAATAATTTATTGTAGGTACTAAAATTCGTAGTTATTGATTGAAAATTACTGATTCTAGACACTGGATATATCGAAAGTACCATCCGTTTGAACCATACCAAAAGCAGTTTGTCTAATCCTTAGTTTAGTACCAATCTTCATTCCAAATTTTTCAACTATTGGACGAAAATTGCGACTTGTACGTGATAACTAGGAAATGGAATATCTTCTACTATATAAAATTCCAAAACGTTCGAATTTCCGTCCGCATTTATTTTTCATACTTCCCATTTAGCTAGAAGGTTTAAAATTGGTATAAAAGGGCAGCAGATATGGGCTAAAAACACTTTTTGAATCGGAATTTAATGGAAGACAGGTATTATTTTTCTTTTTTTATCCAAATATGTTCATACTGATGAGATCTGGTAAATTTATTGACTGGTGCCAATGTGCTGGTAAACATAGACTCGATTTTTCCCATTACGATTTAATCATAATTTTTTCATAGCCTGGGGAAGACAGCGTTGACGACTGTTATAGGAGTACGTACATACGAATTTGAGCTTTTAGTGTCAAAAGTTTTCTTGGGTTATGATACGAACACTGTACCTACCACACAGTCCAACCTTAGATCGTTTCATGAGATCAAAATTAATGTGTAGACTTTCTTCGAAAACGTACATTATACGAATAATTATTGGCTCTCGAAGTGGTATGTCAAAAAACTAGTATTTATGTTTAAGTACAATTACTATTTTCATTTTAAAATTTTGAAAAATTAGAAAAAGCGAAATGGTAAAGAGTTAGGTAACACAACCAATTAATGTTGAAATTTGCATCAAATTTTTAAACTTCATCGCGTAGGTCTGATTTTTATGGAAAATACAACTATTGCATTCAGTGCAACGGCGAGATCTGGGGGCGGCATATGTGGAAAAGCGTCGATTTTGAGTCGTAGATCACGAAGCATATGATACACATGGGGGAATCACATTTTTAGTAGAGGTACTTTTCATTACAACTTATACACTGAGTAGGAGTGTGGAATAACCTACCTGACCCAGAGAATAGGTTCTGGTAAAAAAAAAACATTTTTTCTCACAGGTATAAAAGCGTTAGTATCTCATGCATAGGTGGGCTTAAGGGGGATGGAAAGGCTTAGTCCACTGAAAAAAATCCCAAGTCAAAAATGAAACCAGGCGCCTAGGGCATCATGGACCCAAATTTAAAGGGAGATAGGGCACGCTCCTCCAAAAACATTTCAAGAGTTGGAAAAATTGGGAAAATATCGAGGAATATGATGAAATTTTTTTCAGAAAATTTCAAAATTTTTCAGCAGTTGACAGTTTTTGAGTTGGAAGAATTGGCAGCTGTATATATTACACTAACTGGAAAATCATACCATTTGATGATCTTTTTTTTGCAGCTGTTGGAAATTTTCCTCCCCTCTAAAAAAACCTTTCGTTAAGTTCCTGGATTCTGGTACGTTATTCTGATGAGAATAAATGTATGTACCTACGTGCACAAAGACCTTCTTCTTTTTTTCTTCTACTTTCCTCATTAGTTCCTAAAACTTCCGAGGCAAAGTTTGCCTATGATCACGTGCCTTCTTATCGAAAAAACAAAATTGTTTTATTGTTCTACTTGAGGAATCAACTTTTGGAGGTTTTTCACATTACAGATCTAAATCCGTAAATAAAAAACTAACTTTTAATAGAACTTGAAATGCTCTAAAACTTTAGTGTAACACTTTTTTTCCAAACCAAATACTGCAATAGCTGTTGTTTTCCTCTCATTCTTTCTTCATTGTTTAATCTTGCAGAAACCGACAGAACTATTCTTCATAGGTACTTGATTAAATTAAAAAAATTAAAAAAAAGGAAACAAAAAAGTTGTTAAAACTTTGAAAAGCAAATTTAGCATCTACATGTTTCTCAGATTTTTGAAAACTTAGGTATCTTCGATCAAAAATCTAGCCTCATAACTCGACTATGAAATTATGAACGCTTCCTTGAAAGTGAAATGGGTTCAAACATAAGCATAACAGAGCAAAGATACGTATCAATAAAAATTTCATCGCTATTATTTAATTTGAAAAAATGTCACTGTAAATTTAGTAGGTACCTATCTTTTTAAATTAATCCAATCACCTCGCACAACCATAAAAAACTTCTTTTAACTATGTTGTTTTTTTATTTTCAATTTATTCAAAGGTGAAAAAAATTAATGATTGTATATATTATTAGTTTATGTTAATTCGACTATTCCAGAGCGATTAAAATCAAAATATTTATGATATCCAAGTTGAACTTGAATTAAGTTCCCATGGTAACGTTTGTTGACGTCTTCTCCTGTGATATATTTTTGTCTCATTAAATGTAAATCAGTAAGGGTGCCATTTATCAGCACGATGAAAAAAGGGTGAAATCACGGAAAATTAAATATTTCCAGGGACTAATAATTTCTCAACACAGGAATTTAACATTTTAACGGATAAAAAAAGAAAAGTAACGGGGATAAAATTTTTACAACGTGAAAAAAATATAATTGATAAGAAAAAAATACTTACACGTCAAATTAATCTAATGAACAGGAAAAAAAAAGATTTAAATGGACTGCAGCTACACAGGAAAAAATTTTTTATCACAATAAGTGTGTTGAAAAAGTTCATCATGAAAACAAGTCAATTGATTAATGTAAAAAAAAAATTAATTCAACAGTAAAGCTTTTTTAGCCTCAGCTGGCCGACCTCTTTTTCGTTTTTGCCCCAAACATATATTTTTGGCTTCGGGTGGTGGAATAGTCAATTTAAGACGAATCTGCATTCCTAGTGAATGTTTGCAACAATAATTTTTCAGGAAGGTTGGACAGGTACATTTGCAGTTTGTTAAATCATCTTCATCAATCATAACTGTCCACATACCATAGTGATATTCTTTAAAGCTGTTAAATGTTTCCCATTTTCCTTCAGCAGCTAAAAATGTAGACAGCAATTTTTCAGTCAATGGCAATTTCATATTTGATGAAGATGTGAAGAATTGTGTGCAATTCTCCATTTTTCATTTTAAGACTTTCTTGTTCTGTGATGCCCGTTGGTGTGCCACAGTCCATTGCCTCAGTGAAATGTGTGGATATTTTGCATAGGAAACACAATTTGTTGCATCAGGATTCCTGATTGAAGACCATTTTACGAGCAATTCCATGACACTGTTTAGGAATTGGCCTACAGGTAACCTCTCCCACAGGGTATGCTCTCGCTTGATAACAGCATTGGTGGATTCTATGCCATTGTTTGTTGATGGGTAACCAACTGCAGCTCCTTCAAACCACTTTGAATTTTTGTTCAGCCACTGTTTGTTGAAATAATCCACAAAATCCTTCACATAACGGTCATTTGTGGTGTCCCACTTGACCAAAAACAACTCTGCAGCTTTCTGGAAAGTTTGTTCGTCTTTGCAGCCCTGCCAGGACTGAATATCATCTTTCAGTTGAGCGCATGTCTTTTTTTTTGTAATTACTCTCAAGTATTTCTCGATGTTTTTCAATACGTGAAAGAAGCACATGATACGGACTCGCGGTTCCCCAAACACTTGCTTAAATCCATTCTTTATTGCTTCGCTACAGTCTGCCAGTAATATCGAAGGTTGCCATTCCAAGTTGTAATTGTGTAAGGCTTGGAAAATAAAAGCAAAATCATTGGCTGTTTCTCCCTTACAAACAGCCATCGCAACGGGATGAAAAACATTGTTTCTGTCACTAGTGCCTACCACCATTACAGGATATCCTTGCCAATTGAGTTTGTACGTGGCATCAATGTGAACCATATCTGTTGTTGGAAGAATATTTAGAAGCCTACGTGTTGACATAAGCACTTTTAAGTCTTGCTCTTCAACATTATTCGATTCAGCGAGAACATAATAAGACAACACAAATGGTTGGTCCAAATTGTCTGGCCATTGCACATGAGCTCACACCAGGCACTGATTTCTCTCGCTGAAACAGTAGGGCTGCCATACTTCACTTCTCTTAATATTTTTAAGTATGAGAATATCCTACTAATTTCTTTTGACAAATAATTGCTAAAATAGCATTAGGCTTTTGAATTCCCTCATTGAACTTCTCCTTAATGAATAGTTTCATGTCATTGGACAATCCTCTGATTGGATCAGTGACACGGTTATCGTGTTCACATTCTGTTTCATATAATGAAACTGAAGTACTTGAAGAATGATATAGTAAATATAAAGCTGCTGGACACTCCTTACGTCTATACTGACCGGCTGTACAGCGATACTCGACCCTTAAACCTGCAGTAGTGTTTTTGAAGGAACACTTTTTCCAAATTACTTTTCGGGTTACAAACTCTTCTGCCTCTTGAGGCGATGAAAAATTGTGCCTTTTTGACCAATTTCTGTTGGATGTTCGTCTTTTTTTGGGTTTTGGTTCACAACAATCACTGTCAGATTCACTGTCATTGTTAAAATCATCGAAATACAACACTTCTTCCTTTATCATGAAAA
The DNA here is from genome assembly GCA_011428145.1 of Ericerus pela. Classification (NCBI taxonomy): domain Eukaryota; kingdom Metazoa; phylum Arthropoda; class Insecta; order Hemiptera; family Coccidae; genus Ericerus; species Ericerus pela. The sequence goes on along the minus strand of WOFM01000134.1, from coordinate 12,975 downwards.
AATTTTCAAAAAAATAATTGAAACGAAAAATAATAGGAGGGAATGAGACACAGAAACTTGCACTAAATACTTTTGAATCGATACTAACCTGCACAATTCTCAGAAAAAGCAGTTCGAATGTTGGAATTTTATCTTATCTCTTTTTTCGTCGTTCTAGATTTATTTTTGTGTGTGTGCCTGTATTATCCTACTGTGATTTTTAATTAAATTCCCGTGGTTCAGAATGTTCGTTGAAAGTCTTTTATTTCCTGTGCAAACAGAATAATTTCCCTCAAAAATTTCCCATGCAAATTGATTTTTTTCGTCGTGCCATTATATATTCCCCAATCAATAAACCTTCGGTTTATTATACATTGTGTAGCATATTGCTTTGCCTGAAGTATCACATGCGAAACCTTTTTTCAGAGCACTCGTCTTAAGATGGTAACAATTTACAGTCCTACAGATACGTTAATTCGCTACATAAACAATAAATTAAAAACCCAAGAAAATGGGGTCGAAATTTCAGAATCAAAAAGTTCAAAAAGTTCCAGCGAAAGTGAATCTGATGGTCGAATAAAGTCGTCTTTGTCGACCGAATTCAATCCTCTGGTAACGTTGAACCGAGAAATCATCCAAAGGCTAGATTGCAGTCGCACTAAGGTGGAAAAACTTGAGGTTCTAAACATGATTCTGCAATCGCAATGCGAATGCACTCATTTTGCCGACCTTCTACACTCGCTACAAGAATCATTGAATGATGTTGACGACCAAGTGCTGGAGCTTAGCCTGGAAATACACAAAAAATTTGTTAATTTGTCGTGGGAAACGCTCAAGGATGTGTTTGTTAACCTACTCGAAACATTGTACATACATTTTTTCCAGCTAGATATGCATCGTATAGTGGCTGACGAGTACCCTCATCGAAACGCATTCAAAATTTACAAACTAGTGCTTAGCATGCTGGATGAGGTATTTGTGCATGTTTCCAGCATCGGGCACGCACGCCTGGAGAAGATTATCGGTAACTTCGTCGACTTGGTTTTCTTCACGACCAAAATGAATGAAACGCATCAGCTGACGCCACTGCACATTGTTTCAGTCCTCGATCCGCAAGGCATCTGGTGTAAGGTTATGCTGCATGGCGCCTCTAGTCGAGAGGTGCTCTTCAAGTGTATGATGCGCAACAAAAACATTGTAGCCTGCATCTTCTTGGTCATATCGGATTGGATGTGCAATCCATTTGTGCCCAAGTTGACGTCACCAGGTAATACACTTTCAGCGACCACCATTCGCTACGCCATTTTTGTTGGCTGCATACGTTGCTGCGGCCACCTGAGCGCTTACAAGTCGTTCTACCAGCTCTTTCCGGTGGTCATTGAGAGCAAGTTCGTCATCAGCTTGAGTTCGTTCACCACGTCGCTGGTTTCATTTGTCAAGTCGGCTCGCAACAAGCTGGTCTCCGAGCTGGTCGTTGGCTGCATGCTCGACTGCTGCGTACATTTGCTAGCGCACCAGCCAACTGAGGCGCTCAACTCCCAGCTGCAATGCATTCTAGAAATGTGCAACGGCAAATACGCGCGCAAATATCTGCTGGAAATAGTGCGACGGGTGCTGGATGAACGAGCCACGCTGGATCGGTCCATGAACTGTGTAATGTACGCCAAATTGCGGGTGAATGCAAGCGGCAGGCTGTTGCGGCCCCGACTGTACTCGTTGGTCAGCAATAATATGTTTGTCTGCTTGATGACCACGATTGTGCGAACACTTCGAGGCAACAACCAGTCAGTCATCGTGCTGGCATTGGGTGCGTGCAAGAACGTGCTGCAGAGTCACGAATTCTATCTGATTTGCGGACCCGACAGCTACCTGATAAGCGAGTTTATCGAGTTGCTGGCTACCAAGTGCGACCGCCATAAGGTAGCCAGTAACAGCGCTTTCAGTCGATTTATGAGGTAAGCAATTTGAATGAAATTGGCAAATGCGTAGGTGAAACCCTCTAAATCTGGAATGGGCTAAGCCCCAACCCAGTGCGTTGCTTAGCTACACGCTAGAATTATCCAAAAAAATAAAATGACAACAAATCATAGCAACTTCTGCAAAATCAAACTCATTTTCTAGTATGTTTCATGAAGTGAAGATCGGCTACCAGGGAGTGAAAGGTATCACGAGTGTGTGAAAATTGTTAATATTACAAACTAAGGCCTCTATTAAGTTTTGCTGATCATTGTATTTCCTCTGATGGGTTTACACGATATGGTACGTGAAAATGTATTTCATTATCCTTGTATCTTCTAAGATACAAATTATGTAACTTGACCATTTTGCATCCCAAACCCTTTTTTAAGAATTTTGAGTTGGGACTTGATGAGTTTTTCATTTAAAGTTAAAAGAAATTGCAACTCATACGCTACCCTATATATGTAAAAATTATGAAAGAATATTATCCATCAGTCATATCATGGACCAAATGATTCAAAAGAGCATTTTGCTAGTTACGTGGTTCAACATGTAGTCAGTGCCTTTTACAAAACAATTAAAAATTTTACCATTAGCTCAGATAAAAATACTGGTTTTCAAATGTCACAATAAAATCTCAAACTTTACCACGAGCTATTCTGAAATTTGAAAATCTTAGGACAGCAAGCCCCTCAGAAATGTAAAAATTCTAGAGCAGCATGCTTTACTAGAATTTCAAAATTCTGGTGTGGAAAGTTCTGCTAGAAAAGCAAGTTTTTGAAAAACAAGTTCTCATTTTTCTTATACTCTGTTCCAAAAACAAAATGCAAACTACCACCTGCAATACACATAAAATGTGGACATTGGGTGGGGAGAAAATATGGTAAGGATTCACACTGTGTGCAAAATGGAATACGTGTGTTTGTTGAAATTTTTCATTCTGTTTAGTATTATTTAAATAAACTTTTGTAAAGGTCTTTGTTACAAATAAACACAATAGTAGTTTAAGAGTATATTATTATAAAAAAGGTGAACAGATTATTACAAAAGTATGAACAACGTAAGAGTAAAAATGAATTAATAAATGAAGTAAGATTAAGTGAATAATATACAGAACATTAGACTATTTATAAGGGTGAAGTTCGAGTGATTTGAATTGGGTATTGTGGGAGATATGAATATGATTGGTTGTTTGAGGAAAACATATTTTAGGTAAAACCAATGAAATTAAAAGGAAATGACAAAAGTAGGAGTGTTTAAGAAATTAATAAGAATTGGAATTATTGCAAGGTATCGAAATATATTCGTAGAAAAGATGACATCATGGAATATAGATGAAAACAGTTTATGGTGTACCGGAGGTGATGTCATCAGACAAGTCAAGACTTGAAAGACAAGTTTGAACTAGTCTTAAATGACGGGAAAGAAAGGAAGTGTAAATAGATGGAAATATGAAGAATAATGTGGGAAAATACGAATTAATAAAGTACGAGAATATTTTGAAATAATATGTATGAAAATATCATTACAACTTTGGTAGTGTTTATTTAAGGTCGCTTGTTTGCGCCTTGGACAATTCTTGCAAATTCTTGCATTTCTTTTTTGGAACAGAGTATAGAAAAGAAAATTAAATTTCCATCTTGTGAAAATTTTAAAATTCTGAGGCAACTAGCAATGCCAAAAAAGATTTTTTTTTTTCAAAACCAGCTAGAATATTTTATGTGAAATGAAAGAGATGATCTGGATCTCAGCCTAACTTATTTACATCACAGTACAGTCAATTTCAATAATATTTAATTTTTATGAAAGTATATTGAGAAAAACAATAAACCCTTGGTCACACTTCTGAGCGGTGAATGGTGAACATTGACTTCGTTTATAAAATCTAACGCATATCTTTTATGCAATGGACCAAGCATGTACTGTGAGTGGTGAGTAATGAACGTTACTGCTTATCACTCAACATAAGCGTCAAACTTATTTGATTTTTGTACTCGACGCTAAACATTTTCCTCTTGTTATCACACAATTTCACTACTATCACATTAAATTACGAAAACTGCGTGGCCACCTTTCCAATTTAATGCTAGAGTGGTAAGCACCAACCACTCACCACTTAATACTTACCACTTAGAAGTGTGGCTGCGGCCTAAGTAGCAAATTTTTACTGGTTCTCAAAAAATTGGAATTTTTTTGTTTCAATAAAGCTTGCAGTAGTCAATAAAAAATGAGCACCTCTTCCTTTAAGAAATATTAATTGAAGTTTTTTGGCCAATACTACGTCCCCTCAAGAGAGTCTTCAAAACAACTAAATTCAGTGAATATTGTTGTTTTCAAGACTTTCTAGAGGGGATGGGGGCATCAGACAAAAAACTATGAGGTAAGGAGTTATAGAAGAGAAGTAGATGGGTAGAAAATATGTATTAGGTTTACGAATTATCTGCCTAATACATAGAATAATAACGAGTTATATCTCTCATATAATTCTGTTGAACATATTCACTGAAGAATGGTTGTTTTCAATATTTTCTGGAAGGGAAGAGGGTCATCGGGCAAAGAACTAAATGGGACTTAATTGTAAGAAATTTTGGTCTATTTTTATCACAAAATCAAAATTTGTGGACAAAAATGTGAAAAATCAAATTTTGTGGGATAAACATCCCCTCCACAAAAATGCATAAGGTTAGGGGGTGCAACTTTTATTATGTTATTCCTGGAGACACGCCCAACAATGCCATATAGTTAAAGTTTGTGTGGTAATTTTTACTATTTTTCAATCATTCTGATCTTCTCGAGTTTAATTTAATTCTTCTTCATAACATCTTATCTCTCAAAATTTTGAATTACATGGGTACTGCTAAGCTGGAAAATATACAACAATTCTGAAAATGCAAAATCATTAATGTACTAAGAACTTCATCATTAAAGTGAATTCTGTTAATTTTTTTCTATTTTCCTGAATAAGTAAGCAGTATAGAATGCAAATACTTCGATATAAGTATAATATACAAATAATGTTCTCGAAATTTAGAACAGAAAAGTATCTGTACATTTTTTTTTGTAACTCTACTATCATAAGAACTAAGATTCAGGGTAGTAATGAAAGATAACGTTTTCATATTATTTTTCAAAATCATAATAATCTGTATAGGCTAATTGTTTTCTTATTGGGTAGTAGCTGAAAATGAATATGAACATATAAGATGACCAAAGAAATTAGTACTCTAAAATTTTCCATCGGTATGCAGTCCATGCATCATATCTTATGCCTATACATACACGGATGTCCCCAATAATGGAAATGAACCATGAATAAAATATTGAAAAATAATATTGTTCTATGATATACAGTACCTGGTTTATCGAGCTTTGTTCGGATGGGGCAAATCAAAAACTTTCAGCAGAATTAAAAAAAAAAAAATTCTAAATTAAAATTTTCATAATAAAAGATAATAAAGAGAACAGGAAATTGTGTCAATCTGAGAGTAGACGTTATCACTTACTGGTTATGGATAGACTGAGAGGCTTATATTTCCTTTCAACAAATTTTCCCAAACTTGGGACCTATCTAGATCGTTTTTTTGTACTCAAAAACGCCTACTTTGTATATTTCAGCAACATTATCTATCCGGTTATTCAGAACACGTTTGCATAGATACATACACACATACAAACACACATACATACAATATTATTTCTCATATTATAGTATAGGATATAAGACTTAGCTAAAAATTTAATACTGCTGAAATATGCCATATGATGGATGCTTACTAACACAGAGACGAAGACTTTGTATTCGCAATGGGATCGACACCACTGGGATTTTATTTTGTGGCCAGCACACAATCATTGACGAGGGCAGCAACGTTGAAGCTGGAAAAACTTGAGTACAGCTGTTTATTCACACCGTGGAAGAATTTGGGTAGGTTAATGCGCGTAATTCTATCAAATTTAAAGAAAAAACTGTTGTTTTTTTTTTTCTCCAAAAAACCGGTAATTTTGACCTAATGCATTTTTTCAGGATGTAAAAAATATCCAAATAGCTCACTTTTTGTGGGTAAAAAACAATTCGTACCCACGAATAAACACGACAGAAATACTTAGCTGACTGCAGATTTTATTTGTTAATTCCACAGGGGAAGTTTAAATGGTTATGGGCCCCATCAAACATTAAAATAGCTCTCCAAATGGAAAAAGCAACAAATATTTAAATCTTGCAATATTGTTCAAAACGAATATTAAAATTATAAATACAGTTTTGTTTCAAAATATCTCGAACTCAACGCTCTCCCTTTCAAAAAAAAATAACAAAAAACAAACTTTTTGACGACAATTTTCCTATATAATTAGTTATTCGTAGTAAAATTAAAATCAATACGTAGGCCTATTTTGATTTCAGTGCCTTTCCTCATCGGATACGACCAGCAAATGAATTTAGACGCAATTTACAAAAAAATGAACGTCGAAATTCTAGCACTTATTCAACAAATTATCGAATACGACTACACCAATGAAGTAGAGAGGGAACGATGCACAGAAGATATTTTGATTTTGGTTGATATATTATCGAACAGTGTAACAGGTATCGAAAATGGAGGCTACAGAAACGTATGCCAATTATTCAGTTAATTCAACCGATTCGTTCACATTTTAGGAATACGTTCACTCATGACACACATTCAAACAGCTAAAGAATTTTGCATGAAAAATTTTGCAACATTCATTGAAACATACGCGTTGATCGTAACACACGATTATAAAATTCAACATACAGCCTTACAATCGCTGCAAATAATGGCGACAAACACCAATGTAAAACTATTTCTGCTCTGCCAGTACAATTATGAGGTATATATTTTAAAATTAACTAATGTGCACTCTGGGGTGTTTTTAGCAAGGGGGTAGATATCGGAGGGTTGTCGGAGTCTGGATCTCTCCTTTAACTTCGAAAGAAAAGGTTGATATAAAGAAATTGTGCGTTTTTTCGGTGGTGGTAGTGGTAGCGTGGTCGAAAGGGAAAGTTGAAAAGATGTGGACCCATCCTTATAATATTTAGCTATCTACGCGCTTGGTTTTCTCAATCTGTCGTAAGTTAAAATAACATTATGGTTTCACGATAGAAAATGCTTTTTTTCTTCCCCCATTATTTAAACTTAAATCCCGAAACTGAGGGACGAGGAGAGAAGACATACGCCAAAAATTTTTACAAGCCATTCATATATATATATATTTTTTTTTTTGAAGAAAGTAAAAAAGAAAGAGAACATCAAAGGTAAGTAGGAATATAAGCGCATCACTAGCGATTCCAGGGGGGAATCAAACGACGAAAAAAAATAAAAACAAAGTAAGGAAAAAAATTAAAATAGCCAACAACACAGAATCCAGTTAAAAATCGCATTAAAGAGAAAACAAATAAAGTCAAGCCCATAAAATTTTTGTCATTTACCCCAACCAGAGTGGACGTTTTAGAACCGGCAATGAAGCGTATCGTGCATTCTTCTCCAGAGTGGAAGCGAAAAAGGCTTCAGTCTCATGAAGAAAAAAAAATTGACAACATTCTTGATTTAATTAAATTTTCGATTGATTTCAGTAAATAAATCAGAACCTTGTTTTTAAAGAGATAAAGGTAACCTTCAGAACTTCAGTTTTTCATATTTTTAGGAACTTCTTAGCAAAAAAGTAAATAGCCTACAACTGCGATCTTCTTAACACTGCAAGTCAGTTAAGGGACCCAATGAATTAGAGCACGCGAAAATGTAGGTCTGTCAATTTTTTTTTTCTTCCGAGAAAATATTTTCATAAACGCCCATAAATATTTCTATTTTGTCAGTTGGTCAATGTTTTGCAAATTTTGGAACGTTGTTGAAAGCTAATTCCTACGTTTCAAAAGTTTTTTGCAATAAAAATATTTGTTCATCATAAATTTGGATTAAAATTTGGAAAATTTATTCAGGATTTCTGGAGAGTGGAAGTTTAGCAAGGATGTAGTCAAGGGAGCAAAGGGGGTGGTTGCTTCCAAGACCATTGTTTTTTGATCGGCACTTCTTAAATTTGGAAATTATTTCAATAATAAATAAGCGACGTCAGGTTCCATAAATCCTGAATTTCTAAAATTTTCATAATTCGTGATAATGACGAGCAAAAAAAGTTATTAAATTTTTACCCTCCCCCATTAAAGAAATCCTGGCTACGCCCCAGAAGTTCAGAATTGGTTGCCGCTTTTGATTTGTCGATAAGCTACAAATAAAGACATACCAATGAATTTTCATTTTAATATTTGAAAAATTCTCTTGAACTTTACCCTTTTGATCAATTAGCATACACCACGAAATCACGTAATAAACACCGATACTGCAGTGGTACTGTCAAAAAAATAATAAATAAATAAAAAAAGAAGCAAAATTTGCCGCAATTGAATGATAAAAGAGTTATTATTTTTAATTGATAATAAGGGGAAATCCTGAAAAAATAATATACAAACAAACTAATTAAAATGTATTTTTATTAAAATTATTAGGTATGTATCCTTAAAATTTGCTAAATCTCCACAGCTAAAACACGTTTTTCAGATGAGTGTAAAATAAAAGAAATAAAACCAATAATAGTAATAAAGGATTGTTCATTCCAGAAAATTAAGAGTAAAAATGAAAACGTTGTGGAGAAATTTTAGCATTAAAAATGCTTCTCGAGTCAGTCTGTAAAAAGTGTCCGCCACCCAATTTTCACCAATGTTTTATGTTTGAAGAATAAGAGAAAGGGTAGATAACAACAGTAAAAAAATTGGAAGGAGAAAATGGTAATGAAAAATAAAGTAGAGTTGGTAATGTTGTTTCGTTGTTTATGGAGCAAATACAAGAATGAAAGAAATTGAAAAATGGATATCACGTCTCTTTTTTTTTAAATTTTTATTCATTTTCAATGCCCTCCTCTCGTTCTAACAAAATGTGAAACCTTGTAAATTTGTTTTTTAAAAATAAAAATGAAGTGCAAAAAAAAAATAATAATTATTTTAAAATTTTTCCAGCGCGATTTACTGAAATTATTGAAATCTGCGCTCCTTTCATTAATAATATTGGCTTGTAGGTCAATTCCAACTAATTTTCTAAGAAAACTTTGAATTTTGGACCAATTTTTGGTAGGTAATAGGCAACACCATATTGAAGGAAACCAAAAATGGAAAACCATTAAATTTATTTCATTACTCAGTTTGGTCCAACTTGTGCATTACTTTTCATAGGCTCATGACATTTATGAAAAAATTAAATATTTTTCTCCTTGTACAATATTTAGATCTAAAAGAACATTTCAATTTTAGGAACGTCTATTCGATGTTCAAGGAAAGTGTTTGTCATCCAATGGAAAACTAATCAGAGATGAATGCAGTTTACTCAGAGCCGAACTTTTGCACAGCAATGTCGGTAACGACGACCAACAACATAACTCATCCAGCCGTGCGAAGTCGGCACCAAAAGTAAAACTATCACGCCGCAAATTATCAGAAATAGAAAAATTTCTGCAAAAGACTAGACACGGACCGTTTGACAATAACTGGTTAAAACATGCGAGAAAGTGTTATAAACTGTCTTTATCCAGCAACATGAAGGTATGTTGGCACCGCTAATACTGGTAATAAAGTGATCCAGTAAGCTCTCCAATCGTTGGATAGTATTTACGAATTGACTTTTGACAGTTTTCTTCACTCTACAGCTATCCGTCTTGATGGAATTAGTCGAAAAAATCTCTAAGTCGGTGACTCGAAGTGTGAGGGTGGTCACCATTGATTCGATGAATTTGACAGATTCACGAGGGTTGCACGCAGAAGAACTTAAAGGGATTCGGTTGACTGTCAAGTGAGTGCGATTTCAAAATAACAGGTATACATTTTAGCAAACTTTTTGTGGGAAGAAAAGGGCTTAAGACGGGTTAAGTACCAAAAATCGATTATGAAACAAATAGAAAAAAAAAACAACATTTCAGCTAATTTAGAGTGGGCCATAAGGATATTAAGAAACATAGACGAAAAAAAAGTAATCGAAAAGTTGATCTCGAAATCAGCCTGTTTACTATTTCAAACTTTTTCAAGAAAGTCGATAGAAGCTGATATAGTAATTAATCCGTTCAATTTATGCGACCAGAATTTTTCTGCCATAGGTACAGAGAAAAATTTTGTTAGATCCTATTAAAATGTTCTTTACAAGACAGCAGCATAAAAAAATTGTTTCTGAGGTTATTTTCAGTATTATAGCTGTTCAGCTGGTTGCACCTTAAGTTATTTCGCTCGACTGATTCTATTTTTATGTTTTATTTTTATATGTCATTTCATTTCTAATTTCACGCTCTAAAAAATTTAAAAAACCATAGTGAAATAAATATAGGTTTATTTCCTTACGAAAAAATAAACATCCATAAAAATTAAAGGGAAGTAAACTTTTCAGAAACTTTTTTTCTCATGTTCTCGAGATTTTTATTCTAAAAAATTCCGATTTACAGACTAAAGATTTCGGAAATTTATCAAAACCATTCAACGGTGACGCATTTGTATTTTAATTTTATTTTTTTGTGAAAAAATTAACGTTCGTCAGGTCACAATTATAGTTGTAATCACTTAGTGCATGTGATCATCTTGCAAGCAATTTCTTTTATTTTTCTTCTTAAGCCAAATTTTCAAGTGTTCGGAAAAATCATTGTGATTTCATTTTTACATTCAATGATTCGCATGGTAGGTATGTAAAATTTCAAAAATAAAAATAAAAATTACAGAAAAATATTTATGAAAATAGATGAAAAAAACGTTAGTAAATAAAATTCAATAAATTGAACTGATTATAGTTCATTCTTCAAGTTGAATATTTTGGGAATGTTTTAATTTCGCCACAAAATTTTTTCTTATCCTTTTTTTGGTTGAGGGGAGAAGAGTAATTTACCTATCAAACTTCGAATGATAATATCACTATTTCCAACCTTCAATATAACCATTGAAAAATCACAAAATTTCTGCTTGATCATAGGTACGGTATCCAAAATCAAATGCTCCAAGAAAATTTACCAAACGAAGAGAATTTAATTCAAGTCATCAAAACTGTGAGAGCATATATTGGTTACCAAGATACTGAAAATTTCGAAACTTTTGACACAACATTGGCGACATTTTTCATTATGTGCGGTGGATCTATAGAGAAGTTGGTACCTCCGCGTTTTTTATACTCAAACTTGTATTTTATAAATAAATCCAGATTCTCATGCACTATATCCTAATTCAATCTTTTGAAAATTTAATACAGATCTTTACATATTGTTGCTTGTGTTATTCCGCTGACTGTGTCCATTTTTATATGGCCACAGGTAGCACCGAATCAAATTAAAAAAAAGTATCTTTTCGGCCATCTCACAGAATGGTTGCTCTATCAAGAAGTGCCAAATGTATTTGCTGCTCTGACAGTAGGTTAAATTTTATCAGTTGAGTTTACATTCCCGGACTTCTATTCCACTCTTTGTTTTCCATTTTCAGAAGTATGGAATATCGTGGTGGTTGGTATGCAAAAGAAAACTAGACAACTGCTTCTGGAACACGATGACGTGGGTAGAGATTTACCGTTGGATATGCATTGCTCTGTTGCATGGCCCAGACAATTTGATTTATTACTTCACAAGTGTGGCCTTTAAAAATGAAAACAAAATTCTTCAAACGACAAAAGAATTGGAATTACTCAGCGTATTACGCGTATGTTTCGGTGTCCGTGTAAATTTTGTAACCCGAATATATCAAACATTAAATTTTTTTTTAAATTTTCAGTCGAGCTTCAGCTCTCATCTGTTGGAGGAACATGTTACTTTCATGGATTATCTTTCGAAGAAATATCATTCTTATCTATCATCATTCTTGATGGACTGACCGTTATTAATAATTATTGTTTTTCATTTGTTTTTTCTTTCACTTAATTATTTGGTTTTGTAATTTTTCATAAAAATATACATTTCCGATAATTTTAAATATTTTAGGTAGGTTCTCGATTATGAGTTTTATTTTATTCAAGTAAAATTCTTTATTTTCTAAGAAAAATTAAATTAATGTAAGACAGACTACGACAAAGAGACCTTAAAACGTCTTGAAAATGAACTGCCTTATTTTCGGGTCCTCGAGACTAAAACTATTTTCAGTCACATTAAAATATTACTCTTCTCCTTTCTTTTCCCTTCTACTTCGGATTTTTCAACTGAATAACTACGACAAATACAATAATTGACATATTAAGTGCTCTGTTCCAAATAAGGAAGAGAATTCACTGCCCGCAACACACGCATATGGGGGCATAGTGAAAAGCGGAAAAGATTAATACGCAGGCAACAGCTGTTTCAAGCAATGTATTTACATAGGCGGATAACGTAGGTATTTCTTCGCATTTTTTCGATAGGTAGGCTGGGGTGACCTGGGCCTGCATTGTCCCTTTTATTTGGAACAGAGAATAGACATAGCTTTGGTTAATTCATACTTTCTTTTTCGACTCTGAAGCCGAATTCAAAGCTTTTGAATCCCATGGAGACCCCAAGTGTACATTGCTTCGAGAAAAAATTTATAACCCCCTTATCCCCCTAAACGCAATAAGTCTAAAGAGCAAGAGTGTAGCCAAGGTGGGGTCAAAGGGGGCGATGGACCATTACCTTTTTTTTGGCTTGTTACTTTTCAAATTTGGAAAAATTTTCAGTAATGCATATACGTTTCCTCAAATTTTCAAAATTTTTAAATGTGACGAGCATAAAAAAAGATAAAATAGAAAATATTTCCTCAGCGCATCAACCGCGGTGAGTATGAGTTTTTCAAAAGTGTCAAATTTTGTAATGACTGCAATTCAAAAACCAGTTGACCGATTTTTCTCAAATTCTATATCAAACCAGTCCTTAACAATCATTAAGTACCATAAAAATTTTAAGTCAATTCTTTCAACTTAAGAGAGTTATCGACATGACAACATAACTATTTGTACATTATCTAACTTGAGAAGTTAAACAACCTATTTTTCAGAGGATATAGATGAA
>WOFM01000133.1:1058966-1125634 GCA_011428145.1 Ericerus pela | reverse complement strand
AGATAATATCAATAAAATAGGAAATACGAACAAAAAAGTTAAATTTTTTAATATAATTCTCAAATTTTAGTGGAGGACACTAGTATTCAATAATTAATATTTATTATTGGAATAATTAAGATACAGGTTAAATCAAATAATAAGACCCTTTAGCTGCTCCTCAAAAGTAATGCAATACTGACTAAGAAATGAAAAATAAAAGAAGTGGGTATGAGGTCATGTGGAGCAACTGTTTTTATGGTTAATTGGACCATTTTTAAATTCTTTATCTTAATAAATTATTATTTTTACTTATTCTTGTTGGAATAATTTATTAAGATACAGGTTAAATAAGATGATGAGACCATTAGCTTCTACCCAAAAGTAATACTATACTGACTATAAAATGAAAAGAATAAAAAGATTATGTGGGGTCATGGAGACCAACCACTGTTCGAGTCAATTGAACATTTTTTGGTTCTTAATTAGACAGAAAAATTTTAAAAAGTGTGTCTGAGGTCATATGAACCAACCATTATAAGGGTGTAATGAGAAATCACATGTTATTATTAGGAAAATTATGTTAAGTATGTAATTCATTTTAACATCAAAAACCAAAAACTTTTTACAGCTGACCAAATTACTTACTTTTTTTTACATTTTTTTATACGTCTCGGTGAAGTCAAATATCACTTTATAGGTGGAGGACGTGATAGTAGGACGAAAGCTAAATATATTTTCTTTTAAATAAAACGGAATGAGCTTCTTTGACATATATTATAACCGGAGGAAATGAATTCCAAAAATTTTTGTCAACTTGACCCAACTTTACTTTAATTATATAGGTTTACAGGTCACATTATAATATATTTTATTCAACAGAATATTTGTGATCATATCTTTTAAAGATAGACTAAGAATAATTTGTTGCTAAAAATTTATTTTCATCCTTCTCAATGACGACCACTAATTTTGATGTAAATTAACTGATCCAATATTCAAAGTAACGAGTTCATCAAATTTTTTAATGCATTGCGATTTTTTTTTTTTTCTTGTTAATAGCAAAAAGTTGACTCATTCTGGTATTGCGACATTTCTCTATCTATTTTTTTGATTGAAAAAATTTCGTACACCGTATCCTGCCATTCAGTTAAAAACTCATCGAGTCGTAGAAGTGAAAATTTGAACGTATTTAATTTCCTATAATACGTAATTATAGGTACCGATTACTGTTAATAAAGTTTAAATAACCAACTGTTTTGCATCACGCGAATGAGTTTTCAGTGTTTCTAGTAATTTACCTCAGCTATTGAGAGTTAGGAGATTGAACGAATAAAAAACTGCTCGCTATAGTCAACCGAAAAATGGGCTGAGACGTGAAAAATAGAGTTCATAAACTGAAAATATAAAATTATTATTTTGGGGACGTCCAGAAGCTGTATAATGTCGTAGTAAGAGGGAAAAACATGACAGTTCAAAATTCATACGTTTGAAGAGGAAACTACCCACTTCATCACGAAAATTGTATTTGGTTTGACTTTTATAAGCTACACTTGTTTGATATAATTGACGTCTATTCTCCTAAAAATTTCTTCTCGTCCTTTATTTCTTCACTCTGTTTTCCATTTCACCTGACAACGTTATTGAAATACGTGAGTGGAAACATCCGTAGACGCATATAGTATTTAAAGACGACTTGTCATTCTTGTTTTTCAAATTATGGGCATTCTTGAATTTATTGCAAAATGGTGACTATCAAAAGTATCGAACAAAATTAATGTCACTTCGACATTTCCTTTACCCTAATTCAATGTATGATTGTAATCTTTTTTTTTTTTTTTTACTCTCTTCCAGATATTCTATGCCTTTTTTTTTTCAATCTCTTTTCACTGTTTTTTCATTTATAGTGAAGGAGTTTGTCAGTTCTATTGAAAGTCGAAAAGTTTACAGAGCAATTGTTTTTCGATAGAACTTATTTTGTCTTCCCATCGATATGGTAGGTATACATTTAGAACTTTTTTCTAGTTTAGTACAACTTGGAGATGTTGGTATATTAAAAAAAAATTGTTTATTTTATAAGAAATAGGCAGAAGATTGTGTGATATACGGATGGAAGCAGTGAAATCCATTCCCACAGCAATATCTATAAAATTCTAAGTCCAACTAATCAGAGTCTACAAACCTAGGAGAAATCATCTACATTGGACAGCAACACTAAAAAATATTACTTCCCAACCTGAATAGCCTCCCAAGTATCCCATAAACTGGAATTTAAGTCATCCCTAGGTGAAATTAAAAACCATTTAATCCTGGGTTAAATATTTTTCCTCGTCACACATTTGTTGGGTGATGATCAATTTGATGCCAGGGCTAAAACCACCAAATGGCTCATGCCAATGAGAAAAACTCTACAAACATTTACAAAAATTAGAGGCATGTATTAACAAAAAAAGTTAAGTTAAAAATTATACATAAAAATATAAACAGCCTGGGTGAAACGAGAGCTATAAGAGCAGTGATGAGCAGTTGACAATGTTAAAACAGATTTGGTTGAAAAAAACTGCTTGTCTACATAAAATGAAAGAGAGGGAGAAAAATAATAAAGAGATGGTATAGAGTAGTACAAGATGGTGCAAACTAGTACAGATTTTAAATAAAATAAAATAAAACCAAGTCATTGATCAGGAGGTGACTGCAGAAAGAGGAAGATGGTACAAAAAAAAAGGAAAAGGAAGGAAATGTAAAAAACCGGGGTGGAGAGAGAGAACTAACACCTGAGTGGAGTGTTAAGTGAAGAGTGAAAAGACTTGAGATTATAGAAGAAATGAAATGATGAAGAAGCAGCAGCAGCAGCAAGGACCAAAAAGACGTAATTAGAAGTGAAGAAGATAAGAGAAGTGAAGATGTATGAAGAAATAAAGTGCATGAATGAAGCCAAGGTTATAATTTGTAGAAAATGGAAAGATGAAGAATTGAGAAAAAAGACATGTTTCTACTGTGATCTAATGCCCGGGTGAGAATTTAGAAATACGTTTTATTATAGGTATTTGAATTTAGAAATTATTTTTGAAGAAGAAAAACGAATTTTAGAAGGGAAAGAGATCGCGAATTTTAAGGGTTATAATTTTGGGTGGTAGGCGAGATGTGTCAGTTGTCCTCCAAAAATGCTAATTCGGGTAATTAAATCAGCTAACTATCATGATATCTCATAGAACTCTATTAAGAACATTTTTAAGAAATATTGAAGAAGTGAAATAACAAAAAAAAAATCCACAAGTTTTGCTCATAATAACATGCAATAATCTAGGTCATTGAAAATGTACTTATTAAGCAACAAGAACATAATTACTGAATACTGGAGGCTGATGTTCATTGTTGATAGTAGGAAATAAGTAGACGATGAATACCATAATTACAAATGCAAGATTAAACATGAGAATCGCACCAGATCATAAGAATGTATTAAGAAATAAATAGTGAAGAATATTAACTCTATAAGAGTAGTTACAGAGAGAATATTTAAGAGAATGAATAATATAACAACCAGTATTCTGATAAAGGTCAACAGACGAATGTAATGAAACAGTGTAGCCAACTGATATACTCAGACAATTGATATTCCCAACAATAATATTCTTCTGGGTAATTATCAAGTCTGAAAAACGGACAAATTTGGAATTTTTGGGGATTTTTGGTAAGACCAATTATCTAGCAACCCGGATTTTGGAATCAGTGTCGCTATTTTGAAATCGTGATCATAAAAGCATTTTTCATTGTTAAAATGAAAAAATTTGGGATTACACTGCCGAAAAAAAAGTATATGCCACATGTATCCTGTAGGTCATATTAACCATCGATTGACGTTAAATGGCTGAAGCTACAATCATGTCATCCAGTTACACTTGGCCGCACTCGAATGTTAAATAGCCTAGACTAGAGACAGCCTAGTTCATATGTGGTAGGCCACAGTTGAACGTTTAAACGTTTATAAGTTACCGTTCACCTATTACAGACGTTCAATAGTCAAGGGTACATGTAGCCCAGCTGAAGTCGACCACCAATGGATGCTGAACAATCAAGACTAAATGTCGTTCATTAGTACAGCCCATTGAACGTATGCTATAGAACACCAAAGCTGTAAATCGCCCATTAGCAGTTAACCAAAGTTATGCTACTTAACGTTAAGACAGTCATCAGTTTATACGACGTTAGCATTTACTAGACGTATAATAGCCTAGGCTACATGTCCTCCATTTACAGTTTACCTCCCTCAAATGTTAAGTATCCTGGGCTACAAGCAGTCCACGTGTGATCAACCACAGGTTATCCATTGCCTGACTTTCACCAATAGAAATATCAGTATTTCAATGCTCAAGCTACACTTCGGACCACTCAATACCTAAAATGATACTGTTGATGCTGCAAAACGAAACGCATCGTCTAGAATTCACATACCTGGGTTGCTGGTGGAACCTCTGTGACTTTGCAGTAACAGACTGATAGCAAAAACGTCATATTTTACACCACTATCATGGTTCAAATATGACATACCAACATGTCTGTGACAATCGAGTGAAATATTGGTGAACCAGTTATTATACATCTGTTATCGCTAATTTGATAAATCAGGTTAGTATATATTAGGCAGATATTTTACATAATAACTGAAATGGCAGTTTAATCATATCAATATGAAATATTGTTTATGGTTTTCTAAAATTTGTTTTACTTGATTATAGGTATATTAGTTATTGAATAATTAGGTAGACATCATCAGTACCTAGGTAGTTCATCAGGTAAATATGATAAAATTGTTATATTTTTTTAAAATTAATAATTTTAACCACCAATGGGAATAATATAGTCACTGGTCAGTACCTTATCTGGTAAATGTAATAAATTGAGCGATCAGCTTCATTGGGGAGAAAAGAGGAGTCAAAACTGCCTCGGAATCTGAGAAAAATAATATGAAGTCAACGTTTAAAAGAAGGTTGTAAAGGGCTAGGGGTGAAATACGATGAAAACTTTTGTTCCGGAGTTCAACTGTTAAAATAGTGACTCCAGAAATATTCTTAGAATAATTTTGGAGGTATATGAGAAAAACGTCGCGTACAAGATTGTTCCAAAGAGACAAATTTTCCAAAAAAATACTTTGAGAATCAGTTTAACATTTGTAAAGAAAGTTTCACATCAAAAGAGTGAGCCTACGTTCCTGATGTAACTGAATCTTTTGGTGAGTGTTCCAAAAAATCGATCATTGCTGGTGACCGGAAGTTTAAGAGGTACAACTCCAAAGGAAAATATCTTTCAACAAATTGTCGCTAAAAATTCATTACATTACCTACCTACCCAAAGTTGTTCATCTGTTACGTAAGAATAACCAGTTGAAATTATAAAGTAAGTAGGGAGAGTGGTACATAGTAGAACTTTTTCAATAAAAGATGAAATTTTTTTACAGTTGCCCAGAACAGCGCTAATAACAGATAAATACATTATTACTTATACCACAATGTGGTGTGTGAAAGTCCAACAAAGAGGGCACCAACAATCAAAGGACAAGAGGTTCCAAAAGTAAAATCAAAGATGAAGATTCGCGGACACATACTGTATATCTAAACCTGAACAACCAAATTAAAGGGGACCAAGCACATACACATACCTCACACATACTTACATTTTGAAACAACTCATGAATAAACTTAGTATATTTTGTTGATTGAAATATTTATATTTGAGACAAAAAAGCAAACGTAAAAGGAGCGCATCTTGAACAAATTAATAATTTAAATCACAAAATAACGAATAAACTTGAAAATTCGAAGATTGCGAACCATGTTGAAAAAATGAAGGTGCCAACATATTTTAATACTGCAGAAAAAGCAAACTTGGACCACGGTAGAAAAGAAAACTTTCAAGAGAAAAAGATGATTATTAAAACTGATTTCATCTTATAAAAAAAAGAAATTTAAATCCTAATTTAGAAGAAAGAAAAAATAGCCATGTTGAAGCATTTGTATAAGAAAATGAAGTGATGAGAATTCTGAACAGAAGAGAAGAGTTTAAGAAGAAAAAAAGAAATATGGTGGGCCAAGTTTGAGCAGCCAGCAGTAGGCACCTTCGTTTTTTAACAAGTGCTCAATAAAAAAACAAAATAATAATAGTAAAAGAAAAGAAGATAAAGAAAAAAAAATGAAAAGAAGTCAAAATAATACCAACATGCTGCAACAATCCAGAAAATTTTTAGAAAATCTTCATTTCTAATTTGTTATCAGAGAATTATAATTTTGGTATCCCTGAAGTTATTTTATATTCTTCTGTGTACACACACAATTTCATCCAAAAATAATGATATCAGAGTATTCTGAGAATTGATGATTATGAAAAATATACTTGTATAGACACAGTGGAATGGACAAGTTTGGTACATAGTGGAACAATGTAAATCACTTTTAGTATACAGCAGAACACTATTTTTTTAGGGTATTTTGAAAGTTTTTTGAAATTATTAAAACAAAATAATTCTGATTTAAATATTTATTTTAATAACTTAAAATACCTTTAGTTTTAAATATTTTACTTCGATGTTTTAATTTTTTTTTTCTGTACCTAATTTATTAATCAGGAAATTCTATTATCATGGATGTGGAATACCTTGTTGTGAGAAAGATATTCTCACCAGAAGGTAAATTCAATAGAATTTAAGCGTGTTCAGCTACTTCATACTATAAGTATGGGAGAGTCAAATCCTCGGCAAACACTAGCAATTTTGTAGCCAGTTTTGAGAGTTTATATACAGGATTTGGCACAGACACACCTACATACATATACATATGATATTACATCATCCATTGAGGTGATAAGAAACAACGCAACATGTTTGGTATCGGGCTATGACATCACCAAGATCGTTATCAGGTAATTTATCATGGCCCGTGCAATGGATCTTACCTGTACATATGCACAGGTACGAACATACAAATGTTCGAGTGTAATTTGCTTAATGTCATTGAGACAAATATTGCCAGCCTTTTGGGGCAGTGACTGTTGTTGAAGGATGCGAGCCCCTATACCTCATACCAGTGAGTCCCCACAATGGACAATAACATTTTAATTTTTACATTTTAATTATGAAGGATTAAAAATAGAAGTCCATTGATATACTCCTAATTTTTTCTCAATTAAGTATAGCATGTTATATTTTCTGAACAAATTTGTATCATTTATGTTTCCATTATACTATGTACCATATGACAGTGTACCAGTTTGTTGGTGTTTTTACATAATTTATCTCGAATTGTTAACATATGTATTTTGAATTTCAAGCAGCTTGATAGATGTAGGAGGATAATACCTAATCGCCCATTTTGCGACATGTATTGCAAAAACACATATTTTTTCATTGTGTATTGAGAAAATTAAATTTTCAGTTTCATTTTGTAGGTAATGCCTCCACCTACATAAAATCGACTTCGTTAAATTCGTTCACGTGAATATGAAACCAACCAGAACGTATATTCATTTTACACATATTCTGCCAATAGACGACGAAAAATTCAAAAAAGGTGACTAACAATACATAATATACGGGTCGGAAATATTCTTTTAAAATTAACCGTAAAGGTAAAGATTACTCATAGATTAGTGTTGTGTTCACTCTTGACTGAGTACATTCATTGGAGTTTCGACTATTTCGAATAAGGTCAGTGTTTCGGGTTGTCAATTTTTAACAGTCTGAAAACAATTTTGGCCATAGCGAATCGATAAGCATTGCTAAAGGTATAAACACGTTTTATGCGTTCAGACCGAGAAAAATTACGAAGGTGAAACCAAAATTTATTTGTCCTCCTTTTGGCTATTGTGAAGCTTGTATTATTGAACGAAAGCTGCAAGAAGCCTATTTTACGGCTTAATTCGACGTTTGAAAACAGGTCAGTTTCGTAAAACGTGAATTCGTGGAGGAAACCAGAAGAAGAATGTTACCTAACTGTTTTTGAAAAATGTATTTTAGAGTTTAATTTCTATGATTATTGCTGCAAATTGGATAAATAAAATTATAGACAAAGTTAGGCTGATAAAGATCTTACACGTGGTTCAGTTCTGCAGTTCAGGAGAAGATGTGATTTATGGCGATTTATGCATACCTAACATAAAATAATTCAAAACCAAATGGCGTACAATAAGGATGAGGGAAAGCTTAATAATTTACAGCTTATCACAGATATACTTCAAGAATACTTTCCATTAACCAAAAAGCTACCAACCAATATTTTCAGTACCCTATGCATTTTAGCTGCAGTATTTTAGCCAGATTTTACAAAATCTACCCTTAACAGTGAGCGGCAAGCCACGACTTCAAGAAAATTTATTTTCACTTGTGATACCTTGTTGTGAAAAGATATTCTCACCAGAAGATAATCTACAGATTTTGTGTATTCAACCACTTCATATATAAACATATGGGTAAGCCAAAACCAGAGCAAATACTGGCGATTTTAAAGCTGGTTTGGACGGTTTATATAAGGGCTTAATTACACGCACACCAACACACATATGTAGTAACATGTTTTTCTCTCTATATTTTATTGTACATTGTTATTATGTTTGAATACAATGTTGCAAGTTTAAAAATGTGTTAATCTCTAAACGGCAATGGATAATATTTGGTGGTGTGGTTCCTGGGTTCTATCCTAAGTTTATTGGTGTTACAAGTAAAAAACCACAGACATCCAAAGGTATATTTTTATATAATAATTTTTTCAATTTCCATGTTGACATCGGGTTCACAAATCCTGGTAGGCTAAGCAGTTTGGGAGATGATAATTCTAAATCACTTCCTAGTGTGGTAGTTTTTATACCCGAAAACTTTTAGCTGTGGTTTGTGGTTTTATATAAAAAATAATGGCAGGACTGTAGATGGGATGTCAAAATGACCCCCCTGGACATACCAAAAGTTTTTCAATTGTTTTTTTTTAAATTATTATAACCATTCTATTATAATGATCTACGTGTTTTTATAAAATTTTATAAAACACAAAAAATCTGATGGAAAATTCACCGATCCCTTTATCGATATCTCTCTTGGAAGCTAAGATGGATATAATTATGAATAGGTACCTACGTTAAAGCTTTTGAATAACCTTAAATTATTGTATGCTAATTAGTTAATAACATCAAGATAACATAGCATTCATTTTTTTTAAATACCATATTCTCAAAGAAAATTAACAAGTTTAGGTACATATGTAAACTAAGGGAAAAAACCTAACAAAATGATATTGATAATTTTTGCGATACCTGACTTCGTGAAGGAGATGGAGCTGTTTGACCTGTTTTAAAGTGGACACTTTATATACTTTCTACTTCTAACAGAGCAATGGTTGTTCAAAAACATTTCACTGTTTAATCGATGAAGTAGGAGCATCAATAAATTTTGAGGTAGGTACCTATGTAAATAATAATTATGGTACATTTTCTGTTTATTACTCACCTACTTGATTGATGCTAGCTGTAACAGCATAAAAGAGGTCTGTTTGGGTGATTTTAGACCACTATATTGTTTACAGCATACACAAAATATCAATACCAGAAAGAGTATTAATATCTCTGTAATATATTAAAAAATACTTAATTTGTTATCCACTAATTATTGTGGTCCTTAACTTTTGAGAGACTTTATAAAATATTTCAAACTCAAAGATTAATTTAAACACTTTCAATAAAATAATAATTTGTATAACACAAGTACATTAAATAATACTTCAAATACTGATAATCAGGTTGAGTATTGGGATAAACCCTTAGACTGTACAAAGACTGTCTATTAAACACTATGTTAAAACTGTGTGTTGTTCACTTTGTAAACAGAGTTTATAAACCCATTCTAGGTACCTAAATGTACATGGTGAATAGACTAAGTGAAGTAGGGACTTGTTATTGTAGGGATATGCTGACTGCAATATATTTGAGGGACCAGCATATTCAGGTCACTAAATATTAGGACAATATAAGAGATAATAATAGGAGTAGTTGACTAGAGTTTTATAATGATGTTTATGTAGGTAGTTGATTGTAATGTGATGTTGTTTTTAAGGATATACCAATAAAGCAGAATCTAGTAATAATTATTAATTTTTTGGAAATAATCTTCGAGATTTTTCCCTAGCAAGTGACTATCTACATCCAAAAAAATCTGTTTTATTTCAATTTAAACCTAATTTCTTGTAAGTGTTGGCAGAAGAACATAACATGAATACGCATGCCCTAAAAAATTAAATTCTATTCGATATTTCGGAATATTTCTACAGCATAAATCATTATTTTCAACTCGTAGGTACTTTTTTGCAATTTTTCTTTCCGATGAGTGTCGAAAAACCGTTCAAATTTATACGAAATCAATCGATTATAATTTATTTATTCTCTCGCAGGTAAAAAGGTCTCCCAGTGCCTTCGGCTTTTTTGATTTGGTCAAGTGTTGCTCCTAATTCAATGTTATGAATATTAAAAAAATAATACTGATAAAGGTCTTTAAAGAATTTCGATGATATCCATTCTTCAAAAGTGAACCAATTCGAAAAAAGAGAAAAAAAACATTTAGTGATTATCTCACATTTGAAATTATGACGAAATTTTCGATTTAATACTATACCTGTTTTTTATGTACTTTACTTTAATTTTTTTTTTTGTCTTCGAAAACTTTTAGGTAGGTTGGTCTAGTTTTAGATTATTTCAATGTTTAAAGAATATTTTCTTCATTTTGAAAAATTATTCAACCAAAAATTCAACCTTCAAATTTTTATTAAAATTTAATTTAGTCTCCAGAGATTTTGATTACTTGCATAAGACCGTTGTCGTTTATAATAATTTATGCATCAACTACGGCATTCACTTTAGCCAGTTTGCTTGCAAACGGCATATTAAAATTGACCTCACAAGAGGGTTAGATGGGGACGATGAAAATTTTCCGTTTCATGAAAAATAAAATTATTGATAGGTACCATGTTCCCATGTAGACCAATTTTTTTTAATTTTAAATGTAATATAATTATGTATACTTATACGATTATATTTTGTCGTAGTATTTATGAATGCATAGATTTTGCCTCCGAAACGTTTAAAATTTTCGTTCACAATTTTGAGAACACTACAGGAAGGATAGGGCTGAAATTTTTACTAAAGTTACCAAGTCCTCATATATAGGACAAGGTTTGTTAGGAGTTTGGTGCCTATTGATTCAGTAGTTTCCGAAAAAAATGTAAAACAAAAAAATTTCTGGAGAAAAGTAAGCCGCCTATATTTTTAGTACTTATGGCACAATAAATTACGAGTATCTTTTGTGCATTGTATTAATTTAGGATCTTAATTTTTTTTTTTTTTTATAGTGAAAGAATTTGGATTTTTTAGTGAAGTATTGCTGTGCTACAATTTTTTTTTAATTTCTTTATCATTGTTAAATTTTTATGAAGATTCAACTTCGAGAAAACTACGTATGGGTTGTATAAAATCTTCAAAATCCATTACTGATACGTTCGGTAAGTTAATAATTTTTAAAAATGAATAATAAAACTATTCTTTAAATGCATATAGATAATATAATGAAATGTAAGAGAAAAATTATTTTTATGTATCACAGAATCCAAATCTGCTTTCATCTGCGTGAAAAATTACCTAACGAGACAAAAATGCTTTTTTTCCCTTCTACGTGGACTAAGTAATTTTTCGAAGGTTTTCGTCTACCCACTTAATACTGGATATCTCGAACATCGTTTATTGACCCTGAAGCATATTATTCATTTATTTAACGTCAAAAATGATAAACGAGCAAAAAAAATTGCTGAATTGACAATTTATGACAAATTTAATAATAAATTTTAAGATACAATGGTGAAACCCATTGAACAAATTAGAAAAGTTGAGAAATGGTGTTAAATCCATTTTTTCATTAATCAATCATCATTTGTCTCTGATTTCCTTTAGTTTGTCACCGGTAACATATTTTGCCTTTCTAGGCCTGAAACCAAAAATACTTCAACTTGAAATCAGTTTTTTTTTTGTTCGTTTTTTTGTTTTCAAATTCATTGTGTTAATTTTTCAACAGTTGTTCACAGACGTTTAATCGAAAGAGCTGATCTTCGATATTTGATCCATTTTCGATATGAAAATAAGTGCGAACCGTTTGGAAATTTTTGTGGATATCTGACTGAGCGACCACGGAAGAAACTCCGAAATATATAGTCCGGGCAGATATGAGTTCCAAACGTACAATCAAATTAAAATTATATGTTACAATTTACGTAGGATTCAATTGAATCGGCTTTTCCATGGGGGTGAACATAAATTTTTCAAGGTGGCAAACAAATCATATTTCTATTGGACATTGAGGGAAGCATGTCCATTAACTGATTGAGTAGATGACGAATTAAAGCAGTGAATTAAATAATATGATCAACAAAAAACACTCCAGTACCCCACCAAATAAATGTTTATTATCTAAAGAGTGATAGAGGATATGTTAACTCTATAAAACAGAAATGAGAGTAATAATAAAAAGCAAAAACGTATTGAGAGATTAGCTAGTAGTATGGAAAATATATATCAATGTGGCCAACAAGGGCTCAAACAATCAGTCTAACTCTAACAGTTTCTTTTTGAAGAACCAATTTAAAAAAAGGTTTCGTTGTACCTAGATGGGAAACATAATGTAAAATAGTTTTTTTTATCAAGATTTAGGGGGACAAATAGCACCTAATGCCCCCTGGCTGCACCTATGGATTTCTCATAGAAATGAGTTGAAGATGGTATCATCTTGTAAGTAGAACATCAACAGAGTGTCTAGCTTAAGCTTTAGGAAAGTTTATTATATGTCTTATGGTATTCTCAATAGTGTTTTTTTTGGACAATTTTTAAACAGTCAATTAGGGGGTTGAAACTCGGATATGTGGTGCAATCCAGTGCCTTTTAGGATCATGATACACTGAATGCAATTCAAATCCCATCACCAGAGTATGCTAACTGTTTTTTTGGGAGGGTATTTCACTGTGTAGGTTCTTATTATAATTTAATGTGTAAACATCTTAGCGCTCGATCTACAGTAGGGGCTAAATGATAATTATAATTGTCAGATTTGTGCAACTCGTAAGTCTTACAATATTGTAACTCTAATTTGTATGTGTTAGTTGATGTGTAGGTGTGTAATTGTGGGCATGTGCATTGCTCACACACACAACTACACACCTACACAATGAGAATTACATTCAGATATTTTTAATTTTAAACATCAATCCTTCATAAGTATAGCAATGGAACTTAAACTTTTTTTTTTGCTTTTTTTCAGTTACAATGTGAATATAGTCCTGGAGATGATGTTAGGTGAGCTGTCAAAGGCGGAATTTTAAATTCCACATTACACCCACAGTTAAATGTGGCAATGTCTCAAATTCCTTCATAATCATGAGGAAAAATCTTCGATCGTTTAGTATTGGATACACAGTAGCCCTATCTTACCAACAATAACGAAATGTGCTATCATTCTAAAGCACTAAAATGGACATCAGTTTTCTGAGCACACGCAGTAGGTCATTTTTCAACCCATTTACAGTCTTTCAGTCCTGTGAATTTGAAGCTTTACAAATACGTTGCTGTGAATCCAATGAAACTGAGTGAAACTCATGTCCATTTTAGTGCTTTAGATGAATATTGTTGGTTCGGATTTGTTTGTTTATCTGGGTATCCAGTACTAATGATCGAAGGGAAAAACCACACAAAATGACATCAATAAAATGCCTCATGGCTACTTTTGGATGATCTTGAAATTAGTGATTGTGAATTAGTGTTGCCCTATGTGTATGAGATATTTCGAATAAATGATACAGAATAAATAAATCAATGTAAAGTTGAGGCGTATAAATAGGGTAAGGTTCAGGTCATTGGTATAAGCCCGACATTTTTTGTTGGATCCTATCAATCCTCCCCACCCGAATCCTTATATATTTAAAAATATTTTTACTATCAAAGCATATTAAACTTACTCGTTTGTTTGATATTTGTAACATTTCTAATGTTGAAGCACTGCCAACTGGTTAGATTGTACTTACTTGACCATCTCTCTGTTCCTTATAAGTGATGGTGTCATCTGTTTAATGAACTTCAAAAGTTGTGAATTATTTTATTTTATTGAATACTACTCTTCTTTGAGATTTTCACTTCATTCAGCTCAGTCTACTTGCTGGGGTTCAATCCTCGAACTCAAAACTGGACCTTTATACTTTTCAATAGCAGGCTGTTTGATTTTGGAAAGTGAGAAACAACTAGTTCCTTCAAGAACTTGTGAGTTTTTCCCAGTTAGAAATCGAAAAAACTTCAAAAATTCTACTTTATAGTAACAAATTAAAAAAAAAAAAATTATTCGTGAGTCTAGATAAGCCGAATGTGGAACTCAACCTCTTGATAACCCCCATAATAGAATCTATCAGGACCACTGCCCAAACTAGTTTAAAGAACGCCTTATTCTCCCCTATTCCTCACATTGCTCATGAACATCTCCATGTTGCATTTACTGAATCATTCCATATTATATAGTGTCTGAAATCGTTTTTTACTCTTTTCGTTTCCATTGTTTTTATGCACTGTTTTTAAATTAAAACAATCGAACAAAATATCTGAAAATTTTTCAGAAAAAATAAAAATCTTAATCCCACTGTTCTATTTTTATCAACTTTCTCCACGAGCTTTCATCTAATCAAACCGAAGCATCTGTAGATTTACAAATCAAATTTATGCTCAAAAGCTCATTTTATTAGTCCGCATTCCTAATAATATTTCACTAAGCTAAGCTTGATTGTATTGTTTCCAAAAACAGATGATGTTTAATGCATTTTGTTTCCATTCGTACCAATACACGGGTGGAAATAAATTAAAATAATAGGTTTTTTTTTCTTTGTTTTTTTTTTTTCGGTGAAAACTTGATAAAAGAAGTAATTTTACCTTTTCGAGGGATTAAAAGGATGGAATGAAACTTTTTACAATTATCATTGTTGATAATAAGCTGGTGGATTGTAGCTGAATTTTCATTACGTAAAGCTAGAATATCGACATTTTCAGCCACAATTAAGAATTTTCCGAGCCATTTTCTTCAGTACAAAAGCAATTATGGCGCTGTATTTAATGTACCTTAACTAACGAAATGGTATGTTGATAAGTCGAAACTGAGGCGAAGACGAGAGGAAAGATTGTGTTATTTTGATTGCTACAAATATGTGAGCCGTGAGGCTGCAGCTGCTTATGGGTACAACCTGTGAAAAATTTTCCCTCCCAATCGTTTTTTTCAATTTAATTTTGATTTCAACTCTGAACTAAAATTAATTCAATTCATTAGTGCTCTATAAAATGTGCTCGTTTTCAGCGCATATTGCTTCTGATTCTTCGTTAGAAGAGACCTATCAAGACCAGTTAGCAGTTTTCAAATTTAAATTTATTTCTTCAAATAAAACCCAATAAAATAATAACAGTTGTCAGTCGCGGGCTCCGCGCCAGCATAGCAGTTTAATTTGAAAGTGACAATTTTCCTAAAATAAAACCCCATTGAGAAAGAGGGAACTTTAGAGCGAAAAAGAGATGGACATTTTTTTTAAAAATCTGTTTCTCCTTTTTCACTTTTTGTTTTTCAGTTTACAAATAATAAAGAAGTGAGGGATGTTGTTGGAGGAAAATCTAAAAATTTGCACTCAGTGAAGCTTCAGACTTTCACTAAGGCTTAAAACCTTTTTTGTGACAATCCACTTGATAAGAATAACCAACTCATTTACATGCAATGGACCTCATCCCTCACTCGCTGTTTCCATTTGTTTTTTTCTTTCTCCCTAATTTCATTTTAAAACCATTTATTTAACTGGATTATGACATTACAGCATGTACCACAGTAATTATAGTATTTAGATATATTTATGCTTCAATTTTGTAACATTTTGGCGCTCCATATCTCAGAAAGGGCGGGATACGGAAGTATAAAATTTTGTGGACTTATTCATATATTAAGGAAAATATGTTTAAAGGAGGAAAAAATATCAAAAATATTTTTTGAGGGGTAGGAGGGGTCAAATTTCCCTATAAGGCTTTGGAATTTTTGATGTGTAAACATCTTAGCGCTTGGTCTATGATAGGAGCTAAATGAGAATTACAGTCGTCAGATTCATGTAACTGTAACTCTAACAATATTGTAACTCTCATTTGTTTGTGTTACATGATGTGTGGGTGTGTGGTCGTATGTGTGCGCAACGCGTTGCACATGCACACGACCACACTCTTATCATGTTTACACATCAATCATTCGTGAGTAAATCCCTAAGGGAACTAACGCCTTTTTTATTCTGTTGACATTATATCTACATGGTAAGACCTTTCTTTTAACACTTGAATTACAAAAATTGGTCCAGACATTCTCTCTGACTTAATGCCACAATAAAAGAACCTTAGGTATAAAAATTAGGATACTTAGGTACCTGCTGCTTTTGAAAAATAAAAATACTTTTTTTTAAGGTGAAGTTGATTTTAAATTTTATTACTGTTATTTTATTATTATTATTATTATTATTATTATTATTATTATTTCGCTGACTCCGTTCCCTCGTCAGTTGCTTCAGATCTTTCTATTTTAAATGTTTTAATCAGTTATTTTTTCCAACTTTTTTAAAAGGATTTTCCAGAGGTGGTTACACTATACTCTTAAATATATAAATAAATAAATTTTCTACCTAAACAAACAACAGCGTATTCAAAAACCTGGTTACCGACGTTTTATTTGGAGTAACGCTGTAGTTTTATGGTAATATTCATATCCACCCTTGATTTCAATACAGCGCAAACTTTCAACGAATTCATTTCCGAAGCTCAAAATTTTAATTTTGATCACAATTGGTGAATACGCTGTGAGTTATAGACTTAATTAGGACGTTTCACAAACTACAATTAATCTAGGTAGCTTTTTAAAATGCTTCAAAACAAGTTGAAAAACACAATTCGAATCATAACTATGCGAAAATGTACATGATAACCGAAATTATTGTGCATGAATATTAATTTTTTTCATCTTCTATAGGTTCAGAAAAAGCGAAAGTACAGTACCTATACGTCTTACGACTTCCAAATTTATTCCGGCTCTTTTAAACTTGAATTATAAACCCAGCCTAACTTTTGAAATAGATGCTTCAAAGATTTTCACAATTTATGGCATTATATGAAGTTGAAAAGCGGTGACAAAACACCGTCCCACACCTCCTATCAACAATACATAACAGGATTAAACGTTACACTCTTCAATATTTAATTAGAAAGTCGCACAACGCACAGAGGGTTGTACCCAAGCAACCGTCGAGAAAGGAAATGAAAATGGGATATCATTCATGGGACCTGACGAGAAACCGAATCAATGTGACACAGTCGCTGCGAAATGAAAAGGCTGATTTGAAACTTCTAATCAATGTCGATTAAAAAACGTTTTCTGAAAAATATTCCGCTCTGTTTGCCGTAAATTTTCAGCAGAAAAAGAAAAGCCTCTTAATTAACTTTACTCGGGTGAAATTTGCACTGACCCCCAAACAACACCTGGTAATTTCCGATCATTTTTCACGTCGTTATCACGTCGTCGTTGGTTTTTCACAATTTATTACCCCACGTTGTAACGATTTAATTTCTTTTTTTATAATTTTTTTTTTCTTTTTAAACCGCGATTTACTCGCAAAAAACGTTGAAATCGCCTTCAGTCTAGGAAAAAATATCCTTCATAAATAAAAATATTTTCACCAACGAAAGAAAAAAACATCGTACCTACTAAATTATTATTAAAACTAATATTTTTCTAAAATGAAAATATAAGTATAATAAAATGAAAAACAAAAAAGTCTCTAGCAGAGCAAGCTACGCTAGAAAAGCAGGTTTTCCAAAATTATAACAATGTTACTAAAATGAGCCTCTGTGTACATACTGCACAAATACAATTTTTGTCTAATTTCACCAGACTTTGAAGCAAATTAATAATAAGAAGTGGCAAATCTTCATTTTTTTGTTGATAAATCTCTGTGGGATTAAATGATGTACGTATTTTTACGGGAGGCGATAAAAATTTAAAACAGAACATATTTTTTTCATTTGGGTGTGTCTGTGTCGATGTATGGGTATATGCATTCGATGAATGTACCATTCTTCTTAACGCAATACATGGCGTAATTTTTGTTCAATAGTAACGAAATTTGGTAAAAACATTACCTCGTACACAAGAAACTGACCTACCAATTTTGAAACTAATAGACCCACTTCTTCAGGAATTATTAGTGATTTAGTTTAATTTTTCCCTATATTTTGGTAAGGGGGTGATATAGAGGCATGAAATTTGGAGAGAATACTAATATCATCGAGGACGATATATTTGTGTGAAAAAAATTTTTTTTGAAAAAATGTGTTCTGGTTGAAGGTGTAAAAATCGACATATTTTCCCCAGGGCTACGGATCTCCGATTTAGTTTGAAACCTTTCGTGTAACAACATAAACAATTACTCAAAATTTCAAGTGGACTGATTAATCGGTTCTGAAGAGATGTAGGTATTATATAAACAAACTTTCACATTTACAGTATATAATATAAGTGTGTGTGTGTGAATGTGAAGTGAATCTCTTTAAATATATTTCTTAGATGTATTTCAGTTATATTTTGTCCTGTGAATGAAAAATTAATTATTTTTTCATGAATTCTGGGTAAATGCTCTATAAAAATTTTTATATAAGTAATCCGTACTTTTCACCTATGTTTTGTCAAGTTACAAAATTACAATACTAACTCAAATATAAGAAAATAAATAATATGGGTTGATAAGTTGCGAGTTGGCAAACAAAACAACAAGAAACATACTTTTGGTAAAGCTTCTTCGTTTCATCTGAAATTTCTTATTGGTGAAACTCGTTTTTACCCCCTGTGTCTCAATCCTTAGACTTATTTCCACCAAAAGCAATCCCCAGGAAGATTATGCCCAGTTCCATAAACATACCAAATTTTATATAGAACCCAAAATTTGACTTCTTTCGTGTTTACAAAAAAATCATAAACATAAATACAAAGGCATAGATAGATCTGTCATAAGGTGGTTCGACACATTCTCAGTTATCTCTTCTGATACCCCACACTTAAATAATAAATCACCAAAACTGACAAAAAAACAAAATATTAATTGAGGTCTACCACTTTTTTCTTCGCTTAGGGATTTGCTCACCACCAGAATCCCCTTATATACACTTTTGTATAAATAAATTCATAAATATGATAATATCAATATAATAAATATACAACCATTTTTTCAATGTTAAATATTTGAAAATTATTAAAAAATTCCTACCATGCGCCAACTGTTTTGTTGTTCCATCCAAGGTATATATTATTTATACTACTTCGTTACTAGGTACCTTTGATCATTTTGTTTGTGTGTTAGTGTGAGTAAAATTATATCAAAGGAAAGAACCAAAGTACACAAAATATTATTCTATTTCATGCTCAGTTGATTTTATATGTTCTAGTGTGTGTGAAATATATCACCCGTAGGAAAACGAATATTCTTGTAACTATGCACAACAAAGGCCACCTATTGAAGTTCCGTATACCTTGGTTCTACCAAAATAATGAATTGAACAGTGTTACCAAGGCAGCACAAACTAAAGCAGCGCTCCAGGGCTTCTATTCTATACAAGTAGAACTATAATAAATTAGTCTAATTATAACATACATAAAGGCAACCAAAATTATCAATGCGAAATGATTTCCTTAATTCTATGGGTATGTGCCAACTATAAAGGTTTTTTTTGTTTTGATAAGAAGGATAAATTGATCAGGGTTCTAAGCCAACACAAGCCAAAGTGGCACTTTGGGGGCTTGCATAATATTAAACACTAGTTGACAACCCTGTCTTTGCCAGGCTGTGAGAAAATGATGACTAATTGTAAATTTCAATTGGACATATTGAGAGTTTATGTTTATCAAAATATTAAAACCATTCAGTAAAATTTCTAGGAAATTGTATCAGTAAGAATGTATTTGATTAGAAAAAAGAAAAGAAAATTCCTAATGGTTGGTCACCCGCCAAACTAATAACAGAAAAAATGCGGCTTTAAAAAATGTTTTTGGCCCATATATCTGCTGCCCTTTTTACATTTCGAGAAATTTGAAAAAAATGTATCTAGATGTGATACTGGTGCACTCTCATGTTCCAATTTTCAGCATTCTTGCTCAATAGGAAGTATGAAAAATAAATGCAGATGGAAATTTAGACTTATTGAACTTTATATAATAGATTATATACATATAAAGATATAGAATTTGAAATGAAAAAATATCATGGACCCAGCCCTGACTTCGCTAACTCGCATAATTTTAAATAACAGCGTTTTGAAAACCTGTTAAAAATAATGAAAAAAACCAAGTTCCTGGGCTTGTGCCAAATTATTTTCAATGGTTTTTATTCATATGGGAATTACCAACTCGTATGAGGTATAGAGGCTCGCACCCCTCAACAACAATGCTACCAAAAGACTGGCTTATTATTCATCTCTAAGATGTTAAACTTGTTATTACATACAGGTAAGATACAACAGTCATACCATGACTAATCAATAGATAAAGATCTCGGCAATTTCATAGAATGATAGCAAATGGCTTACATCATTTCTTATCAGTGACTAATAAGAAATGATGTAATTAGATGATTCAAAATCATATGTATACATATGTATGTGCATCTGTGTACGTGTGCCAAAATCCCCTAAATAAACTCGCAAGACTGGTTACAAAATCGCCAGTGTTTGCCAGGGTTTTGGCTTCTCTGTGTGTAAGTATGAAATGGCAGAACATGAAAATAGCTGTTGGGTACCTTCTTGTTGAGAATCCTCTTTACCACAAGGTATTCCACAATTCTCATAAGACATAATGAGTTCATTGATTCCGAATTATACTTTTGTAGAAGGGTAAAATAGAACCCATACTGAACAGATGAGTAAAAAAAAAAAAACTTAATAAAACATTTTATAACTCGTTGAAAAATTGTTTTCTAATGCTTTTTATTGAATTTTTTTTTTTTTTGAAATTTCTTTGATGACTTAATGCGCTTATCGGAGTAAAAAATAATTTGAAAATTTGTTTGCAAAGTAAGGCCAATTAGAAATGTAAATCTGCTCGCGCAACAAACGCCTAAACGATACCAAAAAATTGTCTACTCGTCATTGAAATTTTTTCACTTAATGGAATGAAAAAAATGTAAGTCATTTATGATAATTTTTTCCGCGAACAGCTATTAATTTTTTCAGAACTTTTTAATAGACAGAAAAATAAAATTCTGTAAGGTTCGTCATTCGTTAGAATGGTATTTGTTGAGATACCTACGCGTGATAGAGAAAACGGGACTTTTTTCGATCAAGGATGTTAAAAAATTTTTTTACTCGATTTTAGTCCAAACGACGAATTCAAAGTAAATCAAATTTCAGTCTGAATAAAAAAAAAATTTGATTGAGGCAATATTCTTTAATTAGCGGCATATTTATGAAAAAATTTTCGAAAAACCAAGGTCACAAAATAAATGGGAGTATTTTTTTTTCTTTTTAGAAAATTTCGAAGTGAGCCTATAGTAATTTCATTTCTTGTACTTGTCTACCATTTTCATGGTTGCAACTGTGTTTCGTTTCAACGAAATTTGCATAACGATTGAATATCTACCTCAGTAATTTACTGCGAGTATGTTTTCAATTGGATGAAGACATTTTCATTTTATAATAAAATTTTGACGAGGCAGAAACTATTCATAATTTGAGAAGTTATAGGATACCAACGTCAGTCAAATCACAAATAATTTTGTTATTTCTGTATTTACCTGAACCACTTTGTCTTCCAAGTAGTTTTGGAACTATCAAACATTAAATTAAATTCTTTGATTCGAATAGTTGGAGGGGTTTACTTTTTGACCCTTTGCTTTGTGCACTTCCATTTCATTTAATTGTAGCTTATGAAGGGTGTGGGGACATTACTCGTATGAGGTTATAGGGGCTCGCACCCCTCGACGACAGTCGCCGCCCAAAGGCTGGCAATAATTGTCTTTATGACGTTAAACAAATTTACACTGGTGCGTTTGTATGTTTGTACCTGTACGTACGTACAGGTAAGATACATTGTACGAGTCGAGATCAATTACCTGATAACGATCTCGGTAATGTCACGACTCGGTACCAAACGCACTGCGTCGTTTCTTATCATCTCAACGGAGACAAGAAACGACGTAACGCATGACATAATTACATATACATACGTATGCATGTGTGTCTGTGTGCGTGTACCAAATCCGGTACATGAACTCTCAGAACCGGCTCAAAAATCGCCAATGTTCGCCGAGGATTTGGCTCTCCCATACTTAATCGTATGAAGTGGCAGAACACGCAAAATACTGTTGAAGACCTTCTAGTGTGAATATCTCTCACAACAAGGTATTCCACAAAGGGTTATAGTCGAACTGCGTTGTCATATTAGTAACAGTATAATAGCCTGTTTATGGGAGATTACCCTCCAGGAGAAAGGAATAGACAATTATTGTTATTCAGTCATGACAATTTTATTGCAGAAATACAGTTCTCTGGGGTGAAATGTTGGACGTATTATAGTTAACCTGATCCAAGGACGAGTGATGTGTGAAAAGAAGGACATAAAAGAAGCAAAATCAAAAATGCACGATGGGGTGCCAAAAGTGAATGAATTTACAAGTACGTATGTGGAAAATTCTTATTTTCTTCAAAAAATACACCATAAAGAGGTTATTATCAAATCAGTTTTGCTTAGCAAAATGAAAGATTTACTAGTTAATTCCAAACGATCGATAATGATTTTCTTTACTTCACTAGTGTAGTAATGGAGTTTTTCTTAACTGCTTTTTTGTTTATTTCTACATAGAAGCATTTAAACATACGCAATTGGAAAAATTTTACAAGGAAAAAGTGCCGTTTCACATGGTGTTGCCTACAAATGACCATGTTCAGCTCTTCATAATTATATTTAAAATTCTGATGATAAATGAAGTTCATATATTTAACTGAATAAAATAATAACTTCTTTTTTGTGGATTCATTGAAAATAATATTGTACTCGACTAGTTATAGCCACTCATGACAATTGACTTGTTGCAATTACAAGACTCACCTGAAGTTGGTGCTACAATTACACAACTCATCAACAGTCACCCATTTTGCTAATCAATTGAGTAAAATACTATTTTTGTTGCAAGTTGAAATTTGTTTCTTTTCTCATGCTCTAGAGTAGTGGTTCCTAATCACTACACCACAAGGATCATTCAAGTGTGCCGATGAGATTTTCAAAGTTCAAATCAGCCATACCTTATAGACTGTATGATAATTCTTATATCTCTACATATTATAAAATACTAAGGGCTAAAAACAGTTGGAAACAGTATCACTCCAGAACTGTTGGATCAATCTGTATGAGATTTTCCAGAAAAAATTTTGTTATTTAAATGAAAGTTTGTAGCCACTGCCTTGGAGAACAATTACGAATTTGTACATTTGTGACATCAGAAAACAGAGAAAGGTTTTTTTAATCAAACAAACAAAAATGAGTAAAAGAGAACTGAAAAAAAAATTCATATAATATACATGATCAGAAAGGTAATGTTTATGATGGTATTTTTCGAGCCAAAGTAGTTCTTATCATTGATGAATGTAATCTTAATGTAAATAAACGCACCTCCATGTAAAAACAAAAACATCTTTTTACATGAGAGCTTGTTTACTTTTCATTGAGGTAGAGGTTACACTTACTGAATGAAACATTAAATTTGTCACACTGACCAGATTGATATTGTGTTCTATTTTTATAATTTTTGTGAAAGACTAGAGTTGGAAGAAGGGGCTACACCCACTCACCACCCACTCCAAGTACAAATCCTTTCGTGTAACTGTAACTCTTACAATTATAACTCACGTTTGTGTGTGTTATGTGATGTATAGGTGTGTGGTTGTGTGCATGAGCAACGCATTGCGCGTACACACAGCTTCACTATTATCATGTTTACACATCAATATTTAATGAGTATAGCCCATACTCACGCCTTCTTTTTCTGCCATCACTAGTTTTTGAAATAAATGACAAATTAAAATGCAAATTATTCATTAATTAAAACTAATGGCGACAAAAAATAAATTGTGTTAGAGAACTCGAGCAAATTTTCTCCTCTTTTCAGTGGTGCAAACCCCAGCTTTGTAGCTTAAATAATAGCTGAGAAA
Organism: Ericerus pela; assembly: GCA_011428145.1. Taxonomy (NCBI): domain Eukaryota; kingdom Metazoa; phylum Arthropoda; class Insecta; order Hemiptera; family Coccidae; genus Ericerus; species Ericerus pela. Next base: position 1,101,349 of record WOFM01000133.1, on the reverse strand, counting down.
TCACAAGTAGAGCAGAACAGTTTTTTTCAAAATTAAAATGTTGTGAATGTTGCAAAAAACACGGATCAATATACATACAAAAACTGCGATTGAATTTTATAATATAGATGATTGAATTTTAACGTTTCGTTGCTTTCTGATCATTAAATATATAAACTATCTTCTTCAACAAGGTTCAAAAGTGAGTTTACACGACTTGAGAATTGTTCACTTGCTGCGCTCATTTTGCAAACTTTCCCCACATGTAAACGCTCATCTCCTCGTTTCATACTTATCTTTAGGTTTTCTTGCTTGCCTTTAGTAAAACAATTCAACTTATATTTTTGAAAAGCTAATGATATTAAAAAAAAAAGAAAAGCATAAATTGAAAATTTAGTATCTGATAAATTAGAAAACCCAAGTTCACGAGGAAACAGTAAAATTTCTCTATAATAGGGTTTTATGTTTGTCGAAAGAAAGAAAGTAAATAGTATTGAAGGTGTAAATGATGGGTAGAGATAATAAAATTGGGAATAAGTGGAACAAAATGGCATTTCATTCATCTTATTCTTCTATTCTAAAAACTTTAATTATGTTACAGAACTTCCTCGTTGCTTTGTTTTGCTTTTTCTTTTTTTCGTGTGTTATTTTATCGGAGCTTAATTAATTTGTTTCGAACTTAAATATTCCAGCATCTTATTCGTTAAACCAATTGAAAATACTTACTTTCGCTTAAGAATTAACGTCAATTTTCATTTTCATTCTAAAATATATTCGCACAAATTTCCCATAGTTAGCCTGCGATACGAAAACCGGAAAAAATTTTTAACAGCGCTGGAGAACAACCTAATTTTAGGGTAAAATGTAAGAAATGACTTTGCAAGTCAACTTCAAATGAGGGAAAAACTAAGTACCTATAGTTCAAAAAAATTTATCAACCAAGCGTAAGAAAATCTGTTCAATATTTATTTTAGTAGAAAGGATTACAATAAATGTTCCAGATATTTCAGGATTACAAAGGATCTGAACGTTCGATGGTCTTTACATATAAAATTCAAGTCACAATTTTTTATAAGATTACATTTTCCTACCATGTCTTATTTTATATCTTTTTAATTCTGTGGTCTGCAGTGAAGAACGTATTATCATTTTTCTACGGAGTTGGGTCTATTTTTTTTTTTTTGTCATCCGCAGCCAAATATTAAATGACACCAAATTAAGTAAAATTTTGGAAAAGTGGTGACGTTTAAATAATTTTACCAAACGTTAAAATATTTTAAATGATTAATTACGAATCGATTGATTTCAAATGAAGAAGTTTTTCATCATCAGTAAATTCATCATTTAGACTTAGGTTGTTTAAATTAAAAATAATGATAAAAAGAGAAAAATCAGGTAACTCATAAATACGTAAATTGACGTTTTCCATTATTACAGTGACCAAAACAATGACATGGGTAGTAATGGCAGGTATCTCTATTTACTCATTATAATTTCACAAACAGAATATTTTTAACTTTCACTGCTCTATCATCAAATTCTAAACTTTGAAAATTGCTCACAAATAGAAGTCGAATAAAACTCACTGAAACGAAAGAACATTAGAGATTTTTATGCAGGTTTAGGAGAAAATATACATATTAAAATTGATCCAGTATTGACTCTTAGGAGGATAAGTTTTTTGTCTCACAACACTAGGGAACTTTTGGCACTATTAGCTGAAATTTATACATACATCTCTCTACCTTCATCTCTGTCTCTATATTTTATAAAATTCTAAAGGCTAAAAACTGTTGGAAACACTATCACTTCAGTACCGCTGGACGGAACCGCATGAGATTTACCAAAAAAAAAAATTTATTATTCCGAGGAAGGTTTATAGCCATCAAAGAAATTCGTACATCTCTGGGTGCAAAGTTACCAATTTTTGTCATATGTTAAAGTAGAAAAGGGACAAAAATTTTTAACCAACCAAAAAGGGGCAAAAGAGAATTGAAAAAAAAAACATTTTTTCCTTCTCTTTTTTTCATTGTCTGACGTTTACTGGTTGGTGAAATGGATATGATTCTATCTCTTACGTTCTGTTTCGTTTTTGTTTTTTTTTCATCCATTTCCTTCGGGTCTACAAAAAAGAAGGGGTTAACACAATATTATTGGATATTAAGCAAGTGAAGCTGGGGGGTAACAACTTGTATAATATATATACATATACATTTTTAGGTGAGGCGCTGCAGGTCGCAATTTTTATGGGATAGTCTTTTTATAAGAACTTATCATATACATTTTGTGAATGGTTAACAACACGAAAAAAGAAACACTTTGTTTTCTCAGATTTTTTTAAGTAGGTTTTCGAAGGAAGTCTAATTATTAAAATTGATCTCGAAAAATGCCCTGTGTGTGGGGCCGGTTACATCTTTCGTTTCGATATTTGGTAGTTACACTTAGACCCGAATTCTAGAATGATACTGAAGTATAAATAGTGACTTATCTCAACAAAGTTATATCTATATATGTTTATAATATATAAATATAGCTTTTTTAATGCACGTAATTCTTAAATAACTGTTGGTACTTAAGTATTGTTCTTGCATACAGGCCTTATTTAGATCTTGGCAAGGGGAACCCTATTTTTTCTGATCCAGATCATCCGGATGGTACATTTAGTACACCTTATTGTGTTACATTTTCGGAGCTTTATTGATTATAAAATGCATAATTTTCAATCAGTTAGGTGAAATTTGATACAGATATTGAATATACTATATTCTACAATTATGAAAAAGTTTGTTTCAATTGGATTAACGCTTCATGCGTAGAAGTGATTTGAAAAAAAAAAAAAAATTTTAATTATTTGCATTTAATACACTGTCGAGGATACATTGAAAACGATTTTTAAGTAGATTTTTCATTAAAAATCTACTTATTAATCTTGTTTTCATGGAACAATCTGGGGTTGGAGATGGATACATGTTTTGTTTCATAACGCAAGCAAAATTTTGACACTAATAACTCAAATTTATGTATATATATAAGCTAATTTCTTGTTGCTACAGTACAGGGCACAGATTTTATCAGATAATCACGAAATTTGAAACGAACATTAGTACCAAATCAAGAACCTGACCTATTGATTTTATTGAGAGTTGGTCATAAGGTACTTCCCGTATGGTTATTTTCATTTTTGTTTCGGATGTAAAATTTCCAATTTTTCACCAATAGCTACGAAATTTGAATCATATATTCGCTATGACTCATTTTAACTTGCTATAAATTTTAGTGTGGATCGGCCGTATGTTACTTACAGTATGATTATTTTCATTTTTGTTTTAGCTATAAAATTTCAATTTTTGACCAATAACTACAAAATTTGAAAGACATTAATTATAATCTATTATAAATTGCAATAAATTTTGGTGCAAATCGGTCATACTGTACATCCAGTAACACTTTTTTCGTTTTTATTTTGGTTAAAAAATGCCTATTTTGTACGAATAGGAACATAATTTGGAAAAAATATTTATTATGATCTATTAATAAATTCTTAGTGACTACCTAATTTCATAAATTTCGAAAACTTACTTTTTCTAACGGAGCTGCTGCTACCTTGGAGTTTTTTGTATGTTTAATTTATATTTTGTTAAATAACTACACATTTCATTTTTCATACAAAGGTAACACTGCAAAATTTGTTGAGTTCGGGGAAACAACGAATTCGGAACTGTGTTGGTATTGTGCTGGTACTGTGTTGGTACTGTGTTGGTACAGTGTTGGTACTGTGTTGGTACTGTGTTGGTACTGTGTTGGTACTGTTTTGGTATTGTGTTGGTACTGTGTTAGCGTGCATGTGTTGAATTATGAACAGTCTAGTACACACACATACTAACAAAAGAATCATGTTTTTCTTATTTTGTTTACATGTTTCACTTTTCGTTGCACATGATATCATCTTTTCACTATGTACCTCAGGTTAAACATTTCCTATGTTAAAAGGTGTGAGTTCCACTTGGTATACAAAACGTAAAAATATCTGAACAACTTCCCACTTTGGGCCATTCCGTAAAATCTAAGTTAGTAATGTAGTTTTTCTGACAGTCCCATAGATCTAGCACTAAGGTATTTACATATCAAAAATCTAAAACTATTGCTTAGAATAGTAAAATAATAATTTCTCTGTGGAAATCAGGCGTGCTGTTTTTTTATTTCCTAAGCATTCATTTAATACTTTGTATTTTATAACCTCGCAAAACAATTCATTATGAAATTACTCGATACTTCATTAAACGTAATTACTACCCAGCATGGTGGCGAATATTTTTGATAATTTGTTTTTTCAATGGTATTGATTTATTTATTCAGATTTTTTTTTTTTTTTTTAAATCTAAACTATTTGGATTGCTACGGTGGAAATTAATTTTTTTATTTTCAACTTTTGTAAATATTTTTCTTCACAAAATGTATATAATGATTATTTCACTGCAACAGTTTTACTTCCATTAGTACCTTTGAAAGTACAATAGAAAAATGGAAGTGAAAAAACTACATATTAAGTTTAGATCCATGATATTGACGTAGAATTGCTTTCAAGAATTGGCCTGAGTAATAGTTTTCGTATTTTATCAATTTTATCCATAATTAATGAAGAAATTAGCCTTAAGTTTTTTTTATCTCCAGTTATTTTCATAAAAAGGGTTCCTATGTGTCTTATTCTAGCAAATCCACTGAAAATAAAAATCGATATCATATCCCTCTAAATATCAAAATGGGGACATGAAGCAATTTTCGGCCTACCTATAGCGTTGCATACCAATTCTTAGATTTGACAAAATATTTTGTTAAAATTTTAAACTGTATTTTTAGTCCTCACGCCCACGTAGTTGCTCACTATGAAGGGTCACATCCGTTTTAACTGGTCACCAACACTGTAAGCCAATGTGCATGTCTTTGGAAATTTAGAGTTTAAATTTTTTGAACCTACATTTAAAAGACGCCATTTTAATCATCACTATGATGGTGAACTGAAGGAAACTACACTACTTTTAAATCAGATTCTTGTATTTTCTTGTGATTGAGATGACTATTTCTGTACGACCAATTTTAGCTTCACAGTGGCCCCAAACAGAAAAATTATTCATTATTATTTCTGAAATATTGAGTTCGTATTTTACGTCAAGTAGCTGTTTCACTAAATCCATTTGTTTTTATGTTATTTCTAATAACAAACATTGCTTCGAACGAGAAGAATATACTTTTAAAATAGTGAATTATTTCTGTTATAATATTAATCGATTTGTCTCAAATTTTCAACCCTAAGAAATCCAACCAACGAAATGAAATGTTTATATTATTCTTACGTCTGCTTCTGTAGGCTATTTTCATGTTACAAATTTATTCGATCGATTTTCATGGAATTGCGTAGGAATTAGTCTAATCATTATTTCTGCATTACGGTGGAAAGCAAATTAAAAACAAAAGAACTGATATAACTAAAGATTTTATTTTATTTCAAAAGGTCGCAGAGCTATATGCGCTAAATTTAGTGAATATCGAAATACAGTGTCAGTCTGTCAAGAAGTTTCATGTGCAAAAAAAATAGGCTCCCGTTTAGGTTTCTGAAACAAATTAATTTTTGTTTTTATTAAAAATCAACAAATGACGCGAAAGTTATGGTTGTGTAAAAACCGAGTGTGAAAAATAGTCAATTTTGTCAACTGAAGGAATTCTCATTTACGGCGAAGTGAATAGGCAACAAGCAAAACATGATTTTTACGCAGGTTTTTCGATGAAAATCTACGTAATTTTATTAATTTTGATCTGATGAATCGAGTCGGGATTAGTGGTGGGTAAATTTTTTGTTTCATGACTCGAGTAAACTTTTGGCCGTTGGCATTAAAATCGTAAAATCTCAAATTCGTATGTACCTATAATAATATTGTATAAGTACATAATATTATATATTCAATTTTCTTGTTACCACGGTACAAGGTCACACTTATAGTCAGATTGTCACGAAATTCGGTACGAACGTTGATAATATATGCAACAAATTAAACAGTGGCGAATCTAGAGCGTATTTTTTTTTGGAGGGGGGAAATGACAAAAATTTTTGAGGAATTGCGATATTTGTTTGCTCCTTACAATTTTTAACTGAGTTCTGTGGTCGTTCTTTCATTTTTTCCCTGAATTTCTTACTCTTTTTTTTTTTTTGGTATTTGGGGGAATTTCTTTATTTCCCCCTGGATCCGCCACAGAAACCAGATCTACAAATTTTTGTGCGGATTAGCCGGACAGTACTTCCTGTAGGATAATTTTTTTTATTTCTATTTTGGATGTTTTATAGTTCTAAACTGCTTATTTTTCGACTAATAGCTACAGAATATTAAAGAGATATTCATTATTATTTTTTCTAATAATTTTTCAATTTTGGTGACAATTGGCTGGACGATAAGTACTTTTTATATGCCCGATTGAACTCTAATTTTTGGTTCTAAAATGCGTAATTTTCAATCAATAGCTACGAAATTATTTTTCATAATAATTAACTAACTTTCTGCCAATTATGTTTGAAACTGGAAAGTTTTTGAAAATTTTCATTTTTTAGTAGAGTCGCTGCTGGGTAGCAATTTTTTGATTTCGTTTAAAAAGGTGAGCACGAAATTGAAGAAATATGAGAAAAAAATTCTGTTGATAAAAAGTCCACTTAAAAATGAGTAAATATTTTAAACTGATATAAGTACATTTTATATTCTCTTAACTCGTAATTTTTACAACTTTTTTCCACTTTTGTTGGTCAGTTTTATTTTGGAGTGACTGCACGTTTTTTTGGGACGGGCTGTGGCTACTCCCGGTCACCCACTAATTATGTCACCGAAAATTATGTACATACTTCTACAAAGGAGAACTGAAGTATTGGTCGAAATTTTAATTAATTGTTCAGAGAATCCTTCATTGGCTTGAAGCCAATAACTTGATTTATCATAAAGCTATGTCTGCTTCCTGAATAGTTATATAGGGAGGTAGTTAAGTAGCCTATGAGTGATTATTTCGTAGCAAAGCTGAGTTGCTGTTCGTAGGTCTTGAAGGTTATTTCAGTGAAGTTGGATGCATTATCAAATGGGGAACATATTCACAATATGTGACTGGCATTGGATTTTCATAATTGGGCAAATAATAATTCACTGCTTCATTGTTGTAGAAAAAGCTGGATAGTGCATTGAAAACTGATTCACCTTGTATATCATAAATATGCCAACGGTAAATATATAAAGTACATCAAATATTATTTCGGCTTAGTACTTTCATAAAAAATTGTCAAAGCATAGCTTCAAAATCAAAGTTGGAGAAGCGAATTCAAAAAAACACGATACTCCTTTTGAAAAAATATACTTTATCTGTTGGTTTTCAATGCCAGGTGATATTTTTCTGCTACAAAACGAAAAAAAACATTCAACGAAAAATATTTGGAGTTGAGGGAAAAGTATATTTAATTTATTTTCAAAATTTCAGTTCGCTCATGATTTTCCATTGGAAGCAGTTAACTTTGACGACTTACACTGAAAACGATTGAAAATCGACTAACAGAAGACTTAGTAATGGTAAATTTTGATACTTAATTTTCAGTATGATTTGAAAAAGAAAACGCAATTTCTGGTCCTGAAAAAGAAAACAAGTATAATGTGAGAAAAAAACTCTAGTTCAGCAATACTACGCTAGAAAACCCAGATTGTCAATTTACATCTGCAATTCCACAAACAATCATGAATTCAAAATTCGTGAAAGAATTACAAACAACCTTCGATAGTTATCGATATCTAACAAAAATATAATCGATCTGCTTATCAAAATTTCATTGTTACAGTTTCAAGTAAAATAAATAGCTAAATTGAACCCTTACCACTTTTCCAGGAAATTTTTGTTTTCAAGTGTTCTCGAAAACTACTGAACCAATGGGTACTAAACTTATCGAACCTAGTCCTATATTAATAAATTAATGTGCCTTGGAATTAGAACAACTAATGTCATAAATTCAAGTTTTGAGAAAAACTCAATCATATATTTGCTTCCAACTTCATTCCTTCATAATTCTGGTCTTATATAATATAAACTGAGCTGAGCTTTTGGTATTTGATTGCCATAATCATATGTAGGTATTTCATTACTTTTATTTTTATTTATTTTTATTTTAATTTATAATAATAAGAGCTAGAATTAATGACATTGGTTAATCTTATTTAGTCCTTGAATTTGTAAAAATATACATTTGTTGTTTATGAATGAAATTAAGATTGAATAGAAAATGAAATTTTAGGGTTGAGCTTAAAACATGAATTTTGTATAAAATAATGTTTGTTGTTATTACTGGAGGCAGTAAATATGAAAAAAATCATGATCTTGTGCAAATGTGATTATTAATACTATTTTTCTCATTTCAGAAACTAAAACAACCAACGCACGCATTACTTGTTTTAGTGTTTATAATATTCCGTTCATATAAGACATTTGTACTAAAATTCATAACCAATGTGCAATATTGGCTATTTTAGAACTGAAATATTCTATTTATTTTTGACATTGGTATAGTTAAAGGTGCTTATTAGGAGAGTTCTGGTGGGGTTGAGACATTGGTTGTTCTAATTCCAAGTCACAGTATATGAGGACTACTTTTCATGATAATTTCAATCCTATCCGCTTTGCAGTTTTTTAAAGATTGTGAACATAAAGTTTCTCCAGTATTTTTTTTTCCAGTTTTCTCAATAACTGCTAAACGAATAGTCACCAAACTTTTGAAACTTTTACATACTTACACCATTTTTTCAGGAATTTTTTGTGATCAAGTTTTTCAATTTTCTCATAAATTAATGAACCAATATGTCATAAACTTCTATCAGATTTGGTTCTATATTTAAAAATCAGGTAAATCCACAAATTTTCAGTCATAAGAGAAAACACCAGAAAAAAGACTTAATGTCCTCATTTCCTATATTTACGTGAGTAATTTCAGTCAAAAAATAGTTAAATTTTTTGGTTTTCAGTCATTTATCGAATCAACCTTTTCCCCTGAAATCAATCCAATCAAAATTAATAATTAGTTAATATCGATAATACCTAAATTTAACTCGAGAACTAAAATGTAGTAGACGACTGTGTGAGTAATTTCACACAATATTTTACTTTTATAACAAAAGCATATCTTCACTGTCCATTTTTTTAAAATTTATTTACAACATTCACCAAATCAGGTTAGAAAAATCAACACTTTTTAAGAAAAGAAAAATTATTTTTCTAGTTCCCCTTGGAAAATTGAGAGGCTTCTCTTGACAACTAGTGATATCGTGTTTTTGAAAAAAATCTAATGGTATAGCTGAGCCGAATAGCTCAGAGTGGAAAAAAGAGACGACAATATTGTACATACCAAGCTGAAGAAGTGTGATGAACAAGAAGGTAAGTTATAATAAAGTACCTTCTGAGTTTGAGATCACGCATGAGGTGACATCAGTTGCGAAGTAATGTAATAAAAGTTGAATAAACGGATACAGTGTGTAGTCACAACACAGTGTTGCCACGAACAAAGATATTTAATGTGATTCGATATTAAAGTATTATACTAGAAAAGTTTTCTCAAGTGTGAGGCAAGCAGGATAGTAAGTACTCAACAAAAAGTAGTTAAAGTTCAGCTTTTTCGGCCATATCAGAGACCTTATTATGAAAAAACACCGAGTCTAACTTTTAGAGAATGTACGTCAGTGAAATAAGTACAAGTATGAGTGATACCTATGCAGTATCCACGAATGAGTATTGGTCTATACTGGTTTACAAGCCGAAAGTTGATAAGTTAATTCCGTTGTTTTCGGAGAAAGAGGAGCTTCAACTATGTATCAGTTTTATCCAGCATCTGGAAGACATATTTGATGTTGGAATTGGAATGGATTGTCAAGGTCTGGTTGTCATTGGCCTAACAGTATAAATTTTTCAATCACATACTGGAGCACCAATACAACCAAACCAACCACATCAAAACTCACCATCAACTCACAACCTTTTGATTGCAAAGACAAACAGCTAACTAAGCAATCATTTGTGTGCTCAAGGTCCTCTAGTTAGGTACAATAGATAACATCTAACCTCTCTATTTTCCAAAAAAAAAAAAAAAAAAACTTAGGTTTTTATATCAAGGTTAGTATTTGAGACAGTAGATTTTACTGTTTATGACAAATTAATATTTAATGACATAGGTCAACTATTGATAAGAAGAGGTAGCAGATAGTTTTGTAGAGGTATTCTCAGATTTTTCATTTCACCCTGACAGTCATTCTGCTCACAGTAACTGCATATTTCAAGTGGATAATCAGAGTCACTTATTCTGCTAATAATATTATTTGATTTGGATTACATTCTCTAGATAATCAGTGGCATGGATAGTTGTTTTTCTTAAATGAGCCATAGATGGGCTACAGAAAACTGTGGTATGCAAATGGGGGCAGTAAAACCCATTCACCATAGCAATACCTAGAAAATTCTATGTCCAACTGATCAAAGTCTACAAACCTGGGAGAAGTCATCTATATTGGATAGCAACACTAAAAAATATTACTGTCCGACCAGGATAGCCTGCCAGGTATCTGTTAGACTCAAATTTAGACCATGCCTGGGTGAAATTAAAAACCATTTAATCTTGGGCTAAACATTTCTCCTGGGCACACTCTTGCAGGATGAATATTAATTCGATGCCAGGGCTAACACCACCAAATGGCCCATTCCAATTAGAAAAACTCAACAAATATTTATGAAAATTAGAGCCATGTATTAATAAAAGTCAAATTGAAAAATTTGTACATAAAAATATAAAACAGCCTGGAAAAAAAAAGAGCTAAAAGGGCAGTTATAAGCAGTTAATCAAGTTAGAAAAGATTCAGGGGAAAAATCTGCTCGTCTACATAAAAAATAGAGGAAGAAAAATAGAAAAAAGGAGATGGTACTGAATAGTATAAAATATTACACAGATATGGATTTTAAATAACAGAAAATAAAAGGAAGTGTGCAAAACCCAGGGCACTGATCATAGAGATGACGTGAGAAAATAAGAAGATAATGTAAAAATAAGAAGGGAAAAAGGTCAACAACCAGGGTGGAGAAAGAGAATTAATACCTGGGCAGAACAGTGAAGTGATGAAAAGATGAAACAGCAGCAACAGCAGCTAAAATGACATGATTAGAAGTGAATGAGATAAGGCAGAAATGAAGATGTGTGAAGAGATGATCAGTGAATGAACGAAGCCAAGGTAATAGTTTTGTAAAAAATGGAAAAAATTTGAAAGGTAAAAAATAAGGAAAAGACAAGTTCTTATTGTGATCGAATGCCTGGGTGAAAATTTAAGAAATCGGTACTTTATTATTTTACATCTGACTTTAAAATAAAAATATAATTTCGAAAAAAATTTTAAAGGGGAAAAGATCGCGAATTTAAGAGTTGTGATTTTGGGTGGTAGGCCAGATGTGTCAAAACAATATCAAATACCATCTATATTAATAAAACTCAATGTAAGTATGTTTGTTCGCCTATAACTTGAGAGCGCTTGGCAGATTAAGATGAAATTTTCAGTATACTGCCTACATTTGTGTTATTCCAAGACATGTTTCAAACCATCGTTGAAGTCTCTGGCCCCCAATGGAGGCAGAGTTGTCTATATTCACCAAAATTCATCATCTAAGGTCCAAAGATGAACAAGATCGAACGAAAGGGAATAAAAGAGAACGATAAAAAACGGCGAATCTTGGGCGCAGTGTAGACGAAGCTGCGGGTAAAGTCTAGTAATTATTTCTCTCTGTTTTTAGGGGTCAGAATTCATCATCGAACCTCGCCATTCACACCTAAAAAAATGATTTTAATCTTTCTGTCAAATTTTTGGACGGACCATCCGGTAATGGCCTGTGCTAGCCCACCTGTAGCTAGGTCACTATTGATAAATATCCTCCAGTCAGGTGGTTCTCAAACTTCTTCGGATGGAGCCTCTCTGGCACGTCGTATTTGTATCTTCGAACCTCTTTTATTGCCATTTAATGCACCTGTGACTAGTTCTTGGTGTCAAGATATGCCAACCGCCTTCAATATTCCAGTTTCCATCACCAGATTTGAAGGAGGGTTAGGTCTACACTTTAGTAGGACTTGGACTATGTATAGGTGGGTACGTATTACGCAGAAAAAAACTTACTTGATCGCGCTGTACCTCCAGCAGGCCAACGCCAGAGTCATGAATATGGACACCGTATGCACGATCTGTATGAAGTTCACGTGCAACCAGATAAATATGGCGCCCGCATACGAGTGCAGCCAGTTGGGAAACAGTCGAAAGTAATACACAAATATGAACGGTATGTATTCGATCATCAGTATCACGTCGGTGATGGCCAATCCGCGCAGTATTCGATTGATCGGCAGCACCGCCATTTCTCTGCGCGTGAGCACCACAATATTCAGCACGTTCGATATGACGCCGACGATGCACACAAAAAAACTAAAGTAGCCGTGCACTTGGCGATAGGCCATCGAAAAGGTGCGTAACTGGCCGCAGTAGCAGCTCACCGGTTCGTCGTCGTAGCGCGTTATGCGTCGCAATTTCGAAATATCACCTCCAGTAATGTTGTAGATCAGATCGTAATCCGATTCGGTGATATTGTGCTCCTTGAATATATCGCGTATGTAGTTTGGAAAACATTTTTCGCTCAGCCTTACGCCCATTTCGGTATTCCTGCGAGTGTCTGCCACAAGATTCATTTAACTTCGTTATGGCGAAAGACTAATACGAAAAAAAGGGGAAAAAAATAAATAATTCGGATAAAAAATAAAAAAAAAAAAACTAAAAAAAAAAACAAAAAAAAACAAAAATGAAGTAAAATAGGTATATAGGTAATGGTTTTCTTGAATTTGCTGGAGAAAAAAAAAAAAAAAAAAGGTGCTGGTGACTTTTCGAAATATTTGTCGCAAATATTCTATGTTATGTGAATCAGTGTTGCTTCAGTTTGTTTTCATAATATTGTGCTGCTGTGCTCCGTAGCTAGTGCAGGAATAGTGAAACTGTAACGAAATAGAGAGAAATAACAAATTGATTAATTTTTTTTTACTTATATAGTAGGCCTATAGCCTATAATAATTAACATTCGTACTTCCGATCGATTTAAAAAAAAGGAGGAGCTATTATGTTAAACACAGTGTAATATTTGTAACCTATGCGTTCGTCTATGTATTCATCGACGACTACATTCGTACGCACAGACGAAAAATATTTCTATTTTATAAACAAAATAATTCGAGTTCAGTGATCTATTTCCCAGTTCTCATTTCTCAGTTCTCATTTCTCATTTCTATATTTTGTTGTCAATTTTTTTGGTGACTTGTCTCTTGGACGTTCACGACAAATGACAATGACATGACCGAATATGGCGAGTATTGACTCCCTGTTCACGTTAGTGAATTGATTTGAAATTCGGTACTTGTATTCGTAATTAAATTTGTATTTTCAAGTGCAGAACTGCAGAATGGCCTTTCAACATGGAGAGGATTCATTAGAATTGTGAAAAAATTAGAGAGAATTAAAAATTATTAAGAGGAACTGGGAGAGAACTACCTTTTGTAGAAAGTTTAAATTTTTCAAAGACATCGACTTATGTTTGTTGCAGATTCTGTGAAACTTTGGTTGAAATCATACGTTTGGTTTTTGTAATATTGCTGAAATTATGTTCAGATTGAGTGATTTAAATAATGTATAAGAATTCGATCTATTTGCAAAATTTCAGCAATATTTCGGAAACCAAACGTACACTTCTAGCCAAATTTTCACAGAATTTTCAACTAACATACCTCAATCTCTCTGAAAAATTTCAGCTTTACACGATGAATTGTTCTTTTGAAATTCCTCTCGAAAATTTTTTCACATGTTCAATGATAATTATCTGGAATATTAATTACGTTCACATTTTGTAACAGTTAATGATATGAATTGTCAATACATTTACTATTGTTCAATCACTAGTTGGTAACACTGTATTAAAATTCTCCAGTTCCTATTCAGTTTTGTAGTCTATCTGTTTAGTTTGTTATGTGTGATCAATCATGTTGATACCTCTCTTTTCATTAAAGTAATTTATTACAGTGGTACTTGTGTTTTATATTTTATTTATTCATTAATACTTTTTCAATTATGTTCGTCTACTCTCATACTTCAATAGACTACAAGCCCTGGATTCCAACATGAATTTAATTATTGGAAAAGTACTTATTCATTTATTTAAGAAACTAAAATACGAAATTTAATGAATTAATTAATTAAGAAACTGATACTTACTAATAAGGACTTCTAAAATTTAATTTTTCAGTACCACTTGCATACTTTCATACTGAAGCCAAATGTATCCTGTCATAATTTCAAGGCCAAACTATCAATACATTACTATCAATAGTTTCTCCAACAAATAACCATCATAATTATAAAAAAAAAAATTAAAATTATGGTTTCTTAACTTTGCAGTCAATATGAAATAAGAAATCAAATAATTAAAAAAATAAAAAAAGACATAAGAAAAGATAAGCCTAGATTAAAAAAATGAACTAAAAAAAGCACTAAAAAGTAAAAAATATTTTTTGAGCTTGTTACAACACCACTTATTTTGATCAAGGATGTTATACCACGATCCTCTTCATTTTTGAACAAAACTTTTGTAGTTGGCGCTGACAAGCAAAAAGTCAACTTACCAACATAATTGCTTAAAATTTGGCACAAACTTGAAAAGTTTTGTTCAAGAAGAAAGAAGATGGTATTATAACATCATGTATCAAAAAGAGATGGTGTTGTAACCTCCCAAGAAATTATTTTATCCTTTTTAGTGCTTTTTTTTAGTTCATTTTTTTAATGCAGCCATAGGTACTTTTTTAAGTTTTTTTTATTTTTTTGAAAAACAGCTTTGTTATTTTTCAATTTTTAGTTTCAATTTTCTAAATATAAAAGCAAAGAAACCCGATATAAAATCCACCATTGTGCCTTCGTGCATACGTACCCACTAACTTTCACTTAGACTGGTTTAATTCAGAATTTCAAATCCATTTTATTGGATCTGCAATTTTAAATTTCGAAAATCGAACAGCGGATTCTTAATCACGAAGCAAAACAACTCGAAGATACCAATTTTCATAAAAATTGGTCGTATTTTAAATTTTAGGTTCATAATTTTGATCCGATATTTATTCAGTCTTAACGAAAATTTAATGGCACCACCTATAGACTATGATTACCTCTGGACTATCTTCTTTCAAATGAATCCTGAATCATCAAAATCAATTCAGCCTCACATGGGATTGCTTTTGGTGCTGATCGGTCCAGCCGTTGAGGCTTAGAGGGTCAAATTGAGTTCCATTAATGAGAAATTCCAGATGAAACAGAGAAACAGACTCGCTCTTATTTTATTTATTAAGCTTCTTTTTTTTTTTATTGTAATTTTGTAACCCGACATTCATTATGAATTTTCTGGATAATTTGGTGAAATCGGATAAACATTTTAATTGTGCAATACAGGGGCTACTCCTTTCTAGAATTTTCTTATTAAATGACCTTGACAATAGCAAACAAAATTACAATTTTTGATGATTTTTGAAAACCTGCTTTTCTAACATAGCTTGCTGCGCTAGAGTATTTTTTCAGTAATTTCACTTCATTTGAATATTATAATAATAATTCAGTGGTTTAAGTAGTTTTAAAATTTTTATGACTCCGAAAAATTTGATCTTTTAGGAGACGAAGGGTTCAGCTGAGTACGCCAGTGGGCGTTGAATGTGATAATAAAATTATAACATTTAAGGATCGTTCTATTGTTTTTTATTTTATTTTTCAAAGATGGCATACCAATCTTCTGTTGTTTTTGAAAGAAAATAAGTTGTGAAAGACCCTTTGGAGAAGATATAAAAAAAGTTTTTGTGTTACTTACCTACGTCAAAAGTTTATCACGATCAACGAAAAAGAATTCCTGTGAAGTAAAATTTTTAACATTTTTCAAAAAATGATCCGCGTAAGAATACGAAGAATGCTTTCAAAGATAAAAATTTTTTCAGATAGTCGGGAGAAAGAACGAATCCGAAAAACTTGAAAGAAACAAAATTATTCAAAGGCTAGTAAATGAAACTTTTCCCTACAGAAAATTTGTCGTCAATATACAGCTCGTCTTCCATCCGCATTTCTGGACAACAGTGGTCGACGACATTTGTCGTTTTATTCATTAACTTTAGCGTTTGTCAACAATTTTTAACTTTATAGATGACCTCAGAGACATAATACTGAAGGAAAATACTTTTCCAAAAAAGCTGTAACCGCGTCAACATGGAAAACTAACCTTTGAACGAAATTTACTGATTTTTTCACAGAATTTGCTTTTAGGCAGACATTCAATTGTGCCAAAAATCAGCCTCCAAGTATTTGTATTGGCAAAGAAAAATAAATTTTTTTCAATTTTAAAAAAACAACATTTTTTTTAAAAACTATTTGCAGCTCTGAAGTAGGTCGAAGTTAAAATCAAATCAAGATTTTAACTTGATTGTGTTTTTTTTTTGTTTTGAACTGCAAAAATATTTCATGTAAAATAATAAATTAATTAAATTGGTCTCATTTTAAATTCTATGATCCTCAGAGAGAGCAGGTTTTTAAAAGCTATAAAAACTGCAATTTGCAACACGTTTAGAAACGGAAATTATTATCTACTACATAGACATAAAAATTAATTTAATGTAGGAAAACTGACCCACCACTAGATGTGTTTATCATTTCTCGTAGAAAAAATTTGATGGTGCAAACAATTTTAGAATTTTTTTTCTGGTGGAGCTACCTGCCTGCCCGAGAATTTTTTTGGAGTTTCAACTTAAGTTTCAGTCATAATTTTTGGTTTGTTGCACCAATCCCTCAGCAGTTTGACAATATTGAAATTGATATTATAGGTACGTATCTACAAAATTATTATTATATGGGCCAAATTATAAAGAATATTCTACAGGAAAATTGTAAATTATCCCTCGAGTGTGTGACCTTGTTTTTCATTTTTTTTAAACTCCCGATTCATTTTTTTCAAATTTATTGCACAATGAGAATTATAAAAAAATTTGCACTAGTAGGTTTTAAATTTCTTTATTATTAAGTTATTGAAACCCCACAAAATTCGGAATCGTAGTTTTTGGGAAATAAATTGTTTTTCAAAATTCAAAAACTTTCTATATTTCACAAAATCGAATGTCAGCCTAAAAGTAACCTTCGAAAAAAAAATCAAAAAACGTTCAAAGTTATATTTTTTATGCTTACTCCGTTAAAATCTTTGTAAAAATCAATTTTCCGATAGAATTTCTGAAAAAAAAAAATTTAAATATTGGTTTTGAAAATGAAGAAAAAAAGTCACCAATGGTTGACACGATTGTTTATTTTTATTTTTGTTTTTTGTGAAAGAATAGATTCTCTCTTTGAAATAACCCAGCATAAAACTTCACTGTCTAGTTATTTCCAGTTTAGCTGCAAGAATAAATGAATATAGGTATGTTTTTTATTTTTTTGGTTCAATTTCCATTCTTATCTTCAGTCAACAAATCTCTGTTTTTTCCTGTTCGTTCCCTCCATTGTTTTCACTTTTTTTTCACCCTGTTTATTCGATCACACCCTTTTAAGAAATTGTCATTTTGAGAAGAATCATTCGTATTTGACAGCCGTCACCGTAATCGGTGAACCGTTTTCCTTTTTACACATTTTATTTCTTGAATTTGCTCGCATCCCTCCAAATTCACATCCGATAATTTCGAAACTATACAAATAATACAAATGCGCATTCAGGTTAAACACTGAATTTGATTTTACATTTGCGCAAAACAAAGAATACTTACACAACGAAATGTAGGCTTACGTTAACTGAATTTCTCTTTGTTTTGCCTATAGTCTTTGAAATGAATTTCAATTATTTAGAAATACCTGAGAGAAATACGAATTTCAGTTTGAATAGAAATTAACCTTTACAGAATTTAAGTTTTGTTTTTACATCTTTCTTTCAATTTCTCAATAATTTTGCACCCCCTGCTTCATCCGGGTACTAAATCCACGCACTTTCGTTTCGAATTCTACCCGATAACTATCGATCTAATTTTTCGTACCATTTATTCATAGGTTAGTACAAAACAAAATCACATATTTCTTTCCAAAGAGGTAATTATTTTGACTTAAAACTTGCAAAAAAATATCAAAGTATCGATATGTTTGTCAGATATTGATAGTCATGAATACAAATATCGTTTACTATTGATAGATACTTTTGTTGTAAAAAATTTTTTTTATTCGCCTGGCAAAATATATGACTAAAATTTTATATAACTTTATATTGAAGTTCTATTATTGTATATCCTTTATATTATTATATTCCTACATCACTTATATATAGAGGAAAATTGAAAAAACTTCCAATAGTCAGACATTATCACCGTCCCCTGGTGAAAGCACAGGATATTCCGTAGTTGAGGAGCCCACTTCTAACATATTGTAAGGGTAAAACCTTTTGCAATAATAAATTCCATTTGAAGCTGAATTTTTAAAGTTGTTTCACTTACTGAGCTCAAATAGGTATCTTTGCAACACCTGTTCATAAACTCATTTTTACATGCACCTGACGATGTATAAAGCAGGCGATTTTAGAACCACTTAGAACCGATGTATAAAGTATTTTAATGTATAAGTCCGTCTTTACTTTATACATCATTCTGGGCGCATGCGTCATTTTATACACTAGTACTGCTTGCTGTACATAACCTACGTTGTCGTTTTCTATGATTGTGTATTTATTTTTTTGCAACACCTGTTGATAAAATTTACTTTTATATGCACCTTGACGGTGTATAAAGTATTTACTTTATACATCAGTCTTTACTTTATTCATTGTCCTGGGCGCATGCGTCATTTAATACTCTGGTCCAGCTTACTGCACATAGCCTACAAGTCATCATTTTTATCCAGATTGCTTGTAAACGGGGTATTAAAATTGACCTCAGAGGAAAATTATCCGAAAAAACGGATCATACTAAAATTTTTACAATAGACTTTCTTTATGTTGGTGCAGATTTCATAGAAGTTTGGTGCCTATTAATTCAGTATTTTCCAAGAACACTGGAGAAGAAAAATTTTGGTGAAAAATTTTGTGTTCACAGTTTTGAGAAAACGACCAAAAAGATAAGGTCAAAATTTTTACAAAAGATAGCTATTGTAAGGGAGCAGGTCTGAAAGAAATTTGATGCTATTGGTTTAGTAGTTCTTGAGAAAACTGGAAATAAAAAATATCTGGAAAATCAGTTTTTAGCGATAAAACATCAATAGATCAATATTTTTGTTAAAGATATTGTGACGTCCCAAAATAATTGTCACATGATTGTCCAAAAATATTAATTAGAAAATAGAAATAATCAAAAAGTTGAAATTTAGAAGAACAGCCCAAGATAGCAGATCCCAAGAAACACTAATGTCTTAGATCATAGGGGAAAACAACGCGAAACGAGCTAGCCTACATACTCCATAAAACTATGAGGTCTTGCCTCATGGTATCTCACACAACTCCCCATAATTGTTGTTAAAAGTCCCTAATTCGAGTGAAACGATCTCTCTTACATTTTGAATAATAATTGAACTTAGTCATTATAATTACCGATGCTACGACCAGCTGTTGAAATCTGACTTTTGATGTTATAGATCCGTTGATGAATTATTCATAGTTACTATGACAATCTAATGTTAATTGAGAGGATGTTTTACCGCTTGATCTTTTGGTTTTATATTGTAATTATAATAAACGATGATGAACACAAGAAGAAAAAGGCGAATTCCCGAATTAAAGCACTTTAAATTATATCTCTTTCATTTTATAACAGTAATGGTGACGTGAACGAAAAACATACCGATTGCTTGGCCAGTTGAAAACGGAGTACCTACTGTGTGGTGTGTGAATTCCCATCACACCACCAGATCATTATCTATTAGATCTAGTTGGTTCCACGTCATATTATTTGAAAATATTCACCGTTGAGTTTTGTTTTATAGTTTATTGTACTCTATAATCTGTAATTTTATTTAACAAGAATGATCGAATGTAGGAAAAACATGGGAGTATTTTGAGGAATTAATTGTTGATCAGCCAAAACAAAACTCAACGTATTCTAATTCACAGATGACAAATTTTTTATTTATTAAATAGTTGGTAACTAAAAATAGACCTCACAATATGGATAGTTGTCAATAGTTTTTTTTTGTAATTTCTTAACCTGAAACTAGCAATGAAATACCAATATATTGATAACTATCAATATAAATATTGTTGGGACCACCAGTCCTCCTCCCCTCACACTCCTACAAACACTTGACCATCTTTCTTTGAATACTTTTACATTTTTACTCACTGCTACATTGTTACCTCATTCCGCCACTCACTCATTCATCTCTGTCTTCACTCAATTATCTCCTACTCTACATACTATGCATATTATTTACATTACACACACTTCTGAGACGTTACTTTGTGTACATCTTTATTTCAATTACACAATTACTCTACTGCACTGATCCACAACCTTTATAAATATCGATAACTATCAATATAAATATCGATCACTATCATATAAATATGGAGCAAACTGGTTTTGTTCTAGCGAAGCATTGCCTGTGCTAGAGTTTGTTTTTAGTTATATACTTATTTATTTACTTTTTTTGTCATAAACCTTGCTCTACTGCCAGGATTCGAACCTTCGACTTCAAAGTTAGAAAGCTAACACCTTGACCACTATGCCATGAGGTTTAGTTGAAAATTGGGGGTAGTTTGCACTTATGTGTCTCCCAATAGCAAAAATATTTATTTATTTCAGTTTTTTTATGGGGTGAGGGTGTTGCAAAAATAAGGTGTGACACAAGTGTATATAGTAGGTGATTGATACTCATGTGATTTGCATCACTCGTCTTCGGTTCATGCTGCAAAAATCATACTCGGATCAAATTCAGCTACTTTATACCCTAGTATCACAAATAACTATTTATTGGAGCTTCTGCCAGAGATGGTTTGGGAAACAAAATAGAATTGTACAATAACATTTCTTGCATAAAATTTTCCCTTTAGTAAAATTTTTATCGTTCTAAACACATTGTACTTTTGAGAAAAGTAAAGAAGAATGTAATGGAAAATCGAACAGTGGGATGGTATTTGAATATTACGTTTATAATTTTGTTTTTTGTATATTGTAATTACGTTTTCCTAATCCCCACACATTCGCACCCTTCCCATTATAAAATCTATTTCTCATGATCGATTTCTAAGATGATTTTTCTATCAAATTAGGGGTTGACGAAGAATCCGTGGGTTGAAATACAATGGTTTTCCGCATAAAAATTTCTCGTTTCGTGACAAAATCGTAATTCTGTAACGTGGCCTGAGGATTAAGATTAGCAGAAGACTATAATTTTTTCTTATTTTTTGTCGTCACAGGAAATTCGGGTCTTCGCACAATTCCTTCATCATTCCCAGTGGTGTCGTGAATTGGTTTGACTTGGAAATTAACGTACGTCGTCATTTTGTAATAAACTTTATCGGTTAGTTATTAGGTCGTTTGTTTACAACACTTTAGTCAACTCGATGAGGATGACCTCCACTGTATATATTTTTTGCCAGATTTTTTTTGTAGTGTAAATAAATTTGGTAGAATTTATCCCTACAAAACCCTACATCAGAATATCTACCTACCCACGTCTGTTATATATGTCTACAAATTATTTCTATATTCCTTTATAATTCTGTTTTTTCGTTCGAGTTGCTAAAAAAAAAAGTTTTCATTTTAGGTACATCGCTTTTATTTACACTAAAATTTTCAGTGAGTTTATAATTTTTTTTTTGTTTCGGTCTAGTGCAAAGAAAACCTCAAAACTGGAAGTTGGAACATGTGAGACAAGACGGCATATTATACCTTTTTTTGAAAATTGCAGAAAGTCCTAAGAAAATTGCAAAAAAAAAATATATAGAAATATATATTGAAATTCAGTTATAGGTAAGCTGAAAATTTTCAGTCACCTCCAATTAAACAGCTACGGAGCATATAAAATTTGTCGAGAAGAAAATATTCATTCGATATTTGCGAAGCACTAACTCATTAACCTGTGTTTATGATCTCACTGTCCTCATCAGTCTTGTAATTTTTCAAGTTGACAAAATAATTCAGTACGAATCTGCTGGAAACCTGAGCAGTTCTTTTGAATCCACACGAGCCACATTAATTCAAAATTTAAAATCGCACGGTGTATAATATCTGTACAGACTCACTAATTTGAGCTCCTTAATATTATTCGATCACAAAGTTTCCAAATACTTTAAGGTATCCGAACTTTTATTGGTATAAGTACCTACGAAATTTATGTGGCACCTACCGGTTAATAATAAAGTATGGCATATTAAATTTCTTATGAACGAAACTGAAATTTCAACCGTCACTTTTTATCGAGTGCAGTAATATATTTAATCTGTTGCAGTCAGTTAAATACCGTACGTGATTGACATATATAGTTATCTCACGAGTCGAGAGATTTTATAGCCTGTAAAATAGGCTAAATTATGCACTGACTTTCATTCCCAAGAGTGTAGGTAATAAACACATCGATGTAAATTTCACCAAAATCTGTTCTGTCCGTAGATACTCCAGGCGTTTTCTTTTGTATTAAAAAAAAAAACAAAAAAAAAACTAGGGCAGCAATACTTGTGTAGAAAACCCAGTTTACTAATTTTAATCTGCAATATTTAAAACCAAAAATGAAAACAGTAATAATAATAAAAAAACCCATATTAATACCGGTCTACAATGCAAAGACGTCGTTCATACCTCTTGCGCCGTAAATAAGAAATAGATGCTTCAAGCAACACAATCAACTTGTTTTTCTCCTGCAATTTTTTATTTTTGTTTTAAATTTTTCTGGGAAACTGCTCAACTAATAGGCAACAAACTTCTGTCATACGTGGTTCTATACAAAGACAACCTTTCGTGAAAATTTCAGACCATTAATTTTCGTAGTTTTTTCAAAATTGTGACTCACAATTTTCTCCAAAAATTTTTATTTTCCAGTTTTTTTGTCAAACTACTGACTTAATAGGCACCAAACTTCTATCAGACTTCCACGCGCGTAAGAACGATGTATCGTAAGAATTTCAATCAGATGATTTTCGTAATTTTTTCAAAATTCTGGAAAAACCTCTTTTTCGAGAATTTTTCTCCAGTTTTCTAAGAAAATACGGGACCAATATATACGAAACCTCTTTCAGACTCGGTCCTATAGACCACGTTTCTTGAAAATTTCAGTTCTATCACTTTCGTAGTTTTCTCAAAACCGTGAACCAAATATTTTATCAGGCAATTTTTTCGATTTTAATTTTCTCAAAAACTACCAAACGAATAAGCACCATACTTCTATCCGACTTACACATAAGGAAAATCTACCGCGTAGATTTTAGTCCGATCCCTTTTGTTGTTACTTTAAAATCTTGAAAAATCCACTTTTCCAGAAACGGTTTGTTTTCTTGTTTTCTCGAAAAGTACTTCAAACGATAAAACACCAAATTTTTTTCAGACCTGGTCGTAAAGACTGTCTTTCGTGAAAATTTCAGCTCTATCTCTTTTGTATTTTTCTCAAAACAGTGAACCAAAAATTCAAGCAATACATACGTCATACATTATATAACTATATGGATATACATGAAAACAAACTGGATCAAAATAGGAAAATGGCGACCTTAATTTTTTTTTTTTGTAGTTTAACGGAAAATTTTCACCACTCCCACCCTCAATCCTTCCTGAGGTCAATTTTAATAACTTGTTTGCAAACGAACTGGGTAAAAATTTCAGAAAGAAGTTTCAAACCACTTAAATTATACGGCCGGTAAAGAAATTTCGCATCAAAAATTAATGCAACAGGAAAGCATAAATAAGTCTTCTTTAGAAAGTTACCGTTCTCACGTCACGCACAAGTTTTTCAAAAGTACCAAATGTGCCGATTGTATGGCGGGAGGAGGTGGAGATAAAAATATTTTGACAATTTTCTTTAAGCCACCATTGTACATGGTACTATTCTGATTTTTCACTACTCGTAAAATACTCGGTCAAGGGTTCAGAACTCCAGTACCATCGTTTTAGGCGTTTCCTCATTAAATTTACATTCCAGCAAACTACGCAAACGGTAACAACAGACAATATTTTAAAGGGTTTCGCGATAATATCGCTAAATATTTGAAAATAGCGAGCAAGAGCGTCAGCTGAATTCGTAAATGTATCCCCAAACATATCCAACTTCCTTCAAAATATCTTAAGGCTGTATATGTTATGTACACAAACGTTTTATTTTCAACTTCAAACAATGAAATTGGAAAAATGTTCGTGCAAAAACCAAAATGCGCACCCGCACATGGTACTTATAATATTTTTGCATATCGTTCAGATCTGTACAAATCTGCGTTCAGCATTATCTGAGGTTTTATATTAAATGTCACATTCGTACTATTTAACAAAAAAAAAAACAAAAAACGAAGAGGGTACGTACAGGTAAATAAATAAATAATATAAACTAAATAAGTTGGTGCGTATATATTCTCATAATACATATTTATATTAAAAAAGAGCATTCAAACGTGATTTCGTTTGGGGTTTTGAGATAAGAAAATGGTGAGACAATAGGCCTTACGCCAGTCATTTTGCAAAAAAGTTTAATATCAGTGAAAAAGCATTTTTATCTGTAAAAAAAAAAAAAAAAAAAAATGCAGTTTCTGTTGTACATAGTCATCTTATTTTTACATAACATAAACAAATTATATTTTTCAATAATAACAATAATTGTATCTTTGAAAAATGAGTATTATCGACAGTATTTTTCTGTTTTTGTGGGTCAGTTAGGAGTATTATCAAATATCTTGAAAAGTTATTTCAAAATACCAGTAGCCATGCCCTGTAGTGTCTGCAGTCACTACTCAAGCCATATAATTATCTGTGATTGAATACCAGTCGGTAGAATACTGCACAATAAGTATAGGTATACATATAATGTAAATTTTTCCTAAGATGAATAATTACTTAGGTACCATTAACAAAACTATATAACATTATAGCGTTTATCCGCAGCTTCACTTACGTGGTTTATATTTATACGAGATTGCCTTTGATTTAATCTAACAATAGACAGGAGGTTAATTTGAATTAATCTCGCCCTAAGAAACGTATTCCACGACATATCACTCGACAGTAAAAAACATTTCTTAACCCCCTTTTAGTGGTGTCAAAGGGGTCAACAATTGATTCAATCAAAAATTTGAGTAGAAATTTGAATTCAACGCTCCAAAAAACGTATCCTACGATGTATCACTCAGTAATAAATGAAAAAAAAACCTGTAGTGCAGCAACTCTTCACTAGAAAACCCAGTTCGCTTGATATTTATATCGATAATGATCGATATTTCATTGCTAGTTTCAAGTTAAGAAATTACAAAAAAACTATCGACAGTTATCCATATGTTTTATCGTTAGAAACCGTTTTTCCAGAGATTTTTGAGATTTTTTGTTTTCAGTTTTTTCAAGAACTGCTGAACAGATGAGCACCAAACTTCTTTCAGATTTTCTCACATACAATAGCTATCTTTCGTGAAAATTTCAGCCCTATTTGTATGGTAGTTTTCTGAAACAAATTTTTCCAGAAATTTTTCTTCTCCAATTTTCTTGGAAATTACTAAATTAATAAGCACAAAAGTACTCAGAAACTAGCATTAATATACGGAAAGTCTATCGTGAAAATTTTAGCCCGATCCATTTTGTAGTTTTCTCAGAATACCGGAAAAAGGACTTTTACAGAAATTTTTTATTTTGCAGTTATCTCATAAACTAACTAATCGATAGGCAAAAAACTTCTTTCAGGCCTGCTCTAGTATGAAGACTATCTCTCGTAAAAATTTAAGCCCTTTCCACCCGGTAGTTTTTTCAAAACCATGAACACAAAGTTCTGGGCGATATAAATTAGGTCAAAGTTTTCTTTTCCATGAAACGGATAATTTTCATCATTCCCATCTCTAACCTATTTGTGAGGTCAATTTTAATACTCCGTTTGCAAGCAAACTGGGTAAACATGGTCTTCCAAATTTTTAACTGAAACCCACCCTAAAGACATACAGATGTCATTTTCCTTAACTCCTGTTTGTTATTCCAAAAGGACGTACTATAATTTATTTATTCCGAAAATAGTCTCAAAATTTGAAATCGATGCCCCAAATAACATGTTTCACAATGAATTTTCTCAACCCTCTCTTTGCGGTCTCCAAAAATTCAAGTCTCGAAAAATATATATACAAATATAGGTATCACTCAATATGCATCAAAAAATGATTAATCTCTGTTTTGAGGTCACACAAGACCAACAATGGTTTAAATTGTAAATCGGGCCATAAATTTGAATTCCTCACCTGAAAAAACATTGACAACATTCATGAATCGTGAAAGGACAACTAAATTCAGCACTATTAAATTTTCATAATGTTTTTCCTCTGTCCACCTTATAATAAAATTATATGCAGCGCTAAAAATCTATCCTTTTCGATTTTCCCTGATAAGTAAGTTTTCTAGTGTAATAAAGTAATAAAATGAAGCCTAAAACCTTCCTTGGTTCATAAAGAATGCATGTACAAAAATTTATCAAAATTGGTTGGGTACATTCTAAGACTGGCTCAAACATAGAAAATACATTTCCAAACTTTCCTTTTCATATATTAGTGCAGACGGATGGATATAAATTACATGTTTATGTACCTATAGATATAATTAATAATGAAGAAATTGTAAGTATTACCCAAGTACGGTTTTCAGTTCAGGGTTATTATCGATTATGAATATCAACCTCGAAGTAGTTTTGACACATTCGGCATATTCCATTTTATTTCGTTCACAAAAATACGTGAATATTTTCAAATTTAACTGTAACTTTTTTGATCTTGTAATTTCCTGAATACGTACCATCCACGGACATTCCCTTTTCAAAACATTTCTTTTGTCTCTCCTTGGTACTTTACAAATTCCTATAATACAAGTTTTTTTCCAGCTCCAAATTCTATTCATCGAACTTCTCCTTTTTCACTTCCCCTCACTTAACAAAAAGTTCGTCCGTGGATTTAGATAGTAAAATTATGTACGTACTGTAAATCTTTTACCACCTCTTTTTTTCTCAACTGACAGATAAATAATTTTGTACTCGATCTTGTTTCTTCTGTTCAGTTCTAAAAACTTTTTTCAGTTAACATGGCTTAAATTTTTTTCATAATTGTTCTTCAATTCTTGTACTCGAGATGGAAACATGTTTTTCCATTTAGTTTCTCGTGATGTGTTCTTGTTTTTCAATATTAATATACGACACATTGTTTTACATTAAAATGTATTGATTTTCTTCTATTGGGCAATGGGGAAAATTTGGCGATGTCATAAAATGGTCCGCGGTTAATTGCTGAATCGGTTAGTGCAACCATGGAATTAAATACAAGTGCTGTGAAAAAGGTATATTAAAATTGCCTGCATATGGCATAAATTCAAGTCCAAAGATACCTGGCAGAGCTATCCGACTGGGCAGTGGTAATTCTGTGGCCACTGTCCTGTACAGGTGAGTTTACCGACATCTGTGATTTCGTGGGATTTTGAACTGTGAAATTTTGTAGGGACTGAAGGGGGAACGCTGTAGAGGCCCCCCCTGGCATACCACAGTTTTATCACTCTTTATTCGATTTTAGACTTTAAAATCGTTACAAGATGGTATCTTTATGACCAGAATTCCTTTAAAATTTTTTGGGGTTCGCTTATTTATACTATTCTTCTCTCTCCCTTCCCTTCTACCCATAGTAACTAAGTAGTAACATATTATAATTAGATACCTCGTCATCTTACCCTTTCATTTCAGGGCATAAGCCTCCACCACCCATCTACACTGTTCTCTATTTTAAGCTGTCTGACCCCACTGAGTGACCACTTCCTCGAAAATCTCGACGCTCCATCATACTGCTGATATTCCTCTTGACTTCCCTTCTTATTTTTTGTTTTCTACTCGATCGCTGTTTTATGACATTTATGAGCCAAAAAAGAAAAAGGTAGAAAACATAATGACCATAGAGTTTCATAAACAGTTGTTTCTTGAAATGCAGCTCCTCGTATAGCGCCTGATAATCATAAATGATGTGCCGATAGACGATACTAAAACTTTAAAACGTTATTTTATTCCTCGTCAGTTAAATATGCGTTCTGTCTTCATTTACTTATTTTTCTGTTGCACACACGCGGCAGTCGACGTAAAATCCGTGGAAAGAGGGAATAAAAATACCACCACGTTGGAATTCGACGTGGAAACTATAAAGTAAATTAAATAATCACAAGAAAAACGGATCGAGAAATAAATTATTAAAGCGAACTGCCACGCCGGTAACGAATGAAAACGACAGTACAAATTTTATTTCATATAATCAGAATGGAACAAAATTTTCGCATTAGGCTTACGAAAATATGTTCTTTTCTTCTTTTCTTTTTCTTCCCCTGACGAAAGACGTATACTACATGGTTTTGATTTTTAACTTTTAGTGGTGATGTCTGTTTTGAACGAATGAGAAGTGGAAAAGTAGCAAAACGTTGCTCCGAGAATCTCAAGTGCAGGACATCAGTTATTCTGTTTTTTGGCATAATATTTTATTTTTGAAAATTTGAACGACGCGACGTAAATAGTGGCACAAGTAAACTTCGTTTATTTTATTTTATTTTTTACAAGGGCTAAAATTCGATGTAAAAATTTATGAAGATCGGATGATTCAAAGAGAACATTCGAACTACTATTTTATACATAGGATATGGTATTGGGATAGTCAGAGATGTCTCCGAAAATCTCCGTTCATCACATACCTACGCGATTCAAATGACATTTTATAAAAAGAGTGCCTGAAACTCAGTTGAGAGGCCTACAAAGGGGTAAAAGAAACGAATAAGAAGAGTGAAAAATAGACGATGTAACACGTTGAAATTTCAAAGAACCGAATTCCAATATGTAGCTGTTTACTGTCACCTGTATTGTATTAAGCAAGTCGGCGCAAATAATTATAGTTAATCAGGAAGGTAACCGGTAACCGGTAAAATTCGTCAATAAATTATTAAATTACCTTCCAAAATTAACCTACCAATGAGAAGATTCCAGTTTCGACATCTCAGATGTGTTCGTCTGAATGGAAAGTGACTGAAAAGTAGAACCTTTTCTTTCTCAGTATACGTACCTAGATTAACCTGTTTTTTCTCGAATCCGAATACATTTCAATGTAAATTTAGCACTAGCTGTTAGCTACTTACCTACTTACAAATTTGATAGATTATCAACATTGATAGCACATTCCTATTCCGAAAAACCTTCTAAACATATAGAAATTGATTGGTCAGGTGCTTGAGATTCTGTAAATCTACAGAAAAAAAGCTACTGCTGATTTAATACTTTTCTATAGGTTTAGTGTTTGTAATTAGTGTGGTTTCCCAGTTAATAATTAATAAATCAACCCGCTAATATGAGAGCGATAAGGACATGTAAAATTTTCAATTTTTTATTTTAAAGGAGCTAATCATACTCACAGGTCATGATATGGAAAATGAGATTCACGAGGAATTATAAAAAATATTACTGTCTCTATTGGCTCGTATTTTTCAGCATAATATGACTTGCATAATAGATGATCAAAATGAGTTCAAGTGTTTACTTTTTGGAACTGATTTCTTCACAACAGACTCATGGTATTCTATAATAAGATCTGTGATTTTTATTATTATTTGTAGAAATGAATAACCTCCATACAGATCTGTTTTTGACTTACTCTTACCTATCATTCTTTCTATTTACTTCCATTAAACTTACATTCGCAACCATATTCACGGATGTCACTTTAACCTTCCTTTACTTAAACCTCATTTTAAAATGATTTTTCACACAATTTTGTACTTAAGAATGTGGTAACAATGTGTTTTCTTATGAGGTTTCTCATATAAAAATACAATATGTTACCACATTGTTCGATACAAAATTGTGTATTGGGTAACTTTAAAGTGAAATTTAAGTAAAAGGAGGTTAAAGTGACGTTTATGAATATGGATCCTAATGAAAGTAATCGAGAGCAATTGTGAGAGAACTATCATTGTAAAAATCTAAAATTTGGCTGAGACACTAACGTATACCTTCGGTGAATATTCTGTGAAAATCTGGTTGCAATTGAACATTTACTTCTCGAGATATTGCAGAAATTCCAGAATTAGACTGAATTTATTTGAATCTCACATTCTGAACAGAAATTCTGCAATATCTCAAGAAGCAAACGTGTGATTGAGTAAAAATTTTCTTGAAACATTCACATGGACATTTCCCTCTGGAAATTTTTTTTTCTAAATCTATTTCACTCTGAATTTTTTCTCTACGCATGAGCCAAATTTAACTTTTGGACATTGGGTAAAATCACCTACTTCACATATATATTATAGTTAATATATACAAATATGTCTATTTGTTTGAAATAGTACACTTACTACTGATATTCATTTCCAATTCTGTGATTCAAATGGCATGAATTCAATCGAGTTCATGGGATATTGTCGAAGTAAAAATTTAAATATTCTCAACCGACATATTTTAATTTAAATCATAAAATGACCTGAATTTTTTTAATTTCTCATAATTAATCATGTATATTTCATAAATCATTTAATCACATCATTCACATGTTATCATTATTAGGCAAATAATGAAAAAAAAAACACAAAAAAACATGCAACTTGCCAACCCCAAAAATGTATCTATCAGTCACAGGTCCTGTTTTGTGGAGTCATAGTTATTGAAAATTATAAAAATGTTACTGTCTCAATTAGTTCCTTGAAAAATGATTAAAAATTGTTTTCCACACTAGGCCCCTATTACGTGTTAGGGGAATAGCATCGGAGAAATCAAAGACAAAAAATGATATTGATTGTTGTTTTTCACCTGAGCGGAATTTAGCTGGAAATGTAGCCAAAAAAAGTGATATTTTATTCAAAAAAATAAAAATGAAAAGTTTAAATACCACATATCTACCTCAAAAACAGACGTTTTTGTATATATTAAGTATACAGGGTTATTAATTTTATCATGCGCCGTAGGGAAAATACATTATGATGCCTGATGAAATGAACAGCCTATGTTATAACTAAACAAACGGGACCTAAACATGCACCAATTTACAAAGAATACCTGCCTATGTAGTGACTGGATGCTGCTGCAGATATGATAAGGACCACCAAGGTCCCCAGATTTAAATCCTTTGGATTTTTTTTTGTGGTCCCACATGTCATCTGTAGTATACAAATATGGACCATATTTCACTATGTAGAAGGATTCCACACCGCCATAAACAACTGCTGGTCCAATATTTCCTTTGCCCGATTAGAGTGGGTGCAAGCTAAATCTATCGATCGCTTTTTGAACAATTTCTGTAATTTTGTATCTTACAATTCACAACTACACACCTTTGCTTAAATGTTTGTTTTCTTTTTATATGTAATATATGGTGCATGATTTGGTCCCATTTATAGGCTATAACATAGCATATTTATTTCATCACGTACCATAATGTATTTTCCCTATGGTGCGTGATGAAATGAATAACCCTGTATACGTAAAGTAGGAAATTTTACCCAATGTCGAAAAGTTAAATTTCGCGCATGCGTAGAAAAATATTCAAGTAGACGGATTTAGAAAAAAAATTTCCAGGGGATTGGGATTCAGGGAAATGTCCATTCAAGGCTATGGATTCAGGGCAATATCCGGTAACCAACCACTATCATAATATGTTAAGCGGCTCAATAGCTGAGTCCGTAATGTTACTTACTAATTTATACACAACCAAATTGTTTCTAGAAGTCAATGAGTACAAGGCGTAATAATTTTGTCTTTCTTAAATAAATAAATTATTAAAGTCTCAAATTATCGTCACATCGCAATTTCCGCAAACAATTTGCGCCCCTGAAGTACATTCATTATTTGCAGAATTCGAGCCCAAACAATGATTTTGTTTGGAACATAAAAATCAGGTAAGTATGGCACATTGTATAAGAACAAAACGTAATCAAAATTCGAGAATTTGGAGTCACCAAAACGTCGGACTAGACTGCCTGTCACCAGCTCACCACCCTACCCTCTACACTTACGTTATTCTTGTGTCTAAACTCTGGGAAATAAGGAAAAAGAAATGAAAATAAAAAAATAAAAAATAAATGAAAAACTATTTCTCCATAAATACAGAAAAAAGTCGCCCACACGCTACACCTTCAATAACCACTATAAACAGTGGATTAAGTACTTATACCTATAATAATGGCAATTTGTGCACATTAGCCCAATAAAAACTTAATTAAAACAAATAACTGACATTAATTCACTATTTCGAAAATATTGTTTTAAACGTTTTGTAATGCCTTGTGGGAAACTTTTTAAGAGTTTTAATAAAGTTTACCGAATAACAAAGTATTTCAAAGTCTTGAATTGCTTTTTTCCTGGTTAAGTTATACTTATGTTCGGAAACTGGAAATGTTTTTTTGCCGTTACGTACATCAATAATATTCTTATTCAAGAATGGATCATTTATTCTGAAACTTTATTGAATAGCATCCTCGAAATCCTTTGTAAATCACAAGGCCCCAACCAATTTATTGTACCTACCTTCTTTTTCAATTACAAGAGAGATTACCAACCAACCGATTTCCTACTTATCCCTTAGGTAGTCTACACACAAACACACACACACACAGATTGTTTTGTATACTGAAATCGTTCTGTTGCATTATTCACATAATATTTCCAGAATATTCTATATCGTTGCGGAATATTCGTCAATATTTTAATCACCATCGAAATATCGATATGACCTAAGCATTTGTAAGCTCCGAAAAAAATGATGACACCCTCATTATTCGAATACAATATGAAATTGACTTATTGTTGCAGGTAATGTAAATAACATTCGATCTGTCTTTAGCGCGTTGTTATTTATAATAAAAACAAAAAAAAAATTGAATAATGAGAGCCGATTTTAGCTGCCATTTCCACCGAGTAATATTTCATTGTCGAAATTCAAAAGGGAAAAATTTCTACCTGCTGCTTTACGAAATACAACAAATTATATTATTATAAAATTTGGACCAGTAGTGGGAGTATGATTTTTCTCTTTATTTTTTCAAAATGAAATGGTGCTTTAATTTTACTTTGTCTCTGTCAATTTTTTCATTATTGTTTTTTTTTTTTTTTTCTTCACCTCCTAATTTTTTCCTTTTCTCTCCGTTCAAGATTAGATAAGGAAAATAAATATTGAATTTTTAAATAAGATTGACGGTCAATACCTGCTAGCCCATATATATATTTATATATAGACTTTCCTATTTTGTGGTGATGATCGACGAAAGCAAAATTGAATTTTTAATTTGAAAAAAAAACACCACTCTAGCGCAGCAAACCACGTTAGAAAATGTGGGTTTGACTGGTTAAAACGAGAAAATAAATTCTTAGTTGAAACTAATTGTGCCTAGTCAAAACCACTTACCAAGTCTACCAGCATTTTTCCTATAGAAAAAAAAACAAAAAAACACTATGCCTATGTTTAATATATTTATCGCAAAGCATTTTTGATGCGAAAACATCTTAGTGTTCAGTTAACACTCAAGTAGAGACTAAAACAAGAATAACGAGATCGTAACTAGTTTGTCTTCAGTATTGTAACTGTTGGTGTGTATGTGTGTGGTTGTGTGTGTGTGCAAAATACACATGCTCGCAACCACACTATTATGTTTACAGATCAATTCTTTATGATTCTCTATTGAGACTCGTGCCTTTTTTTTTCGATGGGTTTGTGGGATTGACTAACCCTCAATAAGGATCAACTGAAAAAACACGTAATAGTGTAGTAGACTAAGACTGATTGCAGATTTGGTGGCAGTCGATAACAGTTTTGACTAAATTGTCAGTCAAAACTGGTTTTAAGTAATTTCGAGTTTTAGCATTCATATGTTGGTCAGTACTAGAACCTCCCAACGCATTTTCCAATTCTAGTTTAGACCAGTCAAAACTAGAAATAACAAAATTCTAGTTTTGATGGTAACATAATACATAAGTATACGAATTTCAGCTAATAATGCAAAATTTTCCTGGGATCATGAGACGAAAAACGAACCTACCCTCACCTTTGGGTCTCAATACAAAATCAATTTTAATACGCAGATTTTCTTTTAAAACCTACATAAAAAAAATGGCGAACAGTCGGCGAGGAAAGAATTGGAAAACTTATGGGATTATTTTTTTTTTTTTTTACGAATTATACTGTGCGTGGTACCATACATCAAACGACTTCTGACGTTCGATATATACCTGCATTTTTTACCACTTTGCTTTTAATTAAGCTGTCACGATGAGCTCGAACACCACATTTTATGCACGTTTTCAATTTTCGAAAAATTAGAAAAGCAAAAAAAAAAAGTAAATTTGCTAGGCAGGTATAGTTTGCAACCTGCCGTATTGAAAAACTGTTATCATTAAAGAGAGAGAGAGAGAGAGAGTGAGAGTGAGAGAGAAAAAGAAGATATTTGGTCATGTAATCAGCCGGGTACACATAAGCTCTTTGGTTTTTAAGCCAACGTGCGAGGCGGTCGAATAATTAATGAGTTTAATTTTGAACGGACGTAGACAGGAAACGATGCGAGCGCAGTTTTTCGAACCAGTGCCAGAACTTTAATGACGTTTTAAAGAGGTTATTTCTTGGGA
Source organism: Ericerus pela (assembly GCA_011428145.1). Classification (NCBI taxonomy): domain Eukaryota; kingdom Metazoa; phylum Arthropoda; class Insecta; order Hemiptera; family Coccidae; genus Ericerus; species Ericerus pela. Next base: position 1,066,487 of record WOFM01000133.1, on the reverse strand, counting down.
CAGGTTGTAGGGTAAATACGAGATATTTTTGTTATAAGTATTTTACTGGTATATGATATGTTTACTCTTGGGCTATTCTGGCTTCGGTCTTAGGCCTTTCCGGTGGTTCGTTCTGGCGTTATCTCGCTTTTTAGAAAAACAGACAAATGAACGTGCAATCTCCGAAAGAACTTATAAACTTGGGGAGAAAAAAAAAACCACAAGATTTATGGAGGAAAATGAATGAAAATCAGACTTCAAGTAATTAGCTCCGACGTCTATAATATAGCGATAAAAGTCGATATAAATGGAGATAAGAAAACTGACATTTTGGTCGTGTCAATTTCCTTTTGACTTTTCTTTTTTTTTTTGTAACGGGTAGGCTACCCATTGATTTTACAGTGTCTTACGAATATTAAGTAAATTTACGGGTAAACTGTTCAGCCCCGCACCCACTATTGAGTTAGACGAAACATTTTAATATAGATAGACAATTTTCTTTTTGTTGAAAACAAGCTAAAACTAGATTTTTGAAAAAAATCTCCGCATGACTGAATTTTGGTGGAAAGATCTTTATTGAGATGTTATAAATAATGCGTGATGAAAGTCCCCATTCATATCGCGCTGGCTTCAAAGGTTATTTGTCAAGAAATAAGTATTGTTGGAGTACTGGTTGACTACACCGATTCTACGTGTTTACTAATATTATTGTCGTTATTCTGCTACGTTCTCACTTCTTCTGTAACTAGTTGTATAGTAAACAGCTCCTTGTTAACTCTCTCAATAAATAACCGTCTGGTGTGGTAGCTCTGTGTTTTCTGTTGTACTTTCATACTTTCGTCGAAATGTTTCTTCTCATACTCAATGAACGTCCAAGCGCCATATGTCCAATATTATTCAAGGTCGATGGTCTCCAAATTTTGATTTGTCAAATGTTACTTGTAGTTATCATACAAATTATAGATCAAATAATTTTGAACAAAAATTCTCGTTTACATTTTTCACATTGTACAAGCAACTGTTTTCATTATTTTACTTCAACTAGAGAGCAATAATAAGAATTTGTTTCTATGCAGCCTTTGATGTAGAGAATGTACCATAGTCCATAGAGGACAAGGGATGCCGCATACTTACCACTGAAAATAACACCACTACTCAACATCAAACCTTACCTCCAACACCAGTTGCACCTAAAAACAGAATTTAATGTTATAGGTAATTCTGCCCTGTAATGGACTACTTTTGGTTATTTAATCTGTTCATTTTAATCTAATTAAAAAACTGATGACTAAAAATGAAACCAATCGGTTGCTACTATGAACACAAAATTTGAATTCAGGAAAACAATTAATAATTTCAGTATTTTACAAAAGTGTTGGAGTTGAAAAATAATTAGACATTTTGTACATCAGTGACTCCATGAAGTTGGGAATTAGATTCTGTTATTGTTGGAGTCACACTGATTGCTTGAGCAATTGTTGGCTACACAGATATATTATATTGCTGTTACTAACTCTCTCAATAGTACTTATTATTCATTCTGCTTTTTGGTGTTCTTAAAGTTAACACACCTTTTGTTATTCTTTGTATAATAAACGGTTACTTGGTGCCGCACAGGAGTGTTTTCTATTAACTTCTTAATTAACTTATCTCTTCATTTCATCTACTAAAATATTCCATGGACATACTGCCCTCAATGTCTAATAGTTATTTTGGATGAAGAATGTGAAGAAGACTGGTCTAACAAAGTTATGCTTCACATTTTTACATGAAGGCGCATTCACTTTACACTTTGATTACATTCATTAATGATAAGTGCTACTTTTCATTTACAAAATACCAGAGTAGACATTACGTTTCTGATCATGTATTATATAAATAGTATATTACTCACTAAGGTTCAAAAGTGAGCATTTACATTTGAGCGAGTTTGTGAAGTGAGCGCTGCAATTGAGAAATTCCCAAATCATGTAAACACAATTTTGAACATTGTTGAGATATATATTTTATATAATTAATGATTAGGAAGCGATAAAACCTTAAAATTCTATCAAACGATGAGTTTTATGCAAAAATTGTAAATGTGGAATACCTTGTCGTGAGAGATATTCTCACCAGAAGGAAATTCAACAGAATTTAAGCGTACTCAGCCACTTCGTACACAAGTACGGGTAAGCCAAAACCAAGGCGAACACTGGCAATTTTAGAGCCGGTTCGGGTGGTTTATATACGGCTTATTTGCACACACACAAACACACGTACATAAGGTAATACGTACGTTGGTGAGGGCGGCCAGGTTGCATCATCCCCTATCATGATAAGAGATGGCTGGGCGGTTCGTGTACGGATCGTGACATTGTTTGGTGATGTCACGATTTGGTACTTGTACATTACTTGCATGTACTTGCAGGTAATTACGATCGAACCTATTTTGTGTGTAGTTTAACGTCACGAGGACGATTATTAGCCTGCCTTTTGGGGCGGCGACTGTCATCAAGGGGTCCGAGCCCCTTTACCTCATACCGTTGAGTCCCCACAGTAAACAATGGAAAAAATATAAACTTTCTTATGGTGGTAGATTTAAAGTTTCATTCAAAAAGTATAACCTCTACTTCAATGTAAAATGAACGTGCCTACATGTAAAAAGCTACTTCACATTTTTGCATAAAGGCACATTCACTTTACATCAAGGCTGCATTCATCAATGATAATAGCTCTGTTCACTCTCAAAATACCACTGTAAACATTGCCTTTCTGATGATGTATTACATATTGGTATATTACCCACCAATGTTCAAAAGTGAGGATTACATGTGAGGGAATTAATAAAACAAACACAGAGAGTGAGCAATTCCAGAGTCATGTAAATTCACTTTTGAATCTTGTTGAGGAAGATATTTTATATAATTAATGATTAGAAAGCAACAAAACGTTAAAGTTCTATCATAATGATGAGTCTTTCTTAAAAATTATAAAAAGCGGAATAAAATATTAGTGAGTGTTATTGGGCCCCCAAAATTTTTCACCGACGCTCCCAAAACTTCTGCTCAAACCTCTCCCCTTCATCCTCTAAATTGATGTAACTTATATCCTGTACTGTGAAGTTGGATATTTCCTACTCTTTTAAGCTAAAGATAATGTCATGAAGTTGTAATGGCCAAAAAAATATAACTCGTATGTTGTCCAACCACTTGAAGACCCATGAAACACTTTGACTCACTCCTATTCTTTTGCGACCTATGAACAAACCAAGTTTTACTTACAAATTCATTTACATATTGATTTGAAGAAAAGTTCGTACTATCTAGGACAATAGGACTTCCTCCATATTATTTTATTCATTCGATTCATTTAATTTGTTATTAATTATAAATTTTCCTTTAGATGAAATAAATCCGTGAAGAAAGTTAAATATGGATATAAAAAAGGGGAGAAGACTGTCGAAAAACATCTTCGACAGACTTTTTTTATATATTTTTTTTTCACCGAAAATTGTTGGTAGTACTATAGGGCTCATACTTATATCGTAAATATTAATAGTAATAATAATCTAAAGCACAAATTTGGTATTTCTCTGCCAATTTTTTTTTTTTTTTTTTAAGCTACTTAAAAATACCTTGTCAAAAAAAGTTGAAATTTTTTATAAATTCAGCCCAAGACTTGCTTGTAAAACGTTCTTAAAGGAATCAGAGAAGATAAATGACTGCGATGTTCGATGAAATTTAAAAAACATTCAACTTGAATGAAGAAATTCGATCGCAAACAACAATAAATGCATATAAACCCACACAAATACGATGCCAAACAAAAATTTCGGAAATACTTTTTTACCCTTTTTTTAATGGTCTCTTTTTTACCACGATAGCACATGAATATATACATTTGGGATCAATACTGTATACCTACCAACAGAAAAGAAAACGTCCGTTAAGACCTTCGACAATCCTCATGAGCATTGTTTTTCTCGTGGTTGGACAGTTGGAAAACAAAATTTTTCTATTTCTTAGCTAACCGAAAAAAATACACCACCATAAATTTTTATCGACGAACGTATAACTAAGGTGTTCTTTTTAATTCAACTTTTTTTGTTTAAGATTCCAAAAATACGAATTTTTGACATTGATCAGTGTTGTAGTTCGAAACGACTAATGACATTTGAGCTTATGAGCAATATTTTCTTTTTTCCTTGACCTAAAATGAATACTTTTTTTGAGGAACATAAAAAAATTTAGTGCAAGAGCGTTGAATGCATCTGTTCAACATGATTTCATTTTTTCGTGAGTAGTTTATTCTCTTATACAAAAATGAATCAACTTTTTTTTTTAATTTAAATTCCTGAAATTCATCCTCAAGAAATGGTCGGACTAACGGTTCCTATGCTCTTAAGTTCAAGTTGGCACCTTCTTCTTAAATTTGGTAATGTGCGTAATGTTCATCTTTCCTAATTTAAATCTCTAAATTCTCCTTTTATTTATCCATATTTTTCTAGCCTACATATATTCCACAGCCTAAAGTTGTACATATCAAATCTTTGATTATAATGATAAATGCTAGAATGTGGTAATTATCTTTAAACCTAATTGAAGTGGAGTGTGTGGGAAGTGAGTTATGAACACTTGATTCCCCTTTTTGGTACATCCATCTCATGGTAAAATAAAGTTTGTGTCATAAAAATCTGTTTCTCTTGATCCATTTCCTAGCACCTTGCTTCCACAGTGTATGTGCTTTCATTTAGACTTTCACACACCACAATGTGAATAATTCTACCAGTTGTTTTCTGATGGCAATTTGAATAAATGATTATTGAAGAAGGTACTTAAATTTTTTCTTCGTTTATTAGTAAATGGGTAAAAGATTTTATTTTTAATGGGTAGGTAAAAACGTATTTACAAGTGGTACCTACCTTGGGAAAGTGAGAAAGTGGACAGGGATTAGAACGAAGAAACATGCTAAACCTCAGGTATAACTGTGAACTGTAAACAATCCTAGAAGGAGGAAAGTAACACTGATATTAATTCTTGAAGGAAATCATGTGAGTAGATACTTTTACTGCTTTCACATAACCAACTAGAGAGCTGATAAGGATACAGGTGATGACATACCCCATGTTTAATCTAAAACACTCCAATATTTACACAAATTAAATGCTGAAAGAAAGGTTCCTACAACCAACAATATGCATAATAATTTGAATCAAAAATGGGGTACTTATTTGATCACTTGTTTTCAGAGCAACTTTGCCGCAGAATATTGAAATATATGTATAATAAAGGACGTATGTAAAAGAAAAAGTGGTACCACATTTGAGACAAAATATCCCCACCCTTACAGAACTGGACAATATTCAAACTACCTAATTTAAATCTACGAAATTCGTGTTTATTGTGGTTTCTTAATCAATATAATATTATTTACTTGTTAATTTAATTCAAGTATTTGAAAAAAAAATTCTCATTAATGTCAATGGGCCCGAATACAGAGCAAGAAAATTTGAATTTCAGTATCATAGGAGTGGAAACAATAGCTGTAAAAGTAGTACAATTTCTCATGGCAGCATTTAGATAGGTGTGTGTACTATACTATATTTAATTTACTGTGGCCTTAACATGACTTCCTCCAGTACTACCTTGCCAGTGGTCATTCAGTTTTCTTTGTTTTAGCATTGAAAACGTTTTTAAAATCGATTTATAAAAAAGTGTCGGCCACCCAATTTTTAGCAATTTTTTATGCATGAAGAGCAATAGAAATATATAACAATGGTAAAAAAAAATAGTAGATGTGGTAACGTTGATTTGTTGTTTACTGAGTAAATACAAAAGTGAAAAAAAACAAAAAAAAAAAAAACTTTGTAAAAAAAAAGATTTTTCTCATTTAAAAATCACATATCACCAACATTCTTTTAATAAAATACCTAATGTAATATATAGGTAATATTTATATTTTTTACAAAAAATTACCAATATCACACAAATACGATGCATGCAATAAAATAATTATACTGATTCAGTATCATGTTTTCAAAATATTTTATGCATGAATTTTTAAATTTTTTGAGTCAAAAATCATTATTTTTTGTCAAATGAAAAATTATTCCAAGTTCTAATTAGCTAATTTTAGGAAATGATTCGTTGGCTCTCTTTCCTGCTATGACAAGAACTGAGGATTATATAACTATATAAAAAAAAAAATTAACAGGTTTCACACTTTATAACAACGAGAGGAGGGGATTGAAAATTAATAAAAATTAAAAAAATTAAAAATTATTTATTTTTTGTTTTCTTTAATTTTTGTATTGGTTTTATAAACAATGAAACAATGTTACCACTTCAACTTTGTTTCTCATTTCCATTTTCTCCTTCCACTTTTTTTCACCATAATTATCTAACTTTTCTCCTACAATTTATGCTTAAAACATTGGTAAAAATTGTATGGCGGACATTTTTTCATAAATTGATTTCAGAAGAATTTTCAATGCTGAAAACTAACAATTATATGTGAAAAAAATCTCCCATATTGAAAAAAGCAGTATATAGTGCAGTTGTTTACATGCTGGTTACAAAAATATTAACCGATTTTAGTATCCATGTTTAAATCTAGTATACAGAAGCAGGTGGGGTGAGAAAAAATTGACCTTTTGCTGAGATCATGTTGTTTTTAGGATAAAACAAATTTTTTTTTCACAAGAAGCCTAGAATATTAATTTTTCAGGACAATTATGAGAAGGGTAAAAGATGAAAAATCACACTGAATAGCTAGTAAGTTAGTAAAAAATTGACTAATCAAAACTGAAATTGGTAGTTCTGATTCTTATGTAAGAGGTAGGTACTATTTGTACCAAATTTCGTGACAACTGAAAGAAAATTTCAACTCTTATTGAGATAACATGGAAAATTAGCACCTCCAATACCCCCAGGGAATGAACCATAATACCAATAGAAACCAAATTTAAAATTATGTTAGATGAACTTTAATTCAATACTTGTACTAAATTCTGTGTCTATAGCTTGAAAATTACTCTTTTCAGAGCCATTAATCTGCCAAAAACGCAACAAAATCGCTTCTATCAGACCCAAAATAGGATCTAAAATACATATATATTAAATTTCAGGCCTGTCGATTGAAAATTGCAACCTAGAAGCTGTTCAATAAAAAATGCATATAAACTGACCTACCGGACGGATTATAGTCCCGATCCAAACCAAAAAAGTAGGGTTCTTTCATACATAGGTCCGAATATGTGTTTCAAATTACGAAACAATCCTATTAAAATTACGCCTGGAAATGGATAAAGAGAGAAATAAAAAAAATAAATTTTTAAAAATAGTGCCAAAATGCTCAGAAGATTATGAAACGAAAAACCTACCCACTCCCACCCATGGATCCGAATACTCAGCCAATTTTAGTAAGTATATTTTTCTCAAATATCTACTTAAAAATGTACGAGGCGTTTTTGTTTAGTTTTAATTAATTTACAATGCCCTCCTCTTGTTCTTATGAAATGTGAAACTTCTGAATTATTTTAAATTTTATTATTAGTTGTTT
>WOFM01000133.1:0-372612 GCA_011428145.1 Ericerus pela | reverse complement strand
GCGAAATTTAGCATGTGGGTACTTTGAGTTCAGATCTCAGTCAAGTTCAAAGATGGACGAATTCGCCGATTAGTTTTAAAGTAGCGGCTATTTAAATTTGAAATATGACGACAAGGGGGACAAGGCGCAATTTTTAACAGTTCGGAATAAAATTTGGCATGAATATACTTTGGGGAAGTATATATTTCAGTGAATTTCAATGATAAGCCGAATTCACCCGTTAGTTTGAAAGTGGTGGCTATTTGAATTTGAAATCTGAAGAAAATGGGGGTAAGGCAATTCTTCCCGGATTGGGACAAAATTTGGCACGTGTATACGTAATTGAGTATATGTATATCTCGGTCAAATTCAGTGATGGGCTAAATCAGCCCAACAGTTTCCGAATTACAGCTTTTTGAAGTTTTAATTATGGTAGAAAATGCTTAAAACCAAGAAAATGAACGCAACCCGCAATACACATAATTTTAATTCTGTCCATTATAAGCGAAATTTCTAAGTATTCTCATTTTTCCCTAGATACTTTTGAAATAGACTAAAAATTTTCAGTCACTATTGATGATCTCTAGAAGGTTTTTAATCAAAAACAATAACATTCTAAAACAAGCACATTTTCAGGTATTTTCTATTTTGGCTTGTTATTTTTGTAAATTTAGTGATTTTAAATGATGACTATTTCACGTTTTTCCCTAAGTTAATAGTAGATAGTGAAATGTATGTTCTGGGCCAGCTTTTAAAGTTGAACTTTGGAGGTCAATGACCTTGAAAGTTGAGCTTTTGATTATGTGAATAAGACGTGTGATATATCAATATGTAGGTTTTTGGGTATGAGGATTTCAAATTTGATATTAAAAATCGAATCCGAATGGACGTAAGGGCGTTAGGCTCAGGGGGTAGGGGGATAATGGTATAGTGGGATAGGGGATAGTGGGGTAGGGGTGTGATATATCGATATGTAGGTTTTTGGGTATGGGGATTTCAAATTTGACATTTAAATTTAGTAGGAGTGAAAAAAAATTTTTTTTTTCAAGTGAAAAAATAAATAAATAAAATTAGGAGATGGGTAGGCATACCTACCTATACTACCTTAATGAGGTATAATTAGTGCGCGCATATGTGTAGATTCTTAGGTAAATTCTGCTTTAAACTTTCTCTCTTTCCTTTGGACACTCTACATCCTTTTTTGTGTAGATTTAGATTATGAAACCCATTAACACAATATTTGCTGTTAGAATTCATTGTACTGATTAGTTGTAGCAGTGTTTCTCTTTTTCCTTTTAACAATCCATTCAGCCTTCTAACATAGTATCAAAAATATTATCCGCTATATAACTTCATAGTTCAGTTCAGTTTTTCCAATTGTTGAAGTTTCGTTTCAATCAATATCTATTTTATTCTACTATTGCAAATACAGAAAAAGTAAGTAAAAGTAATTTTTTTTTCTCCTGCTTTATATATTGGTGACTCAAACAGAGTGAGTTATTAAATATTTTTTGTTTTTACAAATTCGTAGGATTCCACTCAACTTTGAAATATTTCGTGTTTGAACATCCTCATCAAAAATTAAACGTTGATAATTCAGCATAAAGTAAGTAATATTCATTTCGCTATTATTATTTTATTTTTTTTAACAGGTTTTATATTAACATGTGTATACCATAATTAAAGCCTATCAATTAAAAAATTTTAACCTGTTTGCCATTTCATAAAAAATTCTTATAAAATGACCTATATTGGACACATTTTGAAAAATTGCCTCCATCACCAACAATCTTCTCGTAAAGTTATATCCAAGAAGCCAGATGGTCTACTTAGAAAAATTTTTTACTTCATATGTAGATACCTTATTCGTTTTTGTTTGGCTATAGGTATAAAAACTTTGATGAGGAAACTTGTATTTTTTACTTAACAGTTTGATATCCCTCCACCTACCAAAAAATACACTCGTAACTTATGAAAAAATTTCTCAGCTATAGTAGTAACATGTGACAGTGACATTCTGGGTATGTGGTAGGATGTGAAAATTAAATTAAATGAAAATATGATAGCTGATAATTGATAATTAGGCGTACCCACGATGCAGAGGTTTTGAAAAAGAAATTTCATCTATCCTATGGTACTGAAAGTTTTATAGAACGCCATTTATCTCTTATTATCAACCTTTAGGATTGATGACGTATAGCTTATGTAAAATTTTCAAAGTTTCCTTCTGGCTTCTTGCCTCTAAAATCTTAAACAAATTAGCTCTTAACTACCACATTGTCATAGTTTAAAAAACCATATCTAAAATTAATTTGACTTAAAATTTCGATTTATTAAATTAAAATTCGCAAAGTAGGTATACTCTCAAGGGGATCTCTAAAATTTCTGTTTGAATACTACCACATTGTTTGACTTGTAACTTTCAATACCAGTTGCCCAACTTTGTCCCCATCATTTTTCATAATGGATAGCATTATGATTTTAAATTATTAATCCGCAAACTGTATGTACCACCTGAGTCAGATCAGGATGATAATGTTCCTTCAACTTCGAGGAACATGTTAAGTAAGAATAATTCTGGAAGAGGTAAAAGACAGAAAACATCCGGATCTGGTTTTATATTAAGTACCGTCGAAGTTAGCGATAGTGAGTATGACATGGAGGAAGATGAGGAATACACAAATGGAGGAGGTGAAAGTGCGGCTGAGCTGCTTGAGGGAGAAGAATAAGGTGAAGAAGAAGTTGTAGGTCAAAAGAGAAGTTTGATTGAAAAGAAGAAAAAGGGGACTCGTGCAAGGAAAATTGGTGATATTAACGTTATCGCCAAAAATATGGAAAATTTCATTTCCTTTGATGTACAGGTAACTAATAAATTCAGTGCTTGGTTTATCAATTTGTTCAGATTTATGTCCTCCGCATTGTGTACTCTTGTATCTAATTTAAATTCACAACAATTGATTTATACTCGTAAATTTTTCCACTAAGACGATTGTTTTGAGCTCATTAAACGCAAGGGTGTAATTCCCTATGAATTCATCTCTAGCGTTGAAAAATATGATGAGCAACATTTACCTCCACAAGAAGCTTTTTACAGCAGCTTGAAGGATGAGATGGTTTCAGAGGAAGATTATGATCATGCGAGGCGAGTATTTGAGTTTTTCCAGTGTCAGAATCTAGGAGAGTAAAGAGATATTTACCTCAAAACTGATGTTTTACTACTGGCAGATGTTTTTGAAAACTTTCAAAACTTATGCCTCGACATTTACAAACTTGATGCAGCATGGCACTATTTAGCTCCCAGACTTGCTTGGAACACGATGTTGAAAGTGACCAGGGCTGAACTTGAACTGCTGACTGACTACACAATGTACCTATTTTATGAATGTAGTGTGAGAGGAGGTTACTGTGCTGCAAGTGAACGTTACGTTGAGGCAAATAATGATAAGTTACCAAACTTTGACCCAACTAAGGAACAAAACCACATATTTTACATAGATGCTAACAACTTATACGGGGTGGGAATGAATTCCTACCTACCATTACGCAACTTTAACTGGCTAACTGAGGATGAAATTAAGCAACTTGACATACCTAACATCGAGGAGGAAGGACCTACAGGCTATGTTCTAGAGGTTGACCTCGAATACCCGACTGAAATTCACAACGCACATAATGATTATCCTTATTGTTCTCAACAACTTAAAACTTCCCTGAAACCCGGTACACCTACTAAACTAGTGGCAACTCTACATAATAAATATAACTATATAGTCCACTATCGATACCTACAATCGGCTCTACGTGATGGACTAAAGCTGAAAAAAATCCATCGAGGTGTTTGATTCCATCAAGAGCCGTGGATGTGACCCTACATTCAACTCAACACTGAACGATGGAAGGTGGCGACTAACAAATTTGTTAAAGATTTCCACAAGTTAATGAACAATAGTTGATTTGGTAAGTTTTTAGAATCAATTCGAAAACGTTGTACCTTCCACCTAACTACTAATGAGAAACAGGTGAAGAAACTCATCTGCAAACCAAACTTTAAAATTCGTCTCATCTTGAACGAGTGTAGCAACCTTGTTTTAGTTGAAATGGGGTCTACGAGTTTGTACTTTAACAAATTTGTTCAAGCTGGGGGTGCTATTTTAGATATTTCTAAAATAGTAATGTACGTCTTCCACTACCAAACACTAAAACACACTATATTTCCCGACATACATGTAACTTTAGCCTACACTGATACTGACAGTTTGGTCTATAACATTCATACTTCGTCATTAACTGATCCACTATTACAACACAAGTCCTACTTTGATTTTTCAGACTATCCTCACAACCATCCTCTTTACGATCTTACTAACAACAAAGTTTTAGCCAAGATGAAGGATGAGGCTAAGGGGAAACCCATTGGTCGCATCGTTGCTCTCAAGGCAAAACTATATTCAATAGTCATAGATGGAAAAGAACTGAAAAAGGCTAAAGGCGTTAAAAAACACATAATTAAAAAATACTTAACAACAAACGATTACTTTAACTGTCTAATGAACAAAAAACCTACATATCATGATATGAGCGGCATCTGCAGCTTTAATCAGGAGATATTCACACTTCAGCAGCGAAAGAAGACTCTCACCATAGATGATGATAAGAGATTCATTCTCCCCGATGGTATTCACACATTGGCATGGGGTCATTATCATATTGGGGAAGAAGATGATCTTATTCGGACATGCAACTCGATCATACATCAGGAAGAAGAAGAAGATTTCAATAGTGAGTTGGAGGTATGATGGTGGACATTAACGATTACAAGTAACGATAATAAACTTATTACTTACATTTACAGTTAATAAAATTAACTCAGTTTTGAGGTAGGGAGAGGGATTTTTCTTTGGATAGAGGGTTGTGCTTAAAAGAATTGTTGATTTGTCTCAATCTATAGTTCTCTATGTAAGAGTGTAGTCATTTGTGAGAATATATATACGTATATGTTTGCTAAAAATATTTTAAAAAGTTGTGATAACCAAACTCGCTTTAAATTAATATTGATAATGTCTTCTTTGTCTATAATGTCTGATTTTTACTATTTGAATAACGAGGAAATATGTCTGGAAGTGGGTATGTGTTCGTTGGAAAACAATGGAGACTATCCAATCAAAATTATTTTGGCATATACTTCATTTGAAAGTACAGAAAAAATAAGTTTTAATGTCGAAGATTTTTCAAAATTGAAGTACATTATTAATCAGTTTATTACGAGTGCCAAAATAATGGAGGAGAATGAAATTGGTTTCGAAGTTGGTAAATATGCTGTCACCATGTTCAAATTAACAAATATTATATGTTTCTCGGATCGTCAACTCTATATGATTTCTAAGCCACTTTTAGATATTTGTCTTGAAATTGGCAAAAATTAATGTGTAATTATAAGACAGCGATTCAATATAAAGTCTTATTTCTTGAAAAATATCGCGAATATGCTCGTATCGTACACGATAGAATTGTCAACTATTATTTTATTCGATTACAACATACGGATGAAAATTTATGTTTTACAATCGAATATTTGAAAAGTAATCTCATTAATCTCGAAACTTGTGTATTGCCTCGTAGCAATTTAATTTGCGATTATTTAAATTTAGATTATACCGTGTGTTTTTTAATTGATTCTGAAATTCGTCTTAGAGCCGCATATTCAATTTATGAACACATCTGTACAAAACTTGTCAAGTTATTCGTATCTAGGGTTGAAAATGAAATCGATTGTAAATGATATGGAAGTGTAAATTGTTTTCATATTAATACTTATCTGCGTTTGATTTTGTAAAAATTTGTATATTTTCTTTGTTAATTATTTATTATAGTCGATTGAATATTTTTTATTATGTATAAATGTATATAAATCAGTATATCTTGTATATCTGTACAGTTTGAATGTATATTATATAAATTTATGAAAAAAAATTAAAATTCTTACATTCTTTTCACAAGGTTAGTAAGAGGAGAATACTGAATAACTCTATCGTGAATGATTAGACAATGACAAACAGTATTTGCTGGAACAGCTGTACTTGTCTCAATTTCCAAGCGGATATCTACAGATCCAGTTTTGATGGTATCATTTTGAAAATTACAGTCTAATACAACCAAAAGATTTGAACTTAGAAATTCATTTCTATCTAAAATGGGGCGATAATTCTTTCGATGATAGTAGGAATTTTGAAAATTGTAATACATTTGATATAAAAATGAAATATCTTTCTTATCTATATCCAAATTCAAGTTTGCATAGGGATAATACTCGCTATTTAAAAAAAATTTAACGTCTTTCAGCTGGATATTATCAAATTTGTCCATTCTCTTCTTTAATTGATACTTTCTATCAGTTAGGAATGAGATTAGTACATATCTAGGTTTCTCCAGTTGGGTATATGTCATAATAGACCAATTATTCCTTGTTGTTGTACTTAGAGCTGGATTCTCTTTCATTTCCCAACTGCGGAAAGGAATAAAGATTGGCTCTTCTTTCTCAACCAGAGTAAGTAAAACAACTCGAGCTGCTTCACAAAAGGTAATGTATGGAATGAGCCAATTGATGCTATGAATTTAAACAGATGGTGTATCATTATCTACAGTTGAGTATAATGCATTAGTATCATTACTGGATCTCTGTAAAATGAGCTCTTGTTTCATCGAAATTATAATTTTATCGTAATCTTCGAAAAATCCCAACCAGTTTCTCAATGGCTCACAAACACTAAATTCACCGTTATTATCTAAAAGTTGATCCGTATTCAAGTTTGCAAAACCAGAATTTGTTGAACATTCAAATTCTTCTCTGGTAAACGAGGCTAATCCTTTGAGTAGAGTAGCTGATAAGAGGTTTCTGGTTTTATCCACTTCAATACTATTCAAATTGTAACAAATATGGTCAAATAGGAAAGCGATACCATTTTGAATAAATTGTGCTGTAGATGCGCTTGTTTTATTCAATTTTCCTCAAATTTGTAGGAAACTCTGGCTAGGCAAAGTGTAAACATCATTTTGTTGAATAGGAATACAAATTTCATCGTTGAAAGCGTATCGAGTTGAAGCTAAAGGTTGATGTGCTTGATACACAAATTTTGAGATTAAATTTTCAAAATTTACATTAGAGCTAACATTTAGAATTTGAGCAGCATTCATGATGAAATTTTGACTATTTTTAACAAACTTTGTAACCTAAGGAATCAAGAATCAAGTGACTCTTACGTGTTAACTTCTTTCTTACTGAATGACGAGTGTAAGCTTTTCCAATCTTGGATAAGTACTTATGTCGAGGCTTATGCTGAGAATGATGGAAAGCAGTTAAAAACTTGTTACCACCAATAGAACATCCACTATTATTATAAACAAGACCCATAATGATGATAAGATGATGATGATGATGATGATGATGATGATGATAATTAGCGTATCTTTCTTAAATTTAATTGAACTATGACTTGTTCACCTCGGA
Source organism: Ericerus pela (assembly GCA_011428145.1). Classification (NCBI taxonomy): domain Eukaryota; kingdom Metazoa; phylum Arthropoda; class Insecta; order Hemiptera; family Coccidae; genus Ericerus; species Ericerus pela. The sequence continues at coordinate 365,129 of WOFM01000133.1, read as the reverse complement.
AATTGACTAATTTTCCACTTTGATCAACTAAATGCAGGGTAATATTACTTATAATTTTGGTATTAACTGGCAAATAAAGCATATTAGTAGGACGTTGACTTATTTTATATCCGGGAGATACGTCACTAGGACAAAATGAGTATAATGTGTGAGATGGTTGGCCATTGATGTAGGATCCATTAACGATGTTGCACTCGACATTGACAATATCTATCGATGTTATTTTAACTAAAGTATTGGATGGGAACATTGCTCCTTCATCGACATTTTGTATATTAAAGGCAGCAAACGCACCTTATTTTTGCAAAAAGTGACTGGAAAATTTGTCATTGACCTGGATAAATTGGATTGTCCTCAAGCTCAGTGCTTATCTTTACCACAAATTACCAAGTCCATTATTTTCTCGTATAAAAATCATTCGTTAGATAACAACGAGGGTGGAGTTTGTTCGTTAATATAAGCTCTAAAATTTAAATTTTGGCTTAAAAATTTATTTGAGCAAGGCGTAGACGAAGTTGATTTTTGGTAATTTTTCAATTCTACTTGAGAAATATATTTTTTACTCTTGTATTAATTTAATTCTTATTATTATTATTATTTGTGTTAAAATTGAAAATGGAGATTGATAAATTTGGACGAACGCGTGACAGAACCTTAAATGGTAATAAAAATGAAGAAGAAAATATTTGTATTTATTCAAAGATTCACAAGCTTGAGCTCAATTTTGAAGAAAGACACCTTGGACAACTTGAAATTCAAACAGAAAATGATGCTGTTTGTATGAAAAATATTCTCGCTGATGAAAGATCTGATGCTAGAGATGCTGCCAATATAGACTTTGTTAAGAAGTATACTACTTCCCAATTTACATTACTTAAAAATGAGTTAAATCAACTACGTATTAATCTAGAGTCCAAATTTGATTCAATTCAAGTTAAAAGTATTCTCGTGGATGAGAAATCAAAACCAAAAGTTGCAGTTATCATAGATGATAATGTTTCAAAGCCTAAATAAAAATAAAAAGCTAGTTTAAAATATTATAATATCATCATATTCTATAAAATATATGTATACAAACTATTTTTTAATAAATATTAGTTAATTAAAACACTAGAATTCTCAGAATAATATTTAAATATGTACTTTATTTTGCTGAACATCTGTTACAAAAGTTCTCGGTAAAAATTTGAGATTAACACCCCTCATTTTATTCAAACCCAAAACTTTCAAGTGAGAAATATTTTGTAAAAATACATTGATACCTTCATCCATATTCAAATAATTCTCGATTCTTTTTGGAAGAAATGATTCAAATTCTTCCTTAGATGATTCAGCTCTTAGATGTGCGATGAGAGTACGCCTGTATTTGGTTTCAATAGAACGCATTTTCAATATTTCATAGATTTCTTCCAAACTCAGTTCGATTAAATGTTTTGTTGGAATTTCATTATACTTTGCAATCTTCATGTTTATTTCATCAGCAAAAGCCTCTGCCATATTACCAGCACCATGTTTTAACACACTTGAGGGTGAAGCCATCCGATAATACACAATTGAAAAAATTAATAAATAAAATAATTACTTTTGTTTTGATGTAGGTACCTATTATCACAATTAATGGGTAAGTAAAAAATAAAAGCACTGAAAAAATTCTGGTACTTACTTTATTTCTATGAGATGTAGCGAATAAAAAATAATTTCAACCGAAAATTTTTAAAAGTAAACGTCCTAATGTTCAACCACAAAAATCAAACTGTAAACTTATTCACTGCTCTGTTTTCAAAAGTGAACTATTCATCGAGGTATTAAGTTAAACCATTACCAAAATATAGTGGGTGGGAGAAAGTTAAAAAGGATGTAGAGTGTCCAAAGGAAAAAGAGAAAGTTTAAAGCAGAATTTACCGAAGAATCTACACATACGCGCATTAATTATACCTCATTAAGGTAGGTATAGGTAGGTATGCCTACCCATCTCCTAATTTTATTTATTTATTTTTTCATAGGAAAAAAAAATTTTTTTTTTCACTCCTACTCAAAGTTAAATGTCAAATTTGAAATCCCCATACCCGAAAACCTACATATCGATATATCACACCCCTAACCCACTATCCCCTATCCCACTAAACCATTATCCCCCTACCCCCTGAGCCTAACGCCCTTACACCCATTCGGATTCGATTTTTAATATCAAATTCGAAATCCTCATACTCGAAAACCTACATATCGATATATCACACTCCTCATTTCACACACATATAATATTTACCTCAAAACCCCTTGTTTCACCCCCGTACACCCTTCCGCTTCGTCGAATTAAAATTTCGATGTCAAAATTGAAATCATCGCGTCAAAAAATATGCATATCGATATATCGCATGCCTCTTTGCGACCAAAAGCTCACGTGCAAAAATACTGACCTCCAAAGTTCAACTTTGAAAGCTGGCCCAGAACATACATTTCACTATCTACTGTTAATTATGCAAATAAGGTAAGTAAGTACACAAAAATCAGTAAAAAAAGTTAAGTAATTCCACAATTCCCTAACTCTCAATACAATTTACAGTTATACCTAATTTTGCCCAGTGATTTTCACAAAATTCGTAACGATGGAGAACAAAAAGTCTTTTTATCGACTTTTTCCCTTTTGCCAAGTAATTTTTTTAAAAACCTAATTTACGTAACCGACTAAAACATATACGTCATATAGTTATGAGTACACATAAATGGGATGTAACAAAATTTGTCAACAACTAGAGGGCGTATTTCTTTGTAGATAAGGACGAAACTTGCCACTTGGCTTGTATATACTTTGAGTCTATATCTATACCAAATTGGAAGATGTGCCAAATCCGCCTTGAAGTTTCCCTATTACTGCTTTTTAAAGGATACTCCGTAATGAAAAATTCGTAAAAATTTAGGTATAATGAACGGAACCGCAACACACGTAATTTGAAAATTACTCTATTTAGGCGAAATCTACCTTTTTGACTGGCATTAGTCGGATGCCAGTCTGTAAGGTAGGTTTTGCCTGGAATAGACAGAATTTCAGATTATGTGTATCGCGCTTTGACTAGATAGCATTGGACCAGTAATGAAAGATCATTTCTGGTTGGACATGACGGGGCTAAATAGACAACCAGAGCGTACCATTTGACATATTTTGCTTTGTATTTATGTATGCTATCCTTATGAATTTAAGGGATCTCTTTATGAGATGTATTCTAAATTGGTGAACTCAAGCAAAAGGTCGAAAATACGCAGAAGGTACGCTAGGATTGCCTAATTTTTCGCCGGCATGTCTTGATATCAATAACTACACTGGTCTTATGGAGATTTACTGATTCAGTACTATGTAATCAAAGGTATTATTTAGGATAAATTTTTTAGGCCTACTATAATGAAAACTTCAAATTCGTCTAGTCGCCAGATATTTCTCAACGCAAAAAAGGGTTATTCAGTTTCATTACCGTCCAGATTTCCTTTGAGAACACTTCAAATAATCCTCTTTACTGATGGTAACATAGGTGTTATTTAAATGTGAGGGAGGAGGAGAAAGAAACATATTTTTGTTGAATATTACACTGCATAATTTATATCACGGGTTATTGGTTCAATTTGAACGCATAAAAAATTCTGGTATTGATCGAATGCCGTTTCCAAGTCACCGGTGCATAACAGTATTGTCTAACCTCAACGATTAATTTTTTTCGAAAATAAAAAATAAAATACCATAATCAAATGAGAATATTTTTGTAAATAAAGCACTTTTGGTTGCCGTTCCTAAATATTATCTTATAATGTACCTACTCGACTCGAATTACGACGAATTAACTTAACCTTAAAATCGTGAACTTTTTTAATTTCTTTGTTCGGTGAAATCCGATTAAATTTTCGTTCATTATAAGTTATGACCGATAATAAGCTGCTAATAATTCGTTGAAAATTATCACGTGTAACTTACGAAATGGAGAAATGAATACCTACATTAATTGAATTTTTTTTTTTTTATGGTCTCCATTCTTCATTAGTGTCTACAAGTAATCCTTGTTATCATCGGACCGTACATACGACACAAAATAGTTAAAAACCACTTATACTCGTACACCTACCTATCGGTTTTTAATTGTTTACCGTTTGTTACTGCTTTTGTACTCATACATCACCATGTCGATGTTAAAAGAGTACCCACTTGAAGGTGCGATAATTTTTTTCTATTTTTTCACTTTATACCATACTTTTCGTTTTTCTTTCTCTACAGACGTTATGATCTGACTAACTGAGGGTAAAATATGACATAATTTTCATGTGTAAATCATGTGGGCATCTGCGTATAATACTTTGATGGAACATTAGGCCAACCGCTTCATAAAACTGGAAGATTGCATGAATTCACTTTTTAAATGACTTTAAAAAAAAGAGCAGGTTATCAATTTGATCTGTAATACCGTATAATATAGGTTTTCTTTTCTTTTTTTTTTCATGCTTATTCCAGCATAACCTCTCAACCAGGCACCGATTTTGATGAACTTTTTTTTTTTGATAATAGAAGATGATCCTAAGTAGTCGCAACGAATTTTTTCTAGAATGATGTGGTTTTTGAGTTTTTACTAATTCTTCGTTGCCAGTTTCGAATTAATTCGCGGACGAAAGACAGTTCAAGATTTTCTCTCGTCAAAGAATCGAAGCAATCGAACATGAATTTATGTTTACCTTCAGGAAAGGACTCATAGAATACTTCTCATTAAGTACCTACAACATTGATAATTCGATTGTCTGAATTTGCACGTGCACCAGTTTTACACATTTTTATTTGATTTTGACGTGATTTTGACGCACGTGTCAATCACGTGATTCATTCGAAACAGAAATTCTTCCAACTCGCTGATTGCTCTGATTTTCATTTGTATTATCGAAATTTCTTCTTAAAATTATTAAATTTCTGTCATTATCAAAATATGATTCGGGGCCTGAACTAGTCCCAAATTTAGTAGCCTAAGTGACGCAACGGACTATTAACAGACCCTGCAGTACGAAGGGGAAAGCCAGAAGCAATCCAAGTGAATGTCAGGAAGTAGACTATCAAAAATACTAAAAATTGACACCGGGTTTTGACTATTTGTATGTCATCCAGATTTTTCATCTTTAGCAGATGAAAATACCAGAAAATAAACTTCTTCTTTCATTGCTCTCAGTCAATTTGCTAAAAATTGCCACTTCTAAATTTTTACTCCCTTTGCTCGCATTCAAACAGGGCCCCAGTAGTGTTTTATGCTTGCTTGTTCTCTCATTTCACCTTCTATACCGGTAATACCAACACCACTGATGAAATACCAGGACTGGTACTTACCTTTTTTTATATCGGCAGCGGTGTCCAAATACAGGCATACCGGTATAATACCTGTTAGTAGGCAACCCTGAATGTCATCAAAAACTTGCAGTGGCCTATCACTTTTCTTAACAAATTGAACCATTCATACCTACAGTCCTACGGATAACTAAGTAGGAAATATTTTGTGATGTAGGAAATTCAATTATCACTAAACATGTCAAGCTTACCTAATAGCCTATTATTTTTTAGTATTGATTGACAAAAGCTGTTGTCAATACGCCTTTGAAATCGAGTATCTTACCATAAAATTGAAGGTGAGTCAAAAGACGTCACACTACGCGACGATGTAGCCCTTTAGCCCCTTCAGTTTTGAAAATAGGTAATTTTAGCTTCCGAGTTAGTTCACGATTGTCTCTTCAAATTTGAGGACAGACAACATGCTAATACCACCTTCGTGTTTCTCGTTGCCGGTTTTATCGAAATTTCTGGTATCTTCAAGTATATCAAAATTCAGCAATTGAGCATTAGCCTCAATAACAAAATACACTGAATAGCCCAGTAAAATACGATTTTAAAATAGAATAAAATTAATATAGTTACAAACGATTTTATTGCTGCGATATGGTGGGGTTGGCTCCGAAATAAGTGATAAAAATGCTACACCTTTCTATCCTAGGTTTCAGAAAAATCGAGCGAAATGAAAATTGAATAATTTTGTTTCATATACTTTGTTTACTCTTCCCCTTTGAAATTTTACGTTTAATACCACCCACGTGCTTATCGAGGCAGATGTCGGGGTTTTCTCACCCTCTTGGCTCTATCTCTGATGAAACCGTGGCGCAGTTGGTAAAATCGAGTAATCAGGGACGTAGCGAAAGGCTTTTTTTTGGGGAGTGTGAAAAATGAAAATTGCCAACTGAAATTTTTGAAATTACCAATTGCTAAAAAAAAACCACCTAACACACTCGCATATTATGTCCTTTTTTTCTCTTAGGTGCAATTTTTCCAACTAATAAACAACTTGTACAATTTTGCCAACTGAGCAAAACTTTTGGGGGGAATCTCCACCATCCGCCCCTTAGCTACGTCCCTGCGTCTAATTGATTACTTTTTTCTACGCTTTTATATTGCAGTTACTAACGCAACAAAATGTGACGTAGTTCTCGGACTAATATCCTGGGGCGCTAAAATCGAATTTGGTTTTTATCAGTTATACCTAATCAACGTGCTTTCTTTTTCAACACAAGTTTCGAGAAAATTTTGTGATTATCACAATGGCGGCGTGGTACACGCTTTCGAGAACTTTTTTTTTTCCTCTAAATGATAAAAATGAATTTTCTAAAAAATCGTTTTCAACCTAAGCTTATTTTTCCTAGTTAATTTTCATGTTTTCCGACAGTTGCCAATTTTGCTGTAAAGAAGTTGGCTGAATTGGGCATTTCAGCCCTCTTGACTGAAGTTTTTCGAAAAGCCACTGATACTACCTTTGTGATTCTCGACTTCTCGTACCTACTCGATCTTATCACTAGATTTTATAAGTGTTGGCAAAATGTGAAATTTCCGACATCCGCTCAAAGACGTACTCACGGAAATCTAGCTCATGTTTCAGTACAGTTTGAGACTCGAGTTTTGTGAAGTGGAAATGCTCAGAAAATTAATTTTTTAAATAGACCAACTAAACAAATTTCTTCGATAAGTTTGACTTGTAATACGAACACATTCATTTGTTTATGGGAACCTACTACCGAGTTATTTTCTTTTTTTTAGTTCTACAACTCTTAGTCTTCTACCCTGCCAAATTTAATTACCTCTTCAAAGTTTTAGTTACGCCCTTTCCTAAATCAACCATTCAGTGAGAGAAAAAGTTGAAGTGTATTACTTTTTGTCGCACTGAACAGACATATAATTATTGTACGTATATATAGATGTAATAAGGTACTTCATGTTTTTTATTTTAGAATAAAAACCTAATTTAGAATTTTGAACTATTTACTAATGTCATTTCCAGTGGCGTGTTCAGAAACGCTACCAGAGAAGGTAAAAGTTCCACACTACGTGACCTCACATTTACCCTACTCAGTAAACATAATCTGATGAACTTGAGCAGATTTCATTTTAGTACAACGAATTATATGAAATTACCTCGGGGAATTATTTTCCTTTTTTCCAGAGTTGGGGAAAAAAATTACTCTCCCGAGTACAAAATTACCTTTCTGAACACATCGGGTTACATCTTTCCCTCCCTGATAATCCCTCTGAATGCGTCCCAGTATGGGACAGGATGGTGATTATGTTAGACTGATGTTTTTGTGTTTTGAATATGGGTAAATATTGGATGATCCCTGTTGCATAAGCATAAAAAGCACAATCATAATAGTGATTGTGGGTGTGTGTGTAGACGTACACGACACCACACAAATACCAATCAGGTCGGTTGCGTAATATACGGATGCGTATGTGTGTGGGCCGAGCCCAGTAAACAATTAAGCTGCATAGACAAAATATACAGCCATGAGCGCAAAAAGGTAGTTTGCGGGTTTTACCCCGCTGGCCCGCTAGGTGGTCGACGAGTGTGTAATACACACTCGTTCGTCATCGACCACCCGTCGCCACAGTGATCAATGACTTTTTTTTAATATGTTAAACCATATAAAAAAGTCGGAGTGGAAAAGTAACTAACAAATTAAAATTTTATTTTGACAACAAATGACAGAAATTTTTCTAGTGGTAAAATTTTTGGAGAATTATAATTAAACGTTAAAATTTTCAAAAAATTCGTTTCACCGGTTGCGGGCCTGGTGGTTTCCTGGTTTACACACCCTTCCACCTTATTCTTTTTTTTTTTTTTTTTTTGTGAAGGGATCATTGCAGAATATTAGGACTTCTACAGAAAAATCTGAGTATCTGACAACCCCTCCCCCACTCGACATATTTTTTCTGGGCAGTGGCACGCTTATGGCTTTTGTCAGGGATGTATCGAAATGGTTTTTTTTGGGGGGGAAGAAAAACGATAATTAGCGACCGAAATTTTAGAAATTATCACCTTTAAAAAAAAAAGCTCATCAACTGGCATTATTTGTCAACTGTAAACACGCAAGTAGTCAACTTTGCGAGCTCTAAAATTGCCGACTGCTGTGCAAACTTTGTAAACTGCCCAAAAAAATCTAATTAGCACGATTTACAAACTATAAATACAACTGGTTAATTTTTCCAAATTCCAACTCCTCAAAAATTTTTGGGGTAATTCCCTTCTTCCTTCACCACAGCTACGTCCTTGCACTTCGTTCATAAATCCTAAAAGTAACATACAGAGAAGTCATTTCGACAGTGGCATTGCTATAGCGGAGCGGTCGTTTCACCACATTCTGAATTTTTAAGGAAAAAAATAAACAAATAAATTGCAAATTAATATTATAAATAATTAGCCATATTCGGGCCAGAGATGTCTATATTATAATTAAATGTCTAACTTGGAGAGAAAAATGAAGCCAACCGTCGACATCTTTGAATTGGGCATAAGCACCATATAAATGCATTGGTGATCAGTTCTTGGACCGCTTTTAATTTTTATTTTGCAACACCTGTTGATAAACTTCTTTTTTTGCAGTTGTAATAAATCAACCCGTCCGTTCTGCCGCAATTAGTCTGGACCTACTTCACTCTTTTTTCCGTCATTCTGACGCTTCCTTCTCAATTTTCGAAAATATTGACGGCGTTCCAGAATTCTGCTCATTAAGCCCTTTTTATTGATACATTTTTCATGAAAATCCATCCATCCGTTCGAACCCTGAACAGTAAAGTAGGTGCTTTGACATTACCGTACTAATATAAGAGATTGATATGAATAAATAATAAATTATAAATAACTCCCTTTTTCAAATAAGCGGTCTCTTGAAGTCATGAATTCCTCTGATAATTATCATTCCTGCCTATTTCCAATAGATCGATATTGCCTACATAATATTTGCTTCAAAACGCTCCGAACCTCGCTACGCAACTGCTTTTCGGCGGACATAGAAAATGATTCAGATTCAAAGATAAAATGAAAAGAAAAAGAAACCTCAGAAAGAATTTTCTCTTTTTTCAACTCAGAGGGACAAAGGGCAATACACCGACAACCCCTTTATGTGCCGTCTGATGATTCTACAAAACAATAGAGGGTGAAAAGTATTGTTCTGACAGGTAGAAGAGAGAGTTGGAGAGTGAAAAAAAGCGTTATTGAAGAAGAAGAGTCAAATATCGAAAAACATTTTCTGACCAATTCGTTTGTCTGTATAAACAATAATGGCGACGGCAAAAACTAATGAGTTACGTGCTCGTTGACGTCATTCTTTTTCATTTTATTCTATTTTCTCTCGTAAATGTAAAGCGTGTGCGCGTGTGTGTGTATGTGTGTGTGTGTGTGAATGTGTTCCTGTGTATCCTTGTAAACATTTGATTGTTTTTTTTGCTGGAAAACAAAGAAAAAAAAAGGTTTTACTGGTATTCGGCCTGTATGTACAAACGAAATAACTAAAAATGTTGTTTTAAATGCAAAGAAGACGAAAGCGAAGAAGAAGGTGAAAAGACGAGTCAAGTCTCACACTTTTTCGTCGTTTTCGTTATCATCGCAACACCCCCTCCACTTCTCTTCTTCATAACGAACGTGTATGAACGTACAGTACGAACTACGAAGTACGTATGTAGCAGAGTGAGTAAGAGGCCGACGTAGTCGATATTCACTTCGATGGACTTACTCGTCGAATGTGGTTGTTGCCTTAATGAAACTAAATATTGATAGACTGTTAACCAATTTAAGAAAAACGAATTGTGTTTCAAGAAAAGAGATTATTCATTTAAAAATTATAATATAGTTGAAACTCTACATCGAACGCTTCCTCCATTAATTTTTTTACTTTCTTTTTTGTAACATTTATCAGATTTTTTCGTCAATTTTTCATCGTCATTTTCGGAGATGGTTGATTTTTTTTTTCGTTCGCGTTTTTTTTTTCGTACTTTCTTCGCTTTTGGTTGTGAGTTAACCATCTCTTGATTAACCGTTTGAGAATTTCGGTTATCTGTAACTTCTGGTACTTGTATACTTTTTAATCGCGCTCGTTTTCACGTAATTTTTACCGATAGTTTTTTTTTGTAATAAATTTCTGAACGTTTAGTGTCACGTTTTAGAGCCGCACACGACTTATTCACTTCGAAATTTGGTGTAATTTCATTTCAAATGCTTGAAGCCTTCGAATCGTTATACGGATATCAATTACTTGGATACCATCACGAGTGAGTTGAATATTATTTTTAATTTTTCATTCAGTAGACGGTATTGGTCCATTCAATATGAAAAAAAGTACGGAACTAGTTCGCTGTAAATGTTGTTCGATTTTACGGGATAGAAGTCGTCCTAAACAATTACAATACGAAACCGTTTTTCTCCTTCTTAATTTCCAAATTTCCTGTTTTAAGCTAACTCTATACTTGATAAAGTTCTGATGAATTGATGACAATGGCGTAGCCATGGGCAGGTTACTGTGGGTTAAACGTAAAACCCATATTTGAATTCTTGGAAATTGTCTCCAGAGGTGAAGCTTGAAATAACTTCCGAGGCGAACTTAACTGTCCTGTCATTTTCTCCCTAAATGAAAATAAGTAGAATTATTTTATTCTCTCTTCTGTGAAAAACACATGTTTCCAATAATATTTTTTTGAGTGAGCTTCATCAAGTTTGGGGAGCTAACTCCTGTGCCCTCTTTGAATTAGTCTCTGCCTCTCGCTGAAGATTTCTAAAAATTTGAAGAACATGAAAATGTCAAATTTTTGTATCTGGAAAGTATTTTTTTTAAAATCCGGTTTCTTCCAGCCCCATTTGTCGATTCCGTTTACACTACTGGCTGATGAAAAGTTCTAAATATACGATGGTATTGGTATTATATTATTGCCATCCTTATCAAAAATGTTCTTTCGGTACTTTTTCAGATGAGATCAATTTTTTTGTATTTTTCCTCGTTACAAATCTTAAACAGAACTGAAACCGTTGGGTAGAACTAAATTTTCACCATAGTTTCTCGGAACCTAAACTCTGGGTGTAACACTTTTATCATATCGAACACTGCTAATTCGATCCGAGTATATTCTAAATCATTACGGTGAGTCATTTAGTTAATGAATATTATGTCCGTTGTACGTTTGTGACCCTTCCCCTTTTTCTTTAAGCTATATGTACTTCAAATTACAGTTACAAAGATGAATTTTGTAGGCCAAAAGAAAAACGCAGGAAAACCTAAAAATGATTGTTTTATTCATGTTGAAGGACTCTAATCCTAAAAATCTTTTTTTTGTGACCGTTTTGTCAATTGGAAAATTCATCTCGTAAGCCTTATCCAACGTATTTCAAGCTTGTTAGAATAACTTTTTATTAGTGGCATTTATGATTAATGTTGTAAGTTGTTACTACTTGAAAAACTTGAGACGGCTGAATGCTTCGATCATATAGAGGGTGTATGGATGCCCAGGTAAAACACGAAAATCTGTGCAAGTATTAATACCTAAAGCTCTAAAATGGAAGTAAGTTTTTTCACTCATTTTCACTAGATTCACAGAAAACGTCTGTAGGGCATTTTCTTTTGTGTATAGCGGGATGGTATCCTCTATGCGTTTGATTTTTATGCGACAAGGTCAAAAAGGAGAAAAAGAAAGTTGAATTTTCAGTTGTAACAACATAACATAATACAACCTATGTATATTCTAGCGCTGAATCGGAGGAAATCAATCACAAGTCGGTAAGACCAGTAGTTTTAGAGTTATTGCGAAATTTGTATCTAGTTTTAACTAGTAAAATTCACGTTTTCTGGTATTTAACTTCTAACACTGAGTTCAAAAATTCGTATTTTTCAGGATTGCTTTTGTTGTAATTACTAACGCAACGAAATATGAGAAAATTTGGTACCAGACCACTGGGATCGCTTTTATCGAGTTTGTTGTTATCAGCTATGATTCGGTGCTATTCTGTAAATATTAGGGCAGTTAGAGTGTTACGTTTTTATATTTACAGAATCGCACCGCAAAATCCTTTCCAAACAAATGAAGCTAGCAATATCAACCAAAAAACCCTAAAATAATTGAAAACAACATTCTCATTTCACGTTGATACGATCCTGAATACCAAATAAGGTTGAAAAACATATAGTGAATCAAACAATGTTGCTATTTGCCATGAAAAAATTTCCATGTTCAATTAAAAGTTAGAAGTTTTAAAAAACCGATACCAAGGTATGCTGGAGCCTGGAAGATGAAATATACCGTAATTTTTGATTTTTTGCTAGAGAGAATCACAGCAACCTTCGTCAGGGAGCGTTGTTCCCCTTGGCCTCCCTCTGATTATGTGCCGGGGGGTTGAGACTTTTAGTATGTTATTTAGGACGCTAATTCCTAAAGATTAGTGGGAAAAAATAAACTATATAGTTTACTTGCGAAATTTTGGCCACCAGTCAAAATATTGGATTTTTCGAACAGTCTGCGCAATACCCTAACGAAATGATTCTCTTGATTTATTCAATCAAATTCAAAATTTCTGCGAGTTATTTGAAAAATGGAATGCTTTGTCGATGATTATGGGGCAGGGTTCGTTTTTTTGCGTGTAACCTAGGATTAAAATAATTTTTCTTTTCGTAGCCTGTGTAAATATCTGAGAATATTAAAATAATTATGTTTGACATTTAACACGCGTAAAAGAGAAAGAAAATATGAAGAATAAAGTATAAGCCTCTCTCATATGGACCTTAGTAAGCATTAATTATTATAAATTTTGCATGTCAGCTTTGCTTTGAGACCTGATAGCGTCAAAAAATATACTATGTTAATATTTTGTGGTTAAATTGATCTGGTGTCCGCTGTTTAATATGTAGGCTAGGATTTTTACTCGTATTGTCATTACCAATTTTAGGCTGCCGAGTGATACATTTTTGCATAATTTTATAAAGTAAAACGGTACCGTAGGTATTAATAATGCAGTCACTCGGTCTCTTTACGCAAAGATTTGGAAAAAAATAAAAATTGAAAAAAAGTTTAAAATAACAAGTTCGACTTTTTCGTAAATTTGAAACATGTATTTTTTTGTGGTCTGTCTTCTTTTCCGATATGTATGAGAAATAGAAATTGCATAGGTCTATTTATAAAAAAGTTGATAATGTTTTCCTTGAACTCCTATTTTCAGAATTACGTAAGATGAGATGTCTAAAATTTACACGTAAAAAATTAATTTTTAAAGCTACTTTATGACCTGTATCAGTTGTAAGGCAAGCAAAATAATGTAAATGGACATATTTTCTTGAGTCTCGGAATCGATATTTGACTATCGCGTCTTTTGTTTCACCTCATCCTGAGTTCTTAGAGCCAAATTTCAATGCGCATATTTTTGCATATTTCGCCTTAAATGCATATTTTCACATCTCCGTCTATAAATGCAAGATTTTTGCGCATGTTTGCACATATTTTCATCGTAAATTTTTTATATTTTTTTCCCCATTCATTTCAATAAAAAAAAACAACCGTTTCCCTTGTTCAAGATGTTTGATCTTCTAATCGTGCGAGTCTGTGAGAAATCTGAGGAAATTGAAAGGACATAAAGGTTATTTTTCCCCCAAAAAATCAAATCTTTATAAAAAAAAATATTGAAAAAATATAGCAGTACCGCTGTAGTTGTACTCACGAAAGATTGTGATGTGTAAACCTGAAAATATCTAAGCAATGCTATAACGGCAAATTTTCCATTAATTTATTTATTTTATTTCGTTTATTTTTAACCTGCTAAAAATGATGGAAACAATTATACGAATATTAGATTTATGAAAATTTTCTCCTCTTTCCAGTGATACCAATCTCAGGTCTGTAGCTTAAATATCGGCTGAGGAATCAGCGAGTAAAAGATGAAAAGTTTCTAGAATCCAAAAAATGTCAAATTTTCCATTACATTATTTACGTTTTTTTCAATTTATTCATTTTCAAATTGGTAAAAATGTTTAGAAAACTAGATGGAAATTTTGTAAGTTTTCTACTCTTTCCAGCAATGCCAACTCCAGATTTCTAGCTTAAATAGAGACTGAGTGATCATTGAATGAAATACAAGAGATTTGTTTCAAAATTGAAATGTTGCGTATTGCCTTTAACTTCTGTTGACAAGGGACATGCACACAACCACACACATAAACACAAAATCACACATATACACACAGAGACTCATAAGTCTCGCGTAGCCCCTACCGAGAGCTACGATGTTTACGTATCGAAAATAAAAAAAATGTCACTAAATTGTAAACGAATATAATTTGCATATTTTGGGACTTCCAAATGCATATTTTAAAATTTTACGTGCATATTTTTGTCGACCGTAGTCATTTGTAACATTTACCTCTACACCTGTGTTTGAGTTAGCTTAAAGTGAAGGCACACAGTTACTTCCATATTCCTTCCTCTCTCACAAAGAAAATTATTTTACTTACATTTTGCCAGTAATCTCTGATCGGCATAATGTCTTTATTTATTATAATCGTTTCAGAGCAGCTTCAGAAATTACAAATGAACCATACAACCTATCTGTAGGTATATTGTAACTGAAATTTATTTATTTTTAAATCAAAATACAATGCACAATCCAACAAAAATTCTAAGAAATAATAATTATTTTTAGCTATTCTTGCAACGCACACGGTTGGTGAGAGGCGGACAGAATATTAATAAATTTGGTGTAGGCCTCATGCATTCTGTTTCCCTCACATCTGTTACCTTTTGTAGAAAAGGTCGATATCATGCCAGTCAGAAAGGTAGATTTCACCTAAAATAGACATGTTGTCAAATTATACATATTGCAATTATGTTCATTGTCTGTTTTTAAGAAAGAAAGCGCATTGTTTCATATTAGTGTTTATAGTCTGAAGTCTAAAAACTGAAACTATGCAAGACCTTATCATCAGTATTACCCAAACTGAAAATTATAATGGTCTCTTACCATAAATCAAAGTAAAACTTCACCCTTGAATACTAAATGAAGATGATACAGTTTGAGAGATACTTATTACATTTATTGGAATTTATTCCACATAATTAGACAGATTTTTATAATTTGAGAATTGTCATCTAAAAACTTTTCAATTTGGTAAAATGGATCCTGAAATAATAAAATTTTAAGATTTGTGAAATACGGAACCATAACAGGAGTTACGAAGCTATTAGCAACAAAATTATCAGTTTCCAATCTTCATATAACATACTTTGTGGAACTGTTATGAAAAAAACTATCACAATAGTACTTAAATTAAAAATCAGAATCATGAAAAATCTAATTTCCTCATTTTGTCAGAATAAAATTATTCTCATTGGTGAAAAAGAGAAAAGAAACATTAACTTTGTTCCACATCATCATATATAGAACCTGGTAAATGAAGAGAAAGTAATAATAGATTTTGGATTCAGGAAATTTTGGCTCTGGAAAGGACCCGTTTGAAAAATCCATATTACCATAAGGAGAAACTCAACGAGGATGATGGATTTGTTTCATACTAGTTAATAGTGTATAAACTTTAGAAACCTTAAAACAATGTAAGACTTATTTATAATTATTTGTCAAACTGGAAATAATTGTGAAAAATCTACATCCCTGAATACAATTTCATAAACATGAGTATATGTGCATAATTACAGAATTTTTCCGGGTATATAATTGGAGACCATCCAATTTGGTTACTACCAAGTATTATAAAACATGAAAACCACGATTGTAGTGCTAAAAAAAATCTAGAAAAACTATGGTATATTTCTAAAAATCAATGCCAAATTTCACACCTGAATTTTTGATTAAAGTACCAATGTTGTGAAGATTCTTATTACATTCGAATAATTAGTTCCGCATAATTAGTCAGATAGGTATAGTATGAAAATTAGGATCTTCCATAATCTTATTAATCAGGTGAAATGTATGAGGAAATTACAAATTACAGAAAATGAAACTTTTCTCAAATCCTGTTCTGTGAAAGTTCTTACTAAGTTTTCAATTCTAGGTCAAGGAACATCTGTATCCTAATCTATTCTGTACCTGTATTCTGCTGTGATTACTGTCTATGATTGTATGGAACAAAGTTTGGAAATGAATTTTGTCCAATCTGAACAAATTATGTAAAAGCAATAATGGATTTTTAAGTTTTTTTAAAATTTTTATAGTTTTTTTAACGGAGTTGGGTAATACTTTATTGGTTCCATGTATGGTGTTACATACTTTCTATATTATAAAATTTAATCCCTATTTTTGTATATTTATCTGCATTTTTTGCAACATTTACAACATTTTAATGTTGAAAAATACTCCTCTTCTCTCATTTCACAATTTCTCAGCTACTATTTAAGCTACGAAGCTGGGGTTGGTACTGTTAAAAAATGTTGAAAATTTTCTTGAGCTTTGTAATAAAATTTATTGTTTTAAAAACTTCAAATTAATGAGTAATTTGCTGTTTTTTAATTTGTCATTTATTTAAAAAATTAATAATGGCAAAAAAAAATTTTCAATGAGGAGCCCCCTGTAGTGGAGGAGTTTACTTTGTTGGTTTAACGTCACAAGGACGAATAAAATATATCGTTGTCACACACCTTAGCTCTCGCCTCGCTGCTAGACAACTGGTTGGCGTCGCCTCAACCCAGTCTCTCCAGTCATGTCAAGTCCTCTGCGCATCGCCAGTGCGCACAGGACTCGTGGCTACAGCCATGACACTGGGGGCGGTGTTCCTGGGTGGCCATCGGTGGCCACCTCCGAAGATTCTCCTGAAATCTAAAAAGATTAGACGAACATGTTTATATATAAGATGTTATTTTATTATAAATAAAAACAACAAACATAACACTTATAATATAGGAACATGTGAAAATAGATATGTACAGAAATAAGAAATAGGAACAAGTTTCTTGTTTTTCTGTCGTTACGATCCCGTAACGGTGACAAGTGAAAAAAGAGACTTTCGACGAAAGTTCTTTTCGATAGCCGGACGCTGCATGATTGAGGATGAGACGAGTTATTGGCCGTAGATCACAGATTCTGTAAAAGGGAATAGTTGGGAATTAGCGTATCGTATGGGCATCGACGATGCTTAAAGTAGTGCACTCTGCCACCTATTACCCGAAGCTGATTATAAAGCACATGACAGTAATAGTGGGTGCCAAAAAATCGTAGTTATGCCGTTTTTAGGAGCATAATGTCCAATTATGGCGTACCCCAAAGTCAGTAAATTGGCTTGTCAGTCCAGTCTATTTTTGTCATAATCAGGAGAGATCTAGCGGAGAACGATACTACGTATCGATAATATCTACGTCTCTGTCATCTAACTCCAGTGGAGCCAAGAACTTGAGAGGTCTTGTAGACATTTGCTTGCTTGAGAATTCTATTTTTGCGTGACGCACTTGTCCATCACGAGATTTCTCTAAATCAATGATTTTAGCAAGTTTGTAAACGCCAGGTTTGGATGTGTAGTCCAAAACGTGTACTATATCGTTTACTTTCGGTACAAATGGTACCGTGCGCCCCGGATTAGATAGCGCGGTTGGTGGTCTATCTCTTAGATATAAGAGATATTGTCTCTTCCAAGTTAGCCAAAGGTTTGTTAGGTAATCTTGGTCGAGCTTCCAAGTCTCCATAAGCTGTTTTGCTGTGGGAGTTGGGTCTTTAATCGATTCATTAATCGGGTTACTTAGGTAACCTAAGTTTGCCCGCAGGAAATGTGCGGGTGTCAATGTCAACTGGTCTAGCTCATCCGGAGATGGGCATAGTGGCCTTCGGTTGATCATTGTTTGTATATCTTTCAAGCTTGCTTGAAAGGTATGTTTGTAGATTGACCGATGACCGTGGACTTTATAGAACACTTGTTTTATAATGCCGATCAGTCTTTCATAAACTCCACCATACCATGGTGCTTTAGCTGGGATGAAGTGCCATTTAATGCCCCTTTCATCTAAGCTAGTGTTTATTTTTCGTTCTTCGAAGAACGTTTTCCAGTACTCTGGTAAGTACGTCGCAATTAAGTGGAATTGCGCTGCGTTATCGGATAGGATAACTTTTGGCGTGCCTTTATCTGCGAAAAACGTTAAGAACGCTGTCCAGATGTCCTCGGTTGTCAAATTTGACACGGAGAGTAGGTGTACTGCTCTCGTGGACAAGCACGTAAAGATCAACACCCAATTTTTAATGGGTGTTGTAGTTGGAGTTGCCAACTGTGCTTTCGTTTTTGGCAGGTATTTGTCAAATACCATGAATGGGCCAAAAATGTCCACACCTGTATAGGTGAATGGATTTACGAAAGGTACCAGACGAAAGTCTGGTAGGGCTGAAAAAGATGGTTGTTTAAACGGTCTTGTTTCAGCTTTTTTGCATAGCGTGCATGACTTTTTTAGAATTTGAGGTAACACTTTTAGTGATTTTGGCACAAAATAGTGTCTTCTAAAGTCCGCTATGGTAAATTTTGTACCAGAGTGTACGTTTTTCAGATGCGTATGCATCAGAATTAATTTTGTTAAGTGAGACTTAGGATGCATCAGTATTGGTGATAGCATGTCTCTTGCGTACTCAATATCGGGTAGATAATTTACAGTACGTAATATCCCAGATGGATCAATCAGGATATGAAATTTTTCGTACAGGATGTACGGAGGGTGATTTCGTTTTTCTAATACTTCGAGTAGTTTTGCGAAGTATTTCTTTTGGTCAGCTCTGATGAAACAGAGTAGAGCAAAATGAAAGGTGAAATCTAACGATGCATAAGGTGAAATTAATCTTTTCCTCCTTATTCGTTGTTTACTAAATCGTCGTACGGCTTCTATACATTTTAGAAGTGTGCGTACGAGTTTCGATAAAGTATTATATTTCATTATATCTATGTTGAATGGAGTGTTCAATGGTAGATGTATGAAACTTTCGAAAGGTATTTCATCTTTCGGAATATAGCATGATTTGGTAATTGTCAAATCAAGTGGCTGAGTTTGATTCGGTGGATCAGCTATCCACTGCTGCGACAGAACTTCAGGTTCTGGAAGTGTCACTTCACATTGATCTGTATTTGGACCAATGTAGAAGTGTGGTATGAATCTTTTTACAGATTTCATCTGCCTTAAGTATTTGGCAGGATGACGTTTGTCAAAAATTGATTCGTCATCAAGTGTTATGGATACGGATTGTTTAGAAGTTGAAGATAAAACTTCTTTCATTGTATGAAATACAGGCGTATCTATTTTGGTCGGTTCGTCTGGTAGACTTTCGATTATATTCAAATCGGTTTTTGGCCAAGATTTTTCATCTTGAGATAGCCAAGTTGGACCGGACCACCAAAGTGATTCTGAGAGTTCGTGGATAGAGGAACCACGTGAGCCAATATCGGCTGGATTGTCCGTTGATGGGACATATCTATATTCGACAGGTTTTATACCTTTTATTTCGTCGACTCTATTTTTTACGAATTGTGGATGGACTTTTCTTTCTAATAGCCATGTGAGAACACATTTGCTATCAGACCACAAGAATGTTGGTGCGTTCTGTAAACCGAGCGGTTTACGTAGGGAACGTAGTCTACGTGCACCTATAAGTGCTGCAATCAATTCGAGTTTAGGAATTGTTATCGGTCGCATAGGTGTTATGCGTGTTTTTCCTGTTACAAATCGTACTGCATGACAATTTGATTTAGTATTGCTAAATCTGATATATATTGCCATTGAGTACGCTACTTGTGACGCATCTACGAATACGTGTAGTTGGTAGGTATTCGGATTGTAAGAGCCTAGATAGAATTGTCTAGGTATACAATAGTTTAGGCTATTGCTGAGATCAGTAATTATCTCAGTGGCCGTTGGTTCTAGATCGTCTGGGATTTTCTCATCCCATTTCAATCCCTTGGACCAGAGTACTTTCATGAACGTTCTCGACGGAACGAATGCTGGTGCAAACCAACCTAAAGGGTCATAAAATGACGATAATACCCTAAGGAATGTGCGTTTCGTCCATTGAGACGTAAACGGTTTTGGTTTGGGCATGTAAAGTACATCATGGTCCATATCCCAATATAGGCCAAGCACTTTTATAATTGGGTTGCTCAATGCGTGCATTGGGTTAAAGTTTTCTCTTAGCTGTTTACAATTGGTGCCCCATTGGGCGAGTTCCATTGAGATATCGTTGAATAATTTATTCGATTTGATGTATAAATCAATTGCTTCTTCGTACGTTGGTACGGAAACAATTAAATTATCAACGTAAAATCGTTCTAAGAACTTGTCATGGAACTCCATATCGACCAATCGGAAGTGATGCAATAGCACTGCTGCAAGTAAGAATGGTGCCGTTATGATTCCAAAGGGAACCCGACAAAATCGAAATGTTACCAAATTGCTATTGGTTAACGGATTGTTAGGATTTTTAATCCATAGGAACCGTGTGACATCTCTGTCATCTGGGTGCAATCCGATTTGATGAAACGCTTTTTTAATATCGGCGATTATTGCGTAAGGATTCTTACGAAAGGTTACAAGCATTGCTATTAGATCAGCTAATAGTACTTTCCCTTTGTGCATGCAGTCATTTAATGACAAGTTAGACTTTTTTGTTTTGGCCGATCCATCAAAGACTACTCGGAGTGGAGTGCTTTTTGTTGGATCGTAGATACCCTTATGTGGTAAGTAGTGTACTACTTCCGCGGGTCTATCGTTTTCGATAGGTTCTATCATTTCTAAGTCGATTAGTGAGGTAAAATACTGATCGTATCTTACGAAAAATTCTGGATTTTTCTGCAATTTGGGCAATTGCCTTTCTAATCGTTTGAATGCTAACTGTCTATTGTTGACTAATGGTGGTGGGCTATATTTATATAGCCACCTGATTTGGTATCGGTTGTTCACTAATTTTATATTTTTATAAAATAAGTGCAATGCCTCAGTTTCAGCATCGTCCTCAACGAGGTTTTTGTTTCGATACCAAGGGTATCCAATTTCCAAAAATTTTCGATACT
Organism: Ericerus pela; assembly: GCA_011428145.1. Classification (NCBI taxonomy): domain Eukaryota; kingdom Metazoa; phylum Arthropoda; class Insecta; order Hemiptera; family Coccidae; genus Ericerus; species Ericerus pela. The sequence continues at coordinate 343,790 of WOFM01000133.1, read as the reverse complement.
TTCAGGTGATGTGAAAAATGATGGTTCGAATGCGTCACATTCGGTTGGTTTTCCTAAGAAACCTCCTAACATTTTTCCGAAATCTGTTTCGATTAATGTCAAGGTTGGTGATAACTGTTTAATGTGCTTTATAAACGACCACATATAATTGTTACCAACTAATAAATGTATCGTAGATTCTCGGTCCAAGCCAGAAAAGTCGATATTAGAATATCGTGGGTAACGGTTTTTGAATTCGTCAAAATCAAATTCGGATAGGTTATTCGCGATGTGTGGAACCGTATTGGCTTCCATTTGAACTTTAGTTCCATCGCGTTTAAATAATTCAAATTTTACAATTTGTGTGCGAATTTGTTTTGACGTTTGTCCAGCTAGGCCTCGAAATTTGATTGTTTCTGCGAACTCAGAAAAGTTTTCTCTGAGGTGTTTATAGGCATATGTATAAAACATATAGCTATGTTTGCTTCCGCAATCAAAAAAGCCGTTAATTTTCACTGGATGTTTGGCATTTGGAGCGAGAATGTACGATGAAAACGTTAAGAAATGAGCGTCATTATCTTTAGTAGTAAAAAATGATAGGCACTCACTTAACACTGGAACAGCGGACACGGAACTCAGGTTCTCATCCTCATGGCGTTGCTGGGCAACGAGACTACCGATTTCTTCGTCGGAAGCTGCAGTCGTCTGTAATTGTACAGTTTGTTTAGGATCGGGTACAGGTAATTTTTGTTGCTGTTTATCAAACAGGTTACCTGGTGGCAAGTGTTGCTTGCAGTCCTTTAACTGCTCGATCCACGCTGCTACTTTGCCCTCCGTGATCGGGTAGTCAATCACCGGGCATAAGTTCGAGTGGTGTTCGCTACTTCCGCACTGGAACCATTTACAGTTCGCGGGTGGTAGCGCCTTACAGTACCTAGTACTGGTATGCGATGTCGCACATCGATTGCATAGCCGGTAGCGCTCATAGTGTGCGCGCCGGGACTCCAATGTACTCTTTTTTCTGCATAGGTGACCGTGATGGTCACCACTGCAGAAAATACAGGGCGTATTTGGAGTCAACGGCGTACGCACCGTTGAGGCCGGTATGCGTTGGCCGGATGGGAGTTGGACCCAAAGGATCCCCTCTGCATCTGAAGTAGATAGAAATTCATTAGTGTCCCTATATTTTGTGCGATTCGAACGTGGTGCTGGTCGCTTTCGAGGATTGGATTTATTCTCTCCTCTTTCGTTCGCTTTCTTTTCTGAAGAGATTATCGCAAAATTTCTCCTGCCTTTAGGTTGAGAGGAATTTTTATTTTGTGGGGTTTGATTAGGTTTATCGACCTTTTTTGGTACAGAGGTACAGATAGGCTCCGATAATTCCCTAATTTTAATGAACGATCTAACCGCTTCGAACAAATGTTTAACATTGCGTTCGTTACTTTTTAAAGTGTTTTGGTACGATCGGGGAGGAAATTTTTTAATTACTATATTGAATAGTTGTTCCTCATCGATTACTTTTGCAAGTAAGCGATACCTATCTACCATAATGGTAAGAGTGTCTAACGTGTCTAAGATTGACGTTGTATCGTTAGTGGTCGCCGTGTATGCAGTTATTTTTAGCCACATTTCAGCTCGAATCTTGGATTCGTCCCCATACCTACTATCTAGGAATTTTAGGCGTTGGATGTAGCCAACGTTGTCAGGGGAAAAATGACTTATTTTCTCTACTAAAACTTTCGGTAGAGCCCCTTGCAGTAGGTTGATCTTTTGTGGAATAGCGATATCTTTCCGTTTGTTAACGTAATTGTTAAATCCGTTAATAAACCCAGGATAGCCTAGGATATCGCCATCCCACTTTTCTAAATAAAATTTAGGTGGTTTGAGATTTGCAAACCCGGCATCAACTTGATCTTTTGGATCATGTTCCCAACATTTCGAAATATAGTTTTCGGATGTTGGTTTTTCGATGGAGTTTGAGTCCATCGCTACTGCTAGGGGTGTTACGTTTTCTATCGAGTTTTGCGATAGCTCGCGACACGACGTGTCGATTGATTGAGAGTGATTGTTCGATAATGAGGGTTGGTTGGAACATTGCCTTTTGGGGCTCGGTTCACCCTCATTTAATTCAGGAAATATTATGTTATCTAATGAATTTGAGTTTTCATTACCTGTCACCATTCCTGGGCGCCCTCGTTCTCCCCTCGCCGGGGTTCGATGCTCCACAGCCGCTGGTGATGTTGGCGGTGGCAAACGTTCACGTTCGGTTGCCTTGGTAGCGTCCGGGAGGTATTGATGGATGAATTCTGCTGTTTGGACACCAAGGTCCTCATGTACCTTAGCAGAGAGCTCCCGGACTTTCTTCTGCGAGGCGGTCAGCACCTTGCGGGCGTTGGCCTCCTTTCGCAGAGCGTCTCCTAGCTCTCTTGCTAGTTCGAGGGCCCTAGCGTCCCAACGTTCCTGCTCCTCCCGGCGACGCTTCTCCGTAGCATCCTCGCGTACCTCCGGTACGAATGGTGATGGACGTTGCGACTGTTGTTGCGCATTCGATTTTATAGTCGATTGCAGAACTAACAGTTTTCGTTTAACCTGCCTGGCCCTACGCAAGGTTTCTCTTGCGAGGCCACGCGGTACGTATTCAAGGTCTCTAATAGTTGCCTCGATCGCACTGTCCTCATTAGACAGTGCGTTGATTTCGTACTGAGGTACGTGGGGTTGCTCGAGTTTTCGCTCGAGCGATTTTGCGTATTCTTCGGCGTCCTCGAGAACAGCTACAAACTGTTCTCTCTCATCGTCACTATCGGTGACGTCGCTTGTTCCATGCGTGGACGCTCGGCTTATGGGCTGTACGTCCATTCATACGGGTGTGGTTACGTGCGCGGGTGTTGGCTGCGTGCACGGCTGCGTTCCTGGCAATATTGCCGCCGCTTTTCGCAGCTCCTCCACCTCGATCTCATCTACCCAGCGCGGTTGTGGCGCTGGGGTCGCATCTGTCTCACGAAGCGTTGATGCCTCGGTTTGTTCCTCCTCTTCCATCAGTAAAGACTCTGGATCGAGGAGGACATCGATGTCGTCGCTACGCGACGTATTTTTCTGTTGAGTCATGTTCTGAGAACAGAAATAATTAAAAACTGAAAGGGTCATGGTTGATCGATTTTAAAGAATCGTTTTTTGTTTGTTCGATTTTTTCTAAGTTTTTAGGAAAAACGAAAAATCGGGCATGACCCGTGGGCGAAAGCATCATATTCGATTTTGCGAAAGAGATGAATTCGAAAAATTTTTCTAAGTTTTTGCAAAAAACGAAAAATCGGGCATGACCCGTGGGCAAAACATCGATTTCGAAATTTTTACAAACGAATAAAAATATTCGAATTCATTTCGGTTTCCATGTTTTATGCAGCCAGGAATTTATTTCAGCGCAAACATGGGGTCACAAACCGAAATGATTTCGTAATTAAATTACGTAAAAAATTACTAAGCCATGTACAGCTAAGATCGTTTTGCGATCTTGGCTGTTTTCAATTTGTTCGGACTGAATATTGAGGTTACAAATTTGGGTAACAAATCGATAAAAGTTAAATAATTTGAGTCCGAATACCTATAATTTAGGCTCGTAACAATGGGTTACGAATGCATATTGAAAATATGGAGGCACTTTAGGCGATATACTAAAGATTTAAAACTTTTCGTAAGTGTACTTACGGTTTTTGTATGAATTAGTGGCTGCACCAAAATGGAAACTACACCACTACACTCCGGGGGGAATGAAGATCACAAATCGCGTAATTAATTACGAAAAAGTAATATTTTTCTTCAAAAATTGCAAATTAATCAGCAAAGACACGGCCAATTGCGGAAACGCACATTGAACTCGATCACAATTTTTTACGAAAATGATTGTGATCGTGAATATATTCGTACACCCTGGGTACGCCGTGTTAAACACGCTGATGTCGCTGCCGCTGCAGCGTGATGCATAATTTACGTTTGTGTGCGTAAATGCGTAAAGGGTTACGAACCTTTTTACGTATGTGTGCGTATTCAACAAAAAATTCATACGATCATCTTCAACCGTCCATCGGCTGATGAACGCTGATTGGTTGAATCGAATCTTTTGTTCTGAACACGATCGCTACATTTCCTCAGAAATTCGATCGAAAAGATGGTATTTTCGTCTCTTTTCTGGAACGTTTTTTAAAACGCGTGAGTGCGAGAGAGATAGGGATGGTAATATTTTTCTCCATCTCTCTCGTTTTGAAGGACGGATATACCATATGCGCTAACGCTTAGCGAAGTTTTCTGTATCTGATACAGCCTAAATATTTTTAGGACGAATTTTTGAATTCGATGTATATTATTCTTGGAATAATATACGTAATAATATACGTAATAAATGGCGCTGGGGGCGGCGGAAAAATAATTGAGAATTATTTTTTCGTCAGCGTTATATTAACGACAATTACGAACGCCATTTCTTTACTAATTTACAATTAGGAGATAATTTACTATACGAGGTATAGAGAAATAGAACTGAATTGAGATTCAGTCTCGTTAGTCAAACTGTTTAGGTTTGGGATTAACTGATTAGGTTAATTCTTAACGAGACTGTTAAGTGCGTACTAGGTACGGATGAGAGTCATTGACTAGTGGAAGCGTGTGGGTTCGAAATTAAATTTCGGTTCTCGAAATCAAATTTCGATGTTCGAAATTAATTTTCGGATTTCGAAACCAGGTTTCGATCTGTAAAATTTATTTTCGATTTCCGAAACCAAGTTTCGATCAGCGAAATTAATTTTCGAATTCCGAAACCAAGTTTCGATTCGCGAAATTAAATTTCGATTGAAAACGAATTAATGAATTCGAGATCCAGTGTAAGACACCGTGCTCCTGCTACCATGTAGTGGAGGAGTTTACTTTGTTGGTTTAACGTCACAAGGACGAATAAAATATATCGTTGTCACACACCTTAGCTCTCGCCTCGCTGCTAGACAACTGGTTGGCGTCGCCTCAACCCAGTCTCTCCAGTCATGTCGAGTCCTCTGCGCATCGCCAGTGCGCACAGGACTCGTGGCTACAGCCATGACACCCCCCTCCATTTTTTAACTAGAATTCGTTTCCTCCATCAGATTTCACTTAAAACAAATTTATCACGAGGTAAGTGTAAGAGAAAATACAAGAATAAAACTGGCACTGTGCATATATTACTGTATATAGATATGTGTATATAGTATATATATATATATATATAATCATGTATATAAATGGCTTTCTGCAAAATATTTTTCCACCTATCATACATTGAATGTAACACGCATAATGTAACCTACCTATATGATTTTGGTCATCCAGGATTTATAACTGGAGTGGGTAGAGTGGGGGCATAGTCCCCTCCTCCCACGCTAGTGAGATAAATATAATATTCAAACAGCAACCTTGGAAAACCTCTGATGATTCTGGAAATTCAGGTTTTTAATCACATCAATTTTGAAAATTTGCATATTTACGGACCCGTTTCATTATATAAATGGGATTTTAAAGGCTGAAGATTTGATCCTTATTTTAGTACAAGTAAATGTGCGAAATGAATTCATCTACCTTTACTTTCCATTTTGTTGCTACCTAGAAGTTAATGAAAAAGTCAAAAAGCCTTACTTCAGAAACTAATGGCCGGATTCGGCCCATCTTGGAACTCAACCACTGTAAATATTCACACGTCAAATTTTGTCCTGATCCGTAAAGAAATATGCCCTTCAGTTTGTTGACAAATTTTGTTATATCCTATTGGTATGAACATCCGGGACGAGGGTGTTTTTGTGGTCTGAGGATCATGCTTTAAAAAACTGTAATAACATTTCTAAAATCGTAATGTGTCACCCTATTTGAAATGTGAAATTTCCATTTTGCATAAATGAAACCTTCTGGGTTTTCAATCAGTTTTCTACGTTAAATTTCTCATGACTGTATTACCGCATAATTCTACTGCTAACCTTGAAAAAGAGGGGAGATCATCCATAATAAGCGAGTGTTGACAAAATTACCGAATTACAAATAACTCGACTATTCTATTCTTCCTGTCTTCATATTATTTTATAATCATTCACTAGTGAATGAAAATTAATCATCCAGGAATTGTTCCAAACAAAGAGTGAGAATATGATGTTAAAAAATCGAAAATTTTACCAACTGGAGTTATCTATAAGTATTATGCGTTACATAATGAAAGAGTTAAATTAATCATGTGTGTAAGTACTTGTCTTTTTTTTTCGCCGTGGTTAGAACTCCAAGCTCCATGATTATGACAGTTTTTGTTATCATTGATATCCAAGTGTTATTTGAATAAATAATTGGATCATTGTGCGCCATTCCATGGGTGGAGTTGATTTGTCAATATAATCTGAGCTGACTTTTGGCTGTTCGCTTGTTGTATTTTGGATGCATTAAGTGTACCAGCATTGTTCCAAAAAATTTATATCAAATTTCAAAAATGTTTATGTTAAATTAATCACTATAAAGTTGGCTAATTGTTGAAAAAAAAAAAGAAAAGCAAAAGATGAAAAATAACACTCTAAAGTCAGTAGCCATTAATTCGTTTAGTGGTACTTACCTTCAGTTTTTTTTTTTTCAGTTTTTTCCCCTTAGTTTCCAATCAGAACCTTGTTGCAGCTGTGGTACTGAATACGTCCAATACTTTGCGATATCAATGGAACTTTGTTCATAATAAATGAAATTTCGTCGAATTTCTCAAAGCTGGAGTTCAATATGATCTATAGGTATTTAGTCAAGTTACAAAATTGCTTTTTATTTTAATGTTTCGAGTTTCACATCATTGAACATCTTTTTAAAATAAAGTGTACTTACGTTTAATTTCAAGATGTTCATTTTCAGTTTCAGCATTTATGGAGGCAATCGTTTTAAGTTTTTTTAAAGTTGGACCCTCCCATTAGTACCTGTTCCGTTTTTTTAAAATGTTTGAAATTTATTGCTATTTCTTGAAAGAGAAAGGTCTCTTCCGTTCACCAGATTATATTTCTTCCTTTGCATTTTAAATCAGTTTTTCAACCGTTTTAAAGTTTCGTTGGTCACAATTTTTGGCGGTCCAGAATGGTTTATATTGTTTACTAATGGTACTTACCTACCTTCTGCAAAAGCCTGCTTACCACTTTTATCTTTCAGGCTGTGCATATTCTGAATGAAGAATAAAAATGAATTATAAAAATGTCCCATATTGCGTGTCTTGTAGATATAACGACGTATTTTTTATTATTTTTGCATCTCCGACTCTAGTTTGTCTGCCTTATTATTATTGTGAAACAGCTGTTAAATAATTTGTTTGTAGCTGTTAGTTCTTTCTATTTCGGAAATGTTTCAGCGTCTATTGATTTCGGTTTTTGTACAACATTCTTCCTCCACTATATGCCTCAAAAAACACATCATTCAGTTTTCAGTTTTCATACTATTTTTTCAGTTCTTTATTTTCCTCTTCTGTTACTGGTTATCCTTTTATAGGCCCAGTTTAGGTTAAAAAATGAAAAAACAGTGAATAGTACGATAATTTCGTCTTGATTTTCTCATATCGAACATTGATCACTGGAAATGTGTGGTTAGTTGTTGATGTGATTTTCATCAGTCTGTAAATACGTGTGTTCTGCCAAAAAAAAACCCGTTTTTTTCGCGACCTTCTGCTTGTATACCTGTTACCTGCTATGATTATTATTCGAATTTCGGTAGGCTGAAGGCCCAATAAACTATCAACTCCACGGAAATATTGTCTATTTTTGCCAAGTGCATTATGTCTTTGATTTAGTCAGACCCAAAAATCTTGTTGAAAATTAACTCCAAATTTTGACATGATGTTTCACCTGCATTTGGAAGTAAGCCAAATTGTTACAAATGTTCATGTCACCTTATGTATCAATATAGCCATTTGAATTTTCAAGTAAAACTTTAACCAAACGAAATGAAAACCTCTACCGAAATTTGTTATGACGCCAATCGTGATGTTTTTTTTTGTATGATAAAACTTCATCATTTGTATTTGTAGGACCTTCAAAATAACATTCAGAATATCTAACTATTTTTTTTCTCACTTTAAATTTTTAACTAATCGATATCATCTCATTTTTTAAATAAATAATTTTATTCCTTAATTATTTTGGTTTGTGTTATAAGTGAAACTTGTGTTAATGAAATAACCTAACGTATAAAACAGTATTATCGCGGAAGGATGCTGTTTGTGAAATAAAAAGTAAATTTCTTGTGTAGGTAATAAGTAAACATTGATGAATGTGTTGAATTTTTATAGAACAAAAGTTGAAGCAGTTGTATTATTACTCAAGATTTAACTTGGGAACATTGAAATTCTTGAACACCATTATGTTGGAAAATATGGAATAAATACACGAAATATTGAAGTACATTTTAACAATTTTCTCTGTTGAATTTGCTAACTTCATTAGAGAACTCGTCATTTAGCTTTTTTTCGCCCCTAAGTTCAACTTCCTTTTCTTTTTAATTTTTGAAGAAAAATAAAATTTATTTGCCTTTACTTTTTTTTAACTTATTATTTTCAGTGTTTTTTTGTTTTCTTTAGCTTACTAATGGAGAAAAAAAAAACCAAAAAAAAACTATCTTAATTAAAAATTTTAATGAAATTCAGTTCCGAAGTAGCGTTATAACTTTATTATTTATTCAGCTTGTCAGTGTTTGTTCTTTAATCCGCCATTTCAAGTCATGATCGTTTTTTTTCTCATCGGCTCACGTTGTGTATTGGCAACATTGCCTCGTCAAAAATTTTTTTTCAAGTATCTCATACGTTTTGTGAAATCATGAAAGTTTAGACATTGATTGCTTGGCTTAATTTCCTGATTTCATCAAATGAACGTTTTATACGATCATTTATCGTTTGAAAGTACCTATGGACTTCAATCTGTTATTATGTTGTTAACTTGGGTTTTTTATTTTTGGTGTATTAATTAAATAATCAGGCTTGGCGAAAATTACTTATGTACTTGTTTGAAATGAACGTATCAGTTATCGGCTTCGCAAATTTATCATGAATAGAAATGATGAAACGTGTTTTGGGATTTGTATAGTGACTCATCACTATAGTGAGCTAGCCTAGATGATAGAATGCAAAGCCAAAGCTAACAACCCCATTCATTTATATTAAGATCTGTAAAAAGGTTTTTACAATTATATTTATTGAGAAATTTGGTGGACTGTATCTTTTTATCTCTTGAACTTTTATCTCAGATTATTATTCATCTTACACTAGTTTCCGGTAAGAAACAATGATAATGAATTGATATGGAAAGGTAGGATTAGCAGCTGAAAACCATTATTTATGAGAAATTATCACCTGATACTTGGTAAAAAGTACCATGTTGATAAAACTTATTTTTTGTTTTTCATTGACTTTTGAGTTACATGTTGTTGGACCATTATTGATATTGAGGGCAGGTGAACGACGAAATGAAATACTTGAATGAATAAATAGAACACCTACCATATCGAATAAAACACAAAAATACTGCACCAGTTAAAGTATGTATTGAAAAAGAATAACAATAGAATCGTCTACGTTTATATCATATAAGTGCAAGATAAAGACTAAAGACATCGTCTTAATTATGATGACCAGTATGTATTACAATCAATGTAGCCAATTGAGGTACTCGAATAATCCAATTCCAATACGTGTCCTTTGAAATCTTTGGTTATGCAATTTTTATGAATTATCTCTTTGCTTATCTCGCTGTTTTTCAATACTAAAGAGAGTTGGAACATGTTTTTGAAAGATGTGACTGATTAGACTTAATTAACAGGTTTAAGTTTTGTAAAAATGCCGATTGAGATGGGTTTCAAAACAATTAAGTTTGCATGCGACATGAATGATTGAATGCTGCACCAGAGTGATGTTCTCCATATGTGGGTATTTGTTTTTCATATTATTTTATGATTATTACAATTCATAATCAATTTTTGGGTGAGGAGTTCTTTTAGGAGATAATGAAGATGTGAATTATGTTTATTGTGTGGTAAGAATAAAAAAAGAAACAAAAACAACTAGTGCAGCAAGCCACCTTAGAAAATGTAGGTTTTTATGAACAAAATAAAAAAATTATAATAAATATATGAATGAATGAATGAATGAATGAATAAATAAATAAATAAATAAATAAATAAATAAATAAATAAATAAATAAATAAATAAATAAATAAATAAAGTACAAAAAAAAAGAAATAGGAAAAGAAAAGTATTTGGCAGAATATTAGATAAAAATTAGGTAGGTTGAACATTAAGTGTCAAGGAAATTCATCATGAATCTATTGTATTGTGAAGTTATGAAAAACATACGCAATGATTGCTTAGCAAATAAAATGAAAACATCTCTTTTTGGAAAAATTTTGAGATGTTTTCAAATATTTTGTACAAACGAATCATTGACCTGATTGAAACCTAATTTTGCATAATGTTAGAGTATAGTATATTCAATGTTAACGGTCCCGTGATCATGAGACAAAAAAGTAACCTATCCATAAGCTTGTATCTTATTACTAGATCAGTTTTAATGCAAAGATTTTCTTCGAAAATCTACATGAAAATCAGAAGATTTGTATCAGAACTCTTGATGTGTATTTACCCCCTTTATCTGAAGAATTAAAAGGGAATAGGCAGGTCTAAATGGAATTAGGTCATACTTATGTAATGATTGTGAGTGCATTTCATTGAGGACATTGAGGTCAGTTCCTGTTGTAGTGTTTCTATCGAATAACCTTATCAATTTATCATTTTTAAATTTTATTTGAAAAATTTGAACTAAAAGTTTTAAATTTTACCGTCACCACAGTTTTTTCAATATTGCCATTGAAAAGCTTTTATTTTCCCTTACGGCCTTTACCATGACATTTTTCGGCATTTTTAAGTTGGTTTTCTTCAGGAAATTTACTTATTACTCTTGGTGCGGTATTAGACCCCAGGGTTAGAGGTGGGTACACTTTTCATTTCATGATCTCAGAAAAATTTTAGCACCAATAACCCAAATTAATATATATATATATATATATATATATGTAAGTTCGTTTCCGGGTATTCCACTCTGTCTAATTTGCACGTAAATAAAGTTTCGTGAACTCGTAATCGAAAGCAGAGTTTATTGACACGATTAAAATACGGTAGTGAAATTAGAAAATTCAAGATTATTATACACAAAGAAACAAGCGAAGATACGACTAAGTTTTATCTGTCTTTCTGAAACGGCGATTAGCGGACGAATGAATGAATGAATGAATTTGATAAATGAAATCGACGTTCGTTACAAAGGAAAATAGTCATGTTGAGTATGGTCAAAAATGATGTCATTTAACAAAGGATGGTCGAGTTGATAATACATGAAATGACGTAACTTAAAGATAACAAGATCGGAATGGTAAATATTAGATAGTAGAATAGTGTCGATTTCTTAATGTGGGTCAAACAAAAATAAACATTACAAATTTATGTTAGAACGAGAGTAATATACGAAATTGTAGTCATTTGAAAAAAGAAGAGTGTTCTTTTTACATATATATGTATAAAAGTCCATTTTTTGTTCCCACGATACAGGTTGCAATTTTTATTAGATAATCACGAAATTTGATACGTACATTTATACTAAGCCTAGGACAAGACAACTATTGATTTTGGTGCGGATTGGCTAGACGGTTTTTCTGGTACCACCATGTTTGTATTTTGACTATAAAATGCTCAATTTTACATCAATAGATACGAAATTTGGAACAATTATTTATCATAATTTATTGGAGTACGCTTCTAATTTTACCGCGGATCGGCTGTGCGGTACTTCCGGTACTGCTATTTTTGTTTTTATATTGGTCATAAAGTTAGAAATTTTAGAACCATATGCCAAAATTTTATATAAATATTCATTATAATTAGTTGTACCATGCTACCAATTTTGGTGCGGATCGACCGGATAGTACTTCCGGGAAAGCTTTTTTCCCTTTTTTTAAAATTTGCATAAACTTTTCTTTTTCAAAAATTAACCACATGCTCATTTTTTATTTTTTTTTATTTCATAACTTTATTATATTTCATTGGTTTTATTTTAAATTATATGATGATGTAACATACTTATATCATCTTAATTTATTTTTCATTTTTTCAAGACAAAATGCTTTTATATTTCACATTGTCTAATATTTTGTCAGCAGCTAACACATTTCATAAAATCATAACCTACCATTAGCGCACGTAAACTTACTGACAATTTATGTGACCATCAAAATTCACAATTCTTTCTCTCAAAAACCTACTTTTTCTGGCGAGGCTTGCTGGCTAGAGATTTCTAATTTTTAAATAGGTACATTTACGAAATTAATCGCCGAAACTGTTTTTATTGTTTTTATAGTGCGCAAAAGCAGTTTATTCCAATTTCAGTTGCGAAATGCAATAAGTATGTGTAATTTTAGCTCTGTTTGATAAATTACACTTACACCAACCTACACTTGTAGAGATATTTCACAAATGTTCAAGTAAAACTTTGCAAAAAGTCATATAACATTTATATATTTGTGGAATCGCCCTCCTGGTGTAGGTTGGTGTAAGTCGGTGTAGTCCTATCAAACAGAGCTATTTTTATCGTTGTCAATACTTCATTTTATATTCACTGTCTGCGTATGTAAGTGGAGAAACGGAAATCTGTATGAGTGATATAGGTCTGTTGGTATGTTCTGTGAAAATAAATCTGATTAGAATTTTTAAAATCCTCTCTTCCTCTAGTTTGAGACGCACCATTAATGAGTTCTTGTTGGACAGCTCCATTTTCAATCAGGAAATAATTCATGTATTAATCGAATATTTCACTGAAATAAAATTGAATCTTGTACCATTGAAGTACCTATCTAAAGAACAAGTAACCGTAAGTTGCTTGTTTTTCATAAGTACCTATTCGTTCGGTCAAAATATTCAAACCATTTTTCCATTTGTTCGGTTAAAAATAATTTATATATTTTCTTTTTCGGGTACCTACCTACATATGATAAATTTGAGGTTACATTTCTGAGAATTAACGAGTATGGCTTATTTTAAATGAGAAATTGGTTGCGGAATTATTAACGTATCTGATAGCAAGTCGGAGAATATTTAAGGGTTAATGACTAATTTTCTTTGGTTCTTTCAAGTTTTCCATTGTTATATTATTCAGCTTTTTAAATGTTCTCCGTAAAGATATTGATTCGATAAGATTAAATTGGTGCAATTGTCGTGATTTGTACCAAATATTCTCGCATTCGTTTGCATATAATTTTCGTGGCAGTAAGTATGATATGAAAAAATATTCGACTATACAAGTATATCCTCAATTACATTTGTGTAAAAGATTGTTAGACTTTTGTGGGTGAAAAACTTCCTTGGACAAAGGCCTGAAAAAGCTTTCACCATTTTGTCTAATCTGCTGAAATTTTGCGTGACTTTAGCCTGTGAGATTTCAAAGAGGTGCATCTATGGGAGTGACGTTGTTAAAATTACTGGAAGAAATTATATCGTTATTCCAGGCTGGCAAATGTATCTCAGTTTTGGTTCAGATTTAAATGATTTCGTCTGGCTTTTCAAATGATTTCACCGTTTTTATGAGATGATTCTGTTTTTAATATTTCATCGCTTTATTTCGAAGTCAATTAGACAAATAGATCAATCCACTTGAAGAATTTATGAAGATCGTTACACTTCTCATCGCTAGTCTATTAATGGTTGAATGATGAATAAGTTTAAAGCTAATCTTTTTCTTTTCATGGCTAAAGTTTTTTCTGAAAATTTAATTTGCCCAATGAGTGACTACTTGGTGTGTATGGAACGAAATTTGTTTGGGAAAAATTTTAGGTATCTTTATGTGCTAACTCCTTGGAAATAGAGAACAGCTCAAGAGTTCATTACTTTAACGTTCCAATCTTCTTTGGAGGTATTATATACTATATGTGATATTAGGAAATCCGTTATAGAATGATTAAATTGAATTTTTTTGATGGTATCATGCATTGGTGTTGAATCAAGTTTGCGTGTGTAAATTCTATCATTTTATTATACTGAATATAAATATTCTTCGAAAAAACATTATTACCTTGTTTTTATTATTTGGGAATCTTAATGGTGTATCGTTTAGTTTGCACTTTTCTCTCTCCACCCTTGCTTCTTTTGTACGTAAATTATTATCATACTCTCTTTGCTTTTTATTTTCTTCACTTTATGTTTTATATAGAACATTTAAAAATCATGCGCATCAAAGCGAAAACGAACGAAGAATATAGTAATTGTTCCATAAGAGGAAGAAATTAATTAAACTTCATAGTTCTTTCTTGAAGCGATATGTCAGAATAGAATAAGCACTTACATACGAATTTTCTGTTGTAAAATGAATAAACGAATAAATGAATAAAAAAAATAAAAAAAATAAAAAAATAAAATGGACCTACAAACAAGTTTTGCTGACTGCAATTGAGAAAAAGGAAAAATCAATCGATGAACAATAATTATTTTATTTCAAAGTATCTTGACTAGGTAGGTATATTATTTCAAAATAGTTTTGTCATTGTTTTTTAAAAAAATGTAGAGAAATGAAGAATATTATTGGCCTAATATTCAGGGGGATTACAAATTATTTCTTGGAATAGTCAGCGTTAAATTATATTATATGTTATCAGTTAAATAATTTTATTTGATCTCTCAATAATGTCTGTTGGTAAATATTATTATTAATTTCCTACCTATTAAATTTTGAAATCGGGAAAATAATCATATACCTTCAACAGTCATTTAATTATTATCATTGACGTAACTAAGATACCTAATAAAGGGGATTAATGCCCCCAAGATTTCTTTCCAAATGTTTTAATCTACATGGAATGATTTTGAACGAATCATTGAATATCGTATTTTCTTGATGTATAATGAAAGATCATTTTATTTTATTGTCAACTAAATTTTATTTTTTGATTGAAAAGAAAAACTTCGAAAATGATATTTAAGGTGAAGTCAAATTTCGACTTTCGAAATTTTCTCCATTACCTTTCGAATTCGTCTGTAACTTGTCATTCTCGTTGTTTCGTGAAGCCTACTTTTCAAGGTAAAGGTTGATCAAAAATGAATTCCGGTCATAACTTCTGCGTATTTAAACTAGCTTTTTCAGTTTTTCTACTTAGACCTCTTTCTCTACGATTAAAAAAAACAATCAATAATTTGTGCTCTTAAGCTTTATATACGCCTCTGAAAACAAAATCGTATGGATTAATCTTTTTATTTTATGTTCCACGTCTAATGTAATAATTGTTTTTGAGAAACAAATTCTTAAATCACCTGATAATTTCGTGGTTCCAAAAGCTCCTTCATTATTAAAGATGGGCTTTACTACGTTGAGCCACTTACGCTTTTTTTGTGGTTCAGTTAACTTCTGTCAGTTGATTACTCGTTTACCAACGGTTCACCATGTATACACGATATTTGCAAATAAATGGCGCTTTAATCGGGATCATAGAAATGGCTGAATTCCTTTCTCGTTAATCCAGTGACATTTATGACCGGTAGTGTAGAAAATTTACGATCATTCATTTTCTTTTTCTTTTACGTTTAAAAGTTTACTTTTATCCCTGTATTAATAATTTTTGCATCAATTTACTGCCCTTTGTTTTCCGAAATGTTCACCTTTTTGATACATAAAGGTAGTGCATACCAATATGATATTGTGGTCTTTTAGGTCAAGGGTTTTTCTTCCATTTTCTTTCTCACTGTCATTCTCTCGCTAATTTACTCTGTCTTCTTTTTCTATCATTGTGAAGCTTCAGTTTGAATCGTCTTCTACGTGATGTTTAATCCATATTCTATATTTTGTTTTCTGATTCGATTCCAGAGGCATTCGAGGATATTGATTCTTTTTTTTTTTGTTTTCACACGAAAAGACAGCTTAATTGAAATGAATTAATACAGAGAGCTCAGAAGACTTTTATTATACCGTATCTACGTATGTTCGATTCCACGAATATTCATAAACGTAATTCGAATTCCTTCATTGAAAAATGAAATGTTTCGTCTCTTCAGTTGTGTTGTATTTTGAATGAGGTTTAAGCTTTGCGTATGTACATATGTGTAATGGAGGGCTAATTCGTATAACATTTCCATAGGTAGTTACTATCAGACATAGATAGCGTTTTCGGGGAATGAAACTACTTCGTTTTGCACTTTACTATATCTGTATATATGAACATATCCATAAACATCTTACGGTAATTTCGTTTCCCGAAACACTCTATCGTTGAAGAATAGAACTAGGAGAATCAGCTCCTCGTTACATGTATATATATATATATAACTCAAAGGGTTTAAGTTTCGCGAGAAAGTTTGAGAAATCATTTACTTTTGAAAAATAACAACCCCAATGAAAATATTTGACTTGTAATGTGAAATCAAAATGACCATTCGCTGTTTCGTGTAAATTTTTCGATAATATTTGATGAAGAGTGCTAAAAAATTGAATTAATGAAGTATAAATTCTATAGTTTGCTAATAACTTTTCTCGAAAACTTACATTCGTAATCTAAGGTCACAAATTAGTCCACATCATAGTTGTTATTGTTGTGATTTGTAAGAAGTAAACCTTTTTAATTCAACTTGTTCACTTTTGTTTTCTTTATGTAGGTAGCTATGACTCTATTTTTTTGCTGGGATTTACCACCAAGTATGCACGCTTATATGGTTTTATTTCGTTTTCGTTGGAATAATCATGTACGAAAACTGCACCCATGAAATTATTTTGATCAAGCCTATTTCTGGATTTGACGTGGAATTTAAGGATAATGAAAGGATTATTTGAATTTCAACTTGCTCTCTAATGGAAAATCAATATTTTATGCTTTATTACTAAATATTAAGTTGTTTTCGATGAAAAATAGAAATTACCCATCTTTTTACCAGTTGCATAACCTCATTTGTGATTCAGTTTGAAAAGTAATATTTTTTAAAGTTACTTTCCTACGATATTTCTGAACGTAGGTACCATTTTCTTCGAGAAATCACTTCGGATGAAAATGATGAAATTATAGATATCAGATCGAATTCAATTATTTTTTATTAATTTTGAAAGGTATTCGAGTAAAAAATGTCCAACATCTTTATTAATTTTCAATTTTCCGTGAACAAATTGAATTTTTTGAAAATTGATATGTAAATTTTATGTTTAATTCAGGAAGAAATAGAATTGAACACTCGAGATTCAAATGAATTTGTATAAAATTGTTGGTTCTTTCTTCTTTCTTAATTGTAGGTACTTTCGTTTGTCTTGGTCACAGCTAATTTTTTATTGAAAATTGTGTTTTTAGGCTTATGATTTGAAAATAATAGACGAATATGATCAAAATTTCGTTTAAATTAACTAGTAACCTTGCTTCCCTCCAGGGCTGTATCAGCGGCGAGGCTTCTGGTGTCAAACCTCACCACCTGGGTTCTTGAAAAAACAACACTAAAATTCATGTTCTAGAATACAAAAAAACACCTAAAAAGTTTTTTTCACAAGTAACTTGTGTTCTAAAATTATGAAACCTCTCCGAAAATTAAATCTCGGATACAGCGCTGCTTCCCCACTTTTTTTTTTTTTCATTTTATGACATTGACTTTTGCTCGAGAATTTTGTTCTTGTATTACAGACACTATTTAAGGAATGGACGAGTTTTAGATTTACTGAAATTGTCGTTTTCTCTACTAGGAAATAATAAAATTTCACTTTTTGAATTGATTCCCAAATTTGTAGAAAGAGATTCTTGTAATTATAATTTTAAATGTTCTAGCAACCAGACTAACTGAAAATTTACCTCGACTTTGCGTCATATTGTTTTAAATTGCTGCTTCTCTAATCACGCTCTCGAAGTATTTATACAGTATAACCGCAGTTATGCAATGATCACTTTATACTAAGCCATTCCCCCCTTACGTGTGCTTCATCTTCATTTCACTTGATTTAAGTTTGTGCATTTTGAACTGAAAATCTTAAAATAGAATTTTTCGTTTGAAAAGTGAACTTTTTTTCGTCTGTTTTCCTCATTTTTTCCTTTACCCACTAGCCATTTCTTGACATTATTTTCTGCTCCGTTTGTGTACTCTCGAGGCTTATCTTTTTCTTATAATTTTTAAATCTTATCGAGAGTGCTTTTAACTCCAAAATTGTCCTAATCGATTTTGATTTACGAAAATATTTTTAGATCTTTTTATACGAAGATTCATGCTCAAATGATATGTGAAAAGTATTGGCGCTAAACACGTTGACAGGGTGACAATTCACATTAATTTCGGTTGACAAATTAAAATGAAAATATTTTCTGACGTAGTCCAGTCGAGATTCGGTAATCCAAATTTCTTGGCCTTAAACGTCGTTTATTGATTTTACTCTATCATTCACTATTAGCGACCCCATACGTATACGTGTTCAATAGTTTCGTTAGTTTGGAAATTCGTTGTAGGAGTATTCTATTGATGACGTCTCTGGATGTTTTCCATTTTCTTTCCTTAGATGAGCTTAGTCTTCAGTATATCTTCTGCCATCTTATTTTTAACTTTCATTCACCCAAGGATGTATATAGCTCCGTCGTAAGGGAAGGTCCTCACATTATCAGTGGTCTCTTCTGCGCCCCCGCCACAACAAAAAATCACCAAAACTAATGAAATTAAACAATTTTTCGAGGTCGAGCCTTTTTTCCCTTGGCTAGGGGTCAAGATTCCAGGATCCCCAGACCCCAGGACCCACTTACACAAGCCCTTGCATTCACCTTTATCTCCCCATTTTTCGAAATGTCATCGGCTCAGTGTTGTAAAACTCGTGAAATTTGATATTATACTATACTAGCTGTCCTTGGTGTCAACTTGGCTTGGCTCAATCACGGTAGTAAAAGTTGGGGGACATTTTATTAATAATTCTACTTTTTTTTTCATTCATTTTTCTATCAGTAAGTATAAAATTATAACATAAATGATCTTATACAGATTCAAGTTGAAATTGAGGTATTTGCAGTACAATGATTTACTTAGACCTCTTTTGTCTTCAAATTTACAACAAAAAAAAAATTCAATATTCAATAATTTAAACTGAAATTAAATTAAGGTACCTATTATCACCTTTTCACCTTCAACCAATAGGGAATGTGGGTCTTACCTCAATCAATCATTTTCAGCGCCATCTACCACCATCTCCATCTTAAATCCTAAATAATGAAAAAATCCCCCTACCAAAATACTACCAACATTTTGGCCTCGAGTCAGAAAATTAGGTATAAATTAGAACAAATTCATCCGGTAAATTGACAATAAAACGAATTTTACAAGAAAACATAATAGCCTTTTTTATTAAGTCTTGTTAGTTTTTCCATGACTTTTGTCCGAAATGTTAGAAATTAAGATAAAAAAGAGATTTTATTACTTTTGCTGAATTAATTTATTTTGTCAATTTAGCTGGTTTAAAATTCGAGAAAAAATGTAAAAAGCGATGACTTATCGGTGTTAGTAGTATTTTTTCTTTCTACTTTTTGACCAAGGGACTTACTAGGGCATCGCTGCCTTTCTTTTGTTCCAGAACCTTTGATTGATTAGAACATTTTGGATTCATAATGTATTATTTTTTTTAGAAAATCCATCTATGGCGATTACGTAGACTACTAAATATGCAGGATGACATTTTACTCATTTGAGATGATCTGTATGGAAATTGATTACCTAGTCCATTCCTTTCCGCGCAGCAAACTGAAATGTAATCAAGATTAATGAAAATAAATTCTGGTAGAAGGGAATAATTATCAAATTAAGGATTGAAAATCAGTATTTTTGATATTAAACCCGAAAGCAAAATTTGTTATTGTATGAGAGGGACATAGGCATCATCGCTAATTTGCATAAATATTGATCTGTCATAAACCCCTTAATTTTACCTTATTACAGCATTAATTATGAATTTGCATCCGAATAAGCAAAAACTGGTATAATCTGGGTGAAAAATAGGTCTTATATCATTTGAAATAATCGAGGACAACATGCACTCAATTGCAAAAATATTACTATAGGTACCTACTAGTATTTAAAAGTCTAATAAGATTGGTTGAAACAAGATGACAGATGTTCCTACTTCTTCAAACCTCTTTTATGTTTGTCTTCTAGCAGTTACTCAAAACGAAATAATATTTGTGAGAATGCGAAAACACAAGGTAGGTATATGATCGAAAATAAAATCGTAATAATATTGCCGCCACTCCCGACAACTAAATTTTGCCTATAGTTTTCTTTTAAAGTATTTACGTACCACGTTAGCAAAAAAGTGTGTTATTTCGTGCGAGATTTCGCATGACTTGTTTGAATCAATGTAGCCTATGTAGGCCTAGGTCTGTCGGTTAATCTGTATTTTGGCCATGAATAATAAAGATATCATCGGGAAACTGTCAACATTTAATAGGTATAATGTATTTAGGCTACACATATCGATATCGAAAGCTAAAAGGTTTTTGAATTAAATGCCTAGATATTCACTGATTAAAATCTATGAATATGTTGAATTTTGAATCGTAAGCCTATAGTATTGAGTGTTTTGTTTGAATTGAAAAATACCGCGATACGATGTTCTTTTACCCGTAAAATTAGTCCTGTGTCGGAAATTGGGGGGGTTGACTTCGGGCTTTTCAGATTCAAAGTACAAAGATTCTTAACATCATGAACATCATGTTATTGTTTTCTGCTTGCAAATTCAAGAATGATGTTTCCAAAGAATATGTTCGGTATGCCTATAGATACACCTCCGTATGCATTATGTGGGGCCGCAAGTACCTGTAGGTGTTTTCGGTGTGAAATACATGTAGAATTTTCAAGGTCACTCGCGTAAAATCTGATTTTATGAAAAGAAAATCTCAAGTACTTTTGTTGAGCGAGCTCAAAAATCGATTATGACCGATAACTGTGCCCGACGTTCAGACATAAGCCAGTCCTTTCGCCAGATTTATCATTCTCTGATAACAACCAATCACCTAAAATTTAATCCGCTTTTACATGGAACGTCAATTTAAAAGTGCGATACACATACACTTATATGAAACGGAGGGCGAGCGAGAAAGAACAAAAAAAAAAAATTGCTTGGAGATAAATCGAAAATTACGATAGTGTAATCGTTGGTTTCATGTTTACTTTCAATAATTTTTTAATAAACACTTCAGTGAACAACGCCGTTTATCTTATTGTTGTTAGAGGAGGAGTTCTATAGAGGTACTGTACTTTTTTAACTTTGGAAGAAATAAATATTTCATAAGGTTTCCGTCAGTGTCAGTTTTGTGGTGAATGGTCAGTTTTATTCTCAATAAATGAAGTACTGAAATAGAATCAGGTTTCTTTGTGCGTTCTGTATTCAATAGATAAATTATCGTTTTGATATATATATATATATACAGTATATGGTACCCGTGAATGTGATTAAAAGTCAATATTGCTATACTTATGTACTAATTAAATAAGACTTCAGGTATTTAAAATTTATAAAATTGCTCTGAAAAAAATTTTTTTTTACTGTTTTGAAGACTGAAACTAAACTCGATTTCTAGGAAGGTTGAATTTTGTTTTGAAATTTTACGTTACTGGAAAAACGTTGATCGAAAAATTATGCCATTTTTGCAGTTGAAAAATCCGATTTCTCAAGATTTTGAAGCAAAATTTTCAAACGCTAAGTAAGGTTACCTATTTGATAAAAAAAATGTGAAGTAAATCCTCCTTACGCGAAACAATAACCTCTGTTTCATCATTCCTTCGTTCATCTTTATTTTTGAACTGAAATCAAAATTGTTTTTATCATCTTTTGGCTGTAAATTGTACTTCTTTTTTCATCTTTAGATACTTGCAATCATAATTTCTTAATACGGAGAATGAATTTTATTGAACTTATTTCTCCAAAATCGTCCAAACTACTTTGTGAAAAATAGGATTTTATAAAATAAAAAAAAAAGAATAAGAGGCGAGATCGTTTGGGAACGAGGAAGTAATTGTATAAAATGATTGTGGAAACTGAAAATTCGCAGTTTACATACTTACTCCTACTTTGACGTAGTGAAGAATATTCTTGAAAAGCGAGATAATGGATGAATGGAAGGGTACAGCGTCGAGCTTTTGTCCCCTCTAAATTTTAAAAATAATCTTTTTCCATGTTTTTTTTTTATTTTTTTTTCCAGATTGAAAAACTAAACCAAAATTTTAACTCAGGTTTTTTAAATTTTTTGTTAAAACAGTTTGTAATTATGCTTATCTTCTGATATAAGTTGATTTTGTCAAAAAAAAAACCGATCATAATTTTCGATTTTTGCAGCGTTAATTATTTATTAGTGATTCCTCAGTCTTCAATAATATTGTCTAGCCTATCTCAGTTTCTCACCCAGTTGTCGGAGCAGTATTGTTTATCAGTTTTCGAGTTGTTGATTTGATAATATACCTAACCGGTGTGAATCGAAACCGATAAAATTTAAAGTGAAATCTACGCCTTCAATCCAGCCACGAAACAAATAAATAAACTTCGCTGTTTCCTGATTTCCGTAAATAAGATTGAAAGCCCCGGATTCTGTACCATTTTTCAATTTGGCAACATTAATAAAACGAAACTGGCTCATCTATCGCCCCTACAAAATGCACGGAGGTCAATTACGTTGTAAAGCGAGTAGGTACCTTTGTTGAATGTAAATTGGAAGTTTCACATTATCATTCTATCCTTTTGGTTTACTATTGTGTATTGTAGAAATTTTGATTGACAATTTTATTTTGACATAATGTGCGGGATGTAGCATATGATAAAGGCAATGGCGTATTTTCCATACCTACCCAGACAGTTTTCTAAAAATTAAATTTTTTATTGAATGGCCAGGATGATATAAATTTAAAAATATGCAATATGAAATTAATCAATATTTAATAAACCAACGAATTGCTTAATTTTTCTTTCAGCTCTACGTGCCAAAATTACTACCATGCCGCAAAACTATATATAGACTGTCAACCATTAAAGTGTCATGTATACTACAAATGAATACTATATTTGATTCAACACAGGGTATGCGTTTCTCTGAGCGCATACCTCCTTTAAGAAAATAAACAAAAAATCCAGGAGTGCGCAACCAAATGCTATGCACATAGAACTGGTTTTAAAGTATACCAGGGTATGCTCTGGATGTAGACTTTGAGTGTATAATTATGTAATTTTGGGCTGATTGTAGTAGTACCATTCCTCAACCATAGAGTGTCTCCGGAAACAAAATTACTTTAAGGTAACATATCTATATATATATTCGTTTATATATAGATATAGTAACATGAAAAACGGAGATGTAAAAACAAAAAAAAAGTTGTAACGTTTAAAGGAAAATTTAAGTACCCATTAATGATAAGGTTGAATTTTCCAATATTTACGAAAGAAAAAAAAAGCTTGCTTGGGGTTTTTGATGGAAAATGATGATAGGTACTGATTCAGTGTATTCTGTCGTATCTTTCTGATGGTGTTGATTAACTTGTACAAGATAATACGAATAACAGGCAGAATAATGACAAAACAACAAAAATTATCTCTATTGAACTGAACCGGGGTTATTGTGAATTAAATCGGAGAGTTCAGCAGAAATTTTCTCATATTTATCCTCTGTCTTGTCCCAATAAACCGATGTGCTATCCCTAATAAGCGATATTAATTCCTTCAATTTTAGTATATTTGTTTTGGGACTTCCCTGATTTGTCCCAAATAAGCGGTTGTTCTTTTAATCTGGTGTCGCTAATAAGGGTTTCGGCTGTATAATGTTTTTGTATAAAATATAAATCGTAGATTTACTTTTATAACTTTAAAATTTAAAGATTTTTATTTTTATTTATGTATCTATCAGTTGAATGGAAATTCGATTTTTCGTTCGGTAATATTTTGGAAAAGCAGGAAGAAAGATCGTGTGGTGAGAATGCCGATGAAAGTTTCAAATTTTGGGAGCAATTCTTTCAGTATATAGCTGCTCAAAGTAAGGCCTACTCTTCCGGTAGTAGGAAATGTATGAAGTCATTTTTCCCCTAGTGAAGATCAGTTGCTAAAAGACGGTTTTCCAAGTACCCTGGTCTCTAAGATACGCACTTATTTGTAAATTTCTTCTTTTTATTTTAGTTGGCCTACCATAATAAATCTTGTATCTTTATACCCTGCTTTAATAGCTTTGATTGTTCGTTGGCTAATTTTAAATTTCGTTTGTAATGTAAATGTTGAGAAAGTTTCTTTCGTAGAATTTATATTAAAATAAGCTTCATCATTGACATTCGCGAAGGAGAGAAGCTAGAAAAAATTGAGGGGAAACCCTAAGGTTGACCCAGCATCTGGTTATTTTCCTGTTTTTCGTCGCACAGCTATGGCCGAATCTAGAAAAAATGATGAATTATGAATTGTGAAATTAGAATTTTGTAACTGTCGCCGAGAAGAAAGCTATTCACTTCCTATTCTCCAGCCCTGTATTACGCTTACCCGAGTTCTTCTTATATGAGAGAGTTTTTCCGGTGGAACATTGTGTTAATAGATTTGAATGTAGGAATTATTCTTCGTAAACGAATAAAGAAAAATACCTATTAGGATATTAACTTATATTTTCTGTTTTAAGATTAAAGACTGAATTCGGTTCTAGTTTCATTTTGGCTTTGGTAATATGTTTTTCCCATTTCATTTCATTTAGTGAAATGTATCTTATTTGAAAGAAAAACAATTAAATACCTAACAAAAAATCGTTAGACTGCTCAGTAAATTATAAATGTAGTTTTTGAAGTGGCATTAAAGCTAGAGCAACCGGGTAAACAGGCTCTTTCATTCTGCTAATTACGAATATATATGTTGTAGTGAGTACGAGATTTTATTCTCCTTGTTGGTGTGTTCCTATATAAAATTTATGAACTTGATAAGGTGAATATTTATAAGAAGAAATAAGTGCTGCGTAGCCTATTCTTAGACATACTTTCTGCATAAAATTTTCTTCAGGAACTTCTGAAGGTCCTTGTTCAAAAAAAAAAAAAAAAGTTTTTCATGGTTAATATTCTACGTTTTGAAGGTGGTCGGTCGACACTCGAAAGAAAATTTTTTCTTGATCATACTAACGTCGGGAACGTTTTAAAGTCCGGTTATGGTATGTCTGTCAGAAATTAAAAAATTAAATTTAAAATACAAAAACTGCCATTTCCTTAGCCATAGCTTCATTTATTTAAGTACTGTTTTAGGTAAAGTCATCCTGAATTCCCTGACATTTCCCTGAAGCGCTTAGGTATGACGTACTTTCAGTGAAGATTTTGGTGCTGAAGTCGTTCTACTTAGTTTCCTTTAAATATTCCCTATATTTTTTCTATTTTGATCTTAACGAAGACCACACTTTTTACTTTTAAAAGTTCAAGCTTCGTTTCAAACTTTGTCAGAAGTTTACCTTGAAAGTCCCTTTGACTCTCTAATTACACGTTTGTTGTCTTTTCATTGGCTTTTTGACTTTTTTTTTTTTTTGTTGCATTCCACTTTTTTTTTGTGTTGCGTGACTGAAAATAAATAATCAAGGAGCAAAATTCATTCAACGTGGAAAAACTATACGTACAGAAGAACTGTAGAAGGTGATATGTTTAACATTTCAAACTATACCCTAAACAAATAATGATCAGTCTAAAAGTGAAAGACTGAAAAGAAAAAAGAAAAGGATTAACTTTTGGTTGTAATTAATAATGCAGGACATCGATTTAAGTATAAAGAATGTAGTTGAACCTAATTATGGATACCTAATACAAAAATTCTGACATTGAATCGAAAAATTTGAAATTGAGGAGAGGATTTTTGCATAAATACTAAATAAGGGTTTTTTTTTTTCTCCTCGTTGTTCCCTATATTATTCGCTTCTTTCTCAAACAATGAATATGATTAACTTGTATGTGAGAATCAGGTTGTTAAGGGGGTGTAATCGATCAGTTTTTACAACACGTCGAAAAAACCGACTACTTTCTGTTTTTACAACAGCTTGGGCTAAAGAGGGGCTCTCATACCGCCACTCACGTCTCTCGCCGCCCTTGGTGAAAAATGGACGAATATGAAAAAAAAGAAGATATTTTAGACATGAAAACTTTCAAAATCATAATTTTTTTTTTTTGAAACAGTCCCAATACCGGAAAGTGTAAACCACTTTTTTCAAGAGTTTTTAACTTTTATTTTAGCTAAGTTAAAAACAATAATTTCATAAGCTTTTTCACGTTTTTCCACTTCCTACCATTAAACCTATTTAATAAAATTGATCTTTTAAAAATTATATGTAGGTATTTAAATTACAATTGAAAAATCTAGTTTGACTTGCGAGTAAAAAAAAAAGATTTTTTTGGGTTGACATAATTATGGTATTTCGAAATTGACGAAGATTTTTATTTTAATTACTGTTTTCGTCTGATTTTGTGGAACTTCTTTTTAATGGCCTCTAATGCGAAATCAAAATCATCTTACAATTCTGAACTCCCTGAATTATTTCGAACCGTGTTGAAACGAATGCGTTAGTCGTCAGTTTTTATTGCTGAAAAAACGAGAATTTTTTTTCTTTCGAACTTAGTTTCTTGAACGTCTTTCGTTATGCATTTAGTTGAGAACTAATATCTAATTATTCCTTGATTAGTCTGACAATAGTGAGTATATTATTTCAAGGTACCTATGTTTTATATTATGTATATTGGTGAGTTAATTCTGTGCATGCAAAAATCATTTATCGTGTTTGTGTTATTACTGCTGTAAACTGAATTTATTTATCATATTAATGTTGTATACCTATGCATTTAAAATAATATGGTTTGATTTGCGCATCTCATTTGTTGGGCATCTCATTTGTTGATTATGTCGCCATAAATATTAGAAATTGTTAGGCGTTTTTTGAGAGCTTCGAAGGTTTGATAAAGTTCATGGAATAAAAATTTTTTGTCAGTTGAAAAAGACCAAGTATATTATATTATACTGCTTTTTAA
This sequence comes from Ericerus pela, assembly GCA_011428145.1. Classification (NCBI taxonomy): domain Eukaryota; kingdom Metazoa; phylum Arthropoda; class Insecta; order Hemiptera; family Coccidae; genus Ericerus; species Ericerus pela. Next base: position 316,780 of record WOFM01000133.1, on the reverse strand, counting down.
TTTAATAAAATTAGTTTTATTTAATGAAAACATAATTTTTCACTACTTCTACTATCATTTCAAAAAATTACGTTCTGCCTATTATGGTAACGGTTTTTGGTCATCTCATTTTCAAGCATAACTTGTAAAAGAATGTCGGGTCGGTAAATATTATAGTCGATTCGAGTTTTTTTTTTAATGACCTGTAATTTTTGTAATCCCGTCTATGGAGAAATAATTATGCGATGTTACGTTACTGTGAATTATGCATATTAATTACTGAATATTGTCTCGAAGAATTTTTTTTCAGGTTGATGAAATTTCTATAATTTTGAGGAAATTTCTTCTCAAATTATCGAAATTTGTATCTACTTTTCCTACAATTATAGGGAACAATGAACGCTCTAGTTTTAATTATCTATCTTTCCAATTACTTATCTGTTTTTTTGTGTTTTGAAATTTTAATTTTCAGAAAATTGCTAGAATTACGTACTTAGGTGAAGTAAAATATTTTCTTAATTATCGTGGAAAATACAGTACGTACAGTTTACTCCTGCTATATGTATATCCTCGGACGAGTCTACTTCGCAGGATTTTCATCGTTTTTACCATTTGGGTGTATAAATCAGTTGGTGAATATCTTTTCTGGATAATTTTTTTGTAGTGAAAAGAAAGGGAAAAGATTGCATTGCATTTTCACTAATCACTTCAGTGAGTAGCCTACTAGCGTGTTGAGTACTTATTTGTTGTGAGAAATGTACACTGAAAAGCTATTTGATATTAGTCGTAGGCTGTGTTTACTATTCTACTGTGTAATGAATACGTCAGAAGTATCCTACCTTGTCTTCGTCAATAATACTCATAAATCTTTGAACGATTTATTTTTTACGGCTATCTTTTGCTCAGATATAAACATCTAAACTAAGTGATAACTGTAGCGTAATAAGTATTTACGAGTTGTAATAAATCTTAGCGGTACAAATTAATGACGTTTATGCGCTAATATGCGTGCTGCCAATCCCCTCAAATCTTCCCAAGTTCTGAAAATATTTGCTCGCTGCAGTAGGTTTATTCGCTCGTGAAAAATTCCCACGTTTTTATGACTTAATGATAAAATTACAACCGCCATGACTAATTAAATTTTAATGTAACCGTGAATGAACAGATTCGATAAATTGGTTTACCGCAAAAATTAAGAGGCATCGTTTATAAATTTACGTTAGAATTTTATTGTTTCAGTGGCCGATTCTGTGAATGGCCCCGATTGTAGGATTTTTTTGTTACGGCAGAATCATATTTTTAACTATTCTTGAGTATGTGTATTAAATGAACGAGATCGAGAGATCCGAAGATCACAGCTTGTTCTGTTCGATTTTGAATGCTTGAGGGAGCGCTTACACACTCCCTTATTTTTTTGCTGTTTTTGTTTTGAACACGACACAAGGGCTCTCGTCTGCGTGGTGTTTTCGCATAAAAATACTATTTCATTCAGTGTAATGGAGGGACCTATGGAAAAGCGCCGATCTTGAGTATTAAATCATGAATATATAGATCACTCAAATTATTCTGTACGCAGTATATATATAATTTCCACTTTTTTCTTATATTGGCACTTTTTGGGAGTCTGTGGAATCTCCGCTGTTCGACCTATGGCAATGAAACTTGAGGTAGTGTTAGAAGCTTTCATGGGCTACACATTCGTGTTAAAATGTTTGAAATTCATCCTCTAGTTTCGGAGGGAAAGGTTCTCAAAATTATGAAAATCCACCATGTTATCATCCCGGTAACTCCCGTAAATTGATTGATTTTGGCTTAAAATTTTTATGGCAGTTGGAGACTTGTAAGGACTAGTTTGGTATTGAATTTGAATAAAATCGATGCGCTGGTTTTCGAATGGCAGCCATTACAAAATTAGACACTTTTGGGAAATACACACTGACCGCTGTTGATGCGCGGAAGAGATATTTTTAGTTGTTTTTAATTTGCCTTACATCCCTCTGGAAGAAATCTGAACGGAGTTCGTTCTTACCCTAGTTTGCAGAAACTCTAATTTCTCTTCGAAAATTCCCTAATTTATGTTTGTGTGTAGGTGTAGACGTATAGTTGCAAAACCTTACCGCATGAGAAAATTTGGCTGCATATTGTTTGTAGTTAGTTAACGTATTAAGTAATTTTCGATATTAATCGAGTGTCGAATACACTGTCCTACATAGGTACTCATACTTCCATTCATCGCGTAGTTGCATTAATAGTAGAGGTATTTGTTTCATGTTTTGATGGGCAGTAGTCCTTTTTTTGTACTCTCTATGTTGGCATTCAGCAAGCTTATTTTTTACTGCCAGAATTTTTCATAATTTCCTTAAGTGAGTCTCTTGAATTTATTAATGAGGATAGTGTTACACTATTTTAAATTAATCGAAAATACCATTTATATGAACAACCCGTGTCCGAAAGATAATTCCTAAGATAATCATGGAGTATTAAATATAATAGAGGACGCACGTTCGTCCAAACTCTGTAACGAAAAACGGCATCGTTTTCAAAGCTATATTTGTCCCCACTCCTTCGGTATCGAATTCGAATTTCTTTGCCCCTCATTTGGGCTCATATGCATTAATCATAAATTTTTTTTTTCAAATAATTTAATCAAATGAATGAATAAATGTAATTATCAAATTAGAAATCCCGCAATCAGTTCGAATTTCGTAGATAAAAATGAGATTAAAAATTGTCGGTACCTTAGTAATGGAGGATATTTTGATCGTAAAAATGGTGACTTTTTTGTTTCACATGCGTCCTCTGTTATATTTGATACTCTGTGAAGATAATATGATATTTTCCTTACTCGTTCAAATTGATCGTTTTTCCATTTCATGGTGTTTGTTCTCACTAACATTTTACAGGTCCTAAAATTTAGTTGATTTTGAAGGAAGATACTTATTGGGTGGGATGCCCGATTGTCATTGATGCGCGTCGATCACACAAACGATCACTTTTGGAACCGACTTTTTTGAAAAACTCTGAGCGGAACTATTTTCCAAGTCTGATACTATTAACTTGTAAGCACAAGGAAAACGAAAAATCTCGAAAATTTAAACTGTAGGATGCTCTGTAAAAAACTCTGCCGAACACACCTTCAAATTTGTCGTAAAACTCGCTCGATTTCCACTTGTTAAACGTTCAAGAGTGTGACAATGACAATGATGATGATGATGATGATGATGATGATGATGTGAAAATAAGTATCTTTGCCTTTTACTCGTAAAAATTTCTTTAAAAAACAGCTCATTTGGTGAACACTGGCTTAACTTCGCCTTTAGCTGATGTAACAAATTTCTTTCAACACACCATCCATTCTGACACTTGACATTTCCCTCTTTCACACATTCGCAAAAAAAAACTGATACCGCTTTGACATATACATTTTGCCCTTACAGATAATTATTCTTGTTCTTTTTTGTTTAAACATTAACTCGAACTCTTCATAGTCACCCGGTGTCCAGGTAAAACCTAGACCACTTACTTCTGAAATTGTCCTCCAATGTATAATAGGCTCGAATGCAGAAAGAAATTCAAATTGCAAACCCTAACCCTACATATAGTTACCTAATTCATTGAAAAATAAAAACGCTAATTTTTCGGGTTTTTGCACGAAGTGAAAATACCCTATTAAAATTATCATTATTTTCCTTCTTGTTATTTCTTTTCTCTTCCTTTTCCTTCATTTAGTTCTATGTTTTGTTTTTCATCTGTGAAGCCTGTGATGCGAACTAATTGATTATTTCGACCTATCGGTTACCTTGATTAATCAACTAATCGATTTTTTGTTACTTGATTTATTTTTGTTGAGACCACCAATCCTTCTCCCCTCTCACTCCTGCGAACGCACGATCACATATAATATACAATTTATTTGTATCAATTCGCGGCTACACTGATATACCACTTCCGCCGCTCATTCGTTTATTTCCGTTAACATTCGTTTATCAAACTTAAATGTACTTTGCTTAAATTATGTATCTTCTCTGAAATACACTCGCTTCTTGGACGGAACTTCAATCAAATCTTTCTTTCTTGTTTCATCTCCGGTCCTCATCCTCTATATGGTAGCATCGGTAACAATCCTTGTACCTGAAACAAATTTTTAAATATTTTAAAATCTTTTATTGTGAATTTTCTAAGTCAAATTTTTATACTTTTCGTGAATAATAGTGTTTTTAGTCATTTTCGTATTTTTTTGTTTTGTTTTTGTGTTAGGTAACATAGTTCCAACTTATTAATTTTTTCTTTCTTTTTCGAGTCATTTTTTTTGTCTTCGAAAAATATTTGAGTGCTGTAAACGTTTAATGAATTTCATTTTTTGCTGAATTGGATTTGCCCTGCTTGTGTATAATCCGGCCAAGTGTACGAAGATTCCAAGACTCGTCGATTACTTAACTGTTTGAGAACCCTGCTTGTGTTGCTCAAAAGTTAGTAAAATCATTAGTGTCTGCCCTGCTTGTGTATGAACTAATTCGCCGAAGTCATAATATTGGTAATAAATTGCCTTGAGCCATCAGAAATTGATCAGAAATCAACGTAAAAGCTTCAAAATCATCACCATCAAATTCAAAAATTCATCATTTCAAACAAACTTCATCATCTGGCATCAACATAAACCTCAAAATTTCAACTTAAACACTCACCGAAGTACGTCCTAAACAACCGAAGCGCAGTTCAATCATCGAAGTCCAGAACATCATCTCAAAAATCTTCAAAGATGAACCTGAAATTAAAAAACCATCAGTCAAAAGAGTAATAAACAAAAATTTCCGCTAAAAAAAAAGGTAATAAAAAATATATGTTTCGTAATTTTTCTCGTACTTTTCGAATAATATTTCGTATTTTTGCATAAATTAACTTTTCGGATTCAAAATTTAACTCGTATATTTGAAAATATCGTTATTTTCAAATAATTTCGGCCTTTTCAAAATTTTTCTAAGTACAGATTTTGGCAAGTTGCATGCAAAATTTTGCAGCCACTTTTGTCTTGGAGTGTACAACTCGTGACGTAAGCACGGCTCGTTTCGTTCATTCGTTCGAACTTGTACATTAACCTTTTGTTAAGTGCAACAAACCTACGAACTCTTATCTTCGTCCATTGAATAAATACGTTGGCGCGGTTTTCATATTTAAACCACCATTTTGTTGCAACTTGAAAATTTTTGCAGTTGCACAATTTTGTCGAAAATAATTTAACGATTTTTTTTTGAATTTATACCTTTTCTTCTTATTCGAATACTTAAACTAAATTAATTCCATCTCACAATTCTTTTATTTTCGTACAATTTTATTTATTTAAACGAAAATATTATTTTCCCAATTTCAATTTTTTTTGCCATTTACATTTTTTTTTCTACTGTGAATTTTTTAAATCTCAAGTTACCAAAATTTTTTTTACATTACATCTGGTGATTATTTTATTCTCTCTCTTTAAATCACCTGCCATATTTAAAAAAAAAAAAAAAAAAAAAAAATTTCCATATTTATTACGAATTATTTGTTTTATTGGGATACAGCGTTGAATTTTTCTTTCCCTGTTATCCAAATTTTTATTTATATTTCTTTCCTAATTTCCTAGTCAGAAAGTAGCTAACTTCATTTCACCTTCACTATTTCATTTATTTCATTATAATTATTTATTACTTTGTTTCATTGAATTCAATTATGAATTATTTTGGGTTGTAAAAGTCTTGTTAATTTATTTTTATTTTTTTTTATGGGAAGTGTCCAATCTCATCTTTAACGTGTGTTGTCTCTTGCCCACAGTGGACCTACTTGAGAATCACACAAGGACAAACTTAAATACTATGGTCTATAAAATACATTGTTTGGTTAACACAGGTACGGCAATCCTAGTCTTGCGGCATTTGCTGGGAATTGACATTCCTTTTCTTTTTTTTTTCTTTTTTTTTTTTTTTTTAATTTTTTAAGTTCAGTCAATTCATTAATTATGAACACTGACAACAATGATCGAGTCTCGAATATTTTCTGTGGAAATGGCTATGAGGGATGGCGTGCAACTGTAATAAGCACACTAATTGGTAAAGAGTGCCATTCCACAATTCTTCCAACTGCTCGTGAAACTAGTTATATATACACATCATCGGAAGAACGCCTTTCATCTAAATGGCTCAAATTTTTCCAAACTCAGGAATGGGCCAAAGCCCACATTTTTGAAAGACTTGATAAAAGAATTCTTCATCATATCAAAACTTGCGATGTTGTTTCTCAAATTTTCGAAATTTTGGATGCCCGATACAGAAATCAAACTGCTACTAACATCATGGTATTAAAATCAAAATTTCAGTCCCTTCTCTTTGATCCAAGGAGAGGTACCATCCGCAGATTCTTAGAATATTTCTCAACTATTGTAGAAGAACTACGAGTTGCTAATTACTCCCTATCTGAAGCAGATGAAATTGATCAGTTAATGATGTCTTTACCCAAAAAATTTGATACTGTCTTCTCCAAATTCCGTCAATTAGAAATAGAAAAATGAACTACTGTCAGACTTACAAAAATGATACTTGAAAAATGTGATCGTATTGAATACTCTAATAAAACATTTCCCGGGTTTGATCAGCCCAAATCATCATATCAACCGATGAATAATAAAAGAAATTTCAGAAACTTTAGAAATAATAATAACCCAAATAATCCCAATACAAATTATAATACAACCAGTTATCTAAACGATCACAAAAATAGTCAAAACAAACAAAATAGTTATCCCCCTAAAGATAACGTGTCCCAAATGGATGTTACGTGTTTTAGATGTAATAAAAAAGGTCACATGTCTAGAACATGCCCGAATGAAACTTCTAATACAGGTAATACTCCACAACCCCCTAATCAGAACAGTAGCTCGAAATCCCAGAATTCCAATAACACGAACTCCCAAAATAAGACAAATGAAAAATCAAATTTTCGTGTTAAATATTCAATGATGTTACATTCAAACTTGAATCACTTAAATTTTGATGACATCGACGATGAATTTCAATGGCCTAAGCCCCCAATAGTATCAAAATCCGTCCCCCCAAAAAATCAACTTCATATGATGTTATTAGATAATGGAGCAGATGACCATATGGTCAACGATCTTTCAAAATTAAGAAACATACGCATAGTTGACAATACTCGTAAAGCACTTTGTGCTAAAAAAAGGTGTATTTGTAAACCCCACTCATGTTGGATCTATGTACGTCAACGTTTGCAATTCTAATGCAGAATTTTCCACCATACACTTAAAAGAAGTCTATTATGATCCTGATTTAAGCCTTGATATTTGGTCTGGTGCTAAAATCATGGAGTCAGGAATATTCAAAATCATAACCGACACTGATCATGCAGACATTATAAATAAACATACTGGTGAAGTCACAATAACCGCTCCAAAGAGAGGTTCAATGTACTACATAGATTACAAGATAGTAGAGGAAGATGAAGATAATAAGGTCTATCAGGAGCTTGTATGTATGCCTGTACCTAGTACGTCAGTTGAACAGGAAGATCATATAGATGATCTAAATCAAAATTTTGAACAACAGATTGAGGCTGAAAACACAATTCTGCTCCGAAAAAGGAATAACTTTAGATGATGGTGTGGCATATACCCCCGAACTAAATGCTATAGCCGAAAGGCAAAACAGAACCATGCTCGAAAGAGTTAGAGCTATACTATATGACGCAAAAGTTGATTTCAAATTATGGTCAACAATTGTACTAGCTGCCGCCCATATCATCAATAGAAGTCCAACCCGCGTCAATTCAGGAAATATTACCCCTTACAAAAAATTATACGGGACTAAACCCGATATATCCCATCTTCGAGTCTTTGGTGCTATTGCATATAAACATGTTCCTATTGAACAACGACAGCAATCAGCAGTAAGAGCCAAGAAGAATGAAGAGGAGCACCTCGACCCAAAATTCCTGCCCCGAGCTTTAAAAACCATTCTAATCGGATTTTCAAATGTAGGTTATCAGATATTGGACCCCATAAAAATGAAATCCTACAAATCCTGTGATGTTAAATTTGATGAGACGAAAACATTAGCCGACTTTACCTGTAAACCAGAGGAATTGCAAGTCAAACCTTTAGAAGAGGAAATTGAGGCAATCTATAGGGTCAATGTACTAAAACAAGCCTCATCAGAAGACTCACAATTCTTAGAAGATTGTATGCCAGTAAGCTTCAGCGATATTTTTAAAAATCCATTTAAGAAAGAGTGGTTAAAGGCTATCAATGATGAGCTGCAATCAATGTCAGACCTTAAAGTATGGAAAATAGTAGATCGTACACCCAACATTAAACCAATTGATACACGTTGGATATTTACGGCCAAAGCCAATGAAAGAGGAATAATGTGCCTAAAAGCTAGACTTGTAGCCAAAGGTTTTATGGATCGATCCGAATATACCATGACAGAAACTTATGCACCTGTTGTGCAACTCTGGCTAATTAAGTGGATCTTATCCGTAACCAATCTATTAAATCTACAACTTGTTCAATATGATGTCAAAACTGCTTATCTCAACTCTAACATAAAAAACGACATCTTTCTAAACATTCCCCTAGGTTGCAATGTTGATAAAACGAAATTGTTAAAACTCGAAAAATCCATTTATGGTTTAAAAACATCAAGTAAAAATTGGATTGAGTTACTGGCTACTCATCTTTCAACATCCAATTTTACAAAATCCAAAATTGACAGATGTGTCTACACACGTAGAGATGAATCAGATGGAATTGCCTTCATGATAATCTACGTAGATGACATTTTATTAGCAACCAATCGCCCCAAATGGATTGACGAAATAACCGTTCATTTTGAAACACGTTTCACCATGAAAGTCATAAACAATCCATCTCATTTTGTTGGTTTTGAAATAGAAAGAAATCGTGAATCACAAATTATAAAGCTCACTCAAAAAATCCAAATCCAAAAGATTCTCCAAAAATTCAAATTATGTGATTCAAACCCTTCCAAAACGCCTATGGAGACAGGCTTAAAGTTGAGCAAAAATGAAGGAACTGACAACAAGGAATATAGATCTATGATTGGCGCATTATTATATGTATCTAGAGGCACAAGGCCAGACATATCTTTCTCTGTTAATTATCTGTCCAGATTTCAAAATTGTTCTGATGACACCAAAAAGAACCACTTACGTCGTATCATCCGATACCTTAAAACAACCATTGATTTTGCATTGGTTTATAGATCTAATTCTGAAGGCATATCCGCCTATGTCAATGCATCTTATGCCCCCGACATTGATGATCAACCTATAAATTTAAAAGAATTAGAAAAAGGTAAATCCATAACTGGCTACTTAATTACAATGTATGGTGACCTCGTAAATTGGGGCGTTCATTGCCAAAACATTCATGCTTCATCATCCACAGCAGCTGAATTAATAGCTCTTCACGATTCCTTTGAGGATATCGAACTTGCTTGGCTCCTCAACCGTGAATTCTTCTCAGTCGACACTCCTGTAACAGTATATGAAGACAATATCTCTGTTATTCATGTCATTTCTGGAGGAGGTCAGAAACGACTTCGAGCTCTCATGATCAAATGTTATGGACTTGCCCAAGCCTATAACGACAAAATCTTCACATTCAAACAGATAGCTACTGAAGACCAACTAGCTGACTTACTCACAAAAGCTTTATCTAGTAAGCAGCACATTTCCCTAACTCTCAAAAACCTTGAATCCCCAAATCTTGATCCTTAATATGTCATACCCTATATAAAATCCACACCTGTAACCAAATAAAACAAAATATTTCATATCCATACTTAAAAAACTTATATTCTAAATAACTCTATATTGTTTATACTTACCCTATTTATTGCATGCTGTTTATCTCTTTATATAAATTAAATAAAAAAAAAAAAAAATTTAAAAATGCATGTTACTACCTTAATCTACATTATATATATATATTAAATAGTCAAAATATGAACTTACCATAATCGTCCAATTTAGTTACCAATTTTTTTAATTTTTATACACATTGTTTCACCATTTTATTTTTTTCATTTTATGTAATCATATATTTAAATGTAATAAAAAACTTGTAAACTTTTAAACATTGTTACAACACCCACAGTCGTGATCGGTTCAAAAGATTGTAGGGGGGTGTTGAGACCACCAATCCTTCTCCCCTCTCACTCCTGCGAACGCACGATCACATATAATATACAATTTATTTATATCAATTCGCAGCTACACTGATATACCACTTCCACCGCTCATTCGTTTATTTCTGTTAACATTCGTTTATCAAACTTAAATGTACTTTGCTTAAATTATGTATCTTCTCTGAAATACACTCGCTTCTTGGACGGAACTTCAATCAAATCTTTCTTTCTTGTTTCATCTCCGGTCCTCATCCTCTATAATTTTTGCAGAATTAATTTAATCAATATCACTTAAACTTGGGCAAGAATCACAAAATTTTTATAAAGGAAATAGAAGAAATATATAATATGAAGAAAATCTTACTTATTGGCTGTTGGAGAAGAAACGTACGTTTTCTATTCTACCTCAAAATAAATGCGTGGTAAAAAAAATTAAGTTTGCAAGTTGGTGTAAGAAATGGTAAATCGATTTCTTGAAATAATCGATTAATCAAACAGTTTTCGAATATCGCGCAAAAATCCAATTGCAACATCTATCGATGTATAGCTTGTTCCATATTTTGTCTTGTCTATGTTGAAGAATAATTCGTTCTCGTCGAATTTTCTGTTTAAATTTTGTCACATAATTTTCATCTCTTAATTATGGTACAAATACGATTACCTATTCTAGCTTTTCAGTCGTGAAAAATCAAAAATAAAACAAATAAACAAATGAATATTCGAAGCAATTGCTGCCGTAAGAACACCTTTCAACGCACTTATTACTAATTATTTCACTGGCGATTTATGTTTCAAATCTTCTTTGACTGTAAAATACAAGTTTTTTAAAGATTGTTTTTGATGCGTATATAATTTAGAAAAAACTGAAGCGCGTTTATGTTTCTTCTTTTTTTCCAAGGCTGTGTTAAAGTTTTCTTTGAAGACCTAAAAATAAATTTTATCGAAGCCTTGTAATTTTAATTATATGTTATTATTTTTTTATTATTTTTATTTTTTTTTCTTCCTGCGTTCGTCTGTGATTTTGCGCAACAAATGATGGAATAGAAAAAATACGTTCTCGATTGAGAGGAAGAGAGTTAAGAAAAATGAATTTTCTTAATGTTTCGAAAGGCATGAATATTACCGAAATTTATATAAAATAACTAATTTACCTTGCCGTATGTAAATTTATTTATTATGTAAAGATTGCAATTCCTAAAATTTAATCTGGCAACGTAAAAACAAAAAAATGAAGTTTTGATCCATGTTACTAGCAATACATTGATAATCTATATTATAAAATTCAATCCCACTTTCTATATATTTATTCGCGTTTTTTAATTTTGAAAAAAATCCTTCTCTTACTTCATGATTTCTTAGCTACTATTTAAGCTACAAAGCTGAGGTTTGCACTGTTGAAAAGAGGAGAAAATTTGCTCGAGTTCTTTAAAAAATTAATTTTTTTATCGCCATTAGTTTTTCACAAATCAGCCATAAAAAAACTGCAAATTTATAAAAAATTTGCCGTTTTTTAATTTGTTATTTATTTTAAAAAATAACGATGGTAGAAAAAAATTTTAACGACAAATTCATTTCTGCCATCAGATTTTACCTAAAACGAATTAATCACAAGATAACGGTGAGAGAAAATTCAAGAAGAAACTAGGCGCTCTGCATATTACTATATAGGTGTGTACACACGCACACGCGCGCCCCCGCGTACATACACACACACCAGAAGGCTTCCTGCATAATATTTTGCCAACTATCGGACATTGGATGTACATGCAAATGTATATTATTTTGGTCACCCAAGATTTGTTACAGGAGTGGGTGGATTGGGGGCGTAGACTCCTCCTCCAAAGCTAGTTTTTAATAAAATTCATTGCTAATTTACGAAGTACATTTTTATTTCAGGGAAATAAGTCCGAATTATTATTCTATTAACAACATCGTTAAAAATTATTTTCACAAGTGAATGATTGTGCTTGTATGCGTCCTTGGTTTCCTATTAAGAGCCTCATTTATCTGAAAATAATAAAAACGATTTTCTTAAAAATAAATACCTATTTTGATCCCAGGTCAAAACTACGTCGTAATTATTATTTGAATAGCAACGTTTTCATGTGAAAACCTTATGCTGAAAAACTTTTCTGTTAAGGAAATCAGATTATGTTATTATTTTTGCGGTTAAATTCATTATTGATGCCTCTTATTGATGGGTATAAAATGAGTAAAATTTCCTTAAACTGAATCTCTTGAATCCGTTACTGTCTTGAACTGGTATCGTAAACTTTCATTAATATCTTCGAAGTATGAACCCAGTTTTGCTGGTTGGATTAAATATTCCCATTTACTTTCGTTTTTTCAATTGTGGTGGAAGAAAACACCATTTCAGTGTGATTTCATTACTTCTACTACAAGCGAATCCATGTAAAGGGAGTTCTCTGGAGAGCTCTGGGTTCTAGAAAAGCTCAGAATATTGAAAGGGTGTAGCCGAGGGGGCAAAAGGGGGAGATTGCCTCTATTGACCTTCTTTTCTTTTTTTTTGTTGTCACTTTTTAAATTATGAAAAAATTTTAGTAATTAACATGCTTCAGCAGGTTTCATAGATTCTAAATTTCTCAAATTTTCTAAAATTTTCAAAAGAGACGAACAAAAAATTCCTAAAATTTTGTCACTCTCCCCTCCTTGAAGAAATCCTAACGACGCCTTTGAAATATTGGTAACCGAAATTTTTAACTGAGTGAAAATGAATTTGTTAGTAAATTACCGGGGACCGTTTTTAAACCGTTTTAAATATAGGTAGGAACTTGCTTCTTCTTTTCTTTACTTCTATGTTCTTAATTACTTTTCTATCGAAATATTTCTATTTGCAACATACGTAGGTGTATATAGCTTAAATCTATTCGTCATTGGAATGTGTCACGTAAGTGTTTTGAAAAATGATTGAATTCTCGCTGAAACTTTTGTAACATAGTTTGCAATATTATTGGTAAATTTGATTATTTATTTTTGAGAAAACAAAAATCAAGACTTTTATCACTTTTTGTACTTTGATAGTAAAAGTCTCAAAACTTCTCAAGTGGTATGAAACTACTTTCTTCTCATACAAAAACAATTTAAAAATAGAAAATTCTCTAAAAATTTAATTCGAAATTAAACTTTAAAAAACCTCTTGAAGTTTATCTGAATAACGTACAAAGAAACCTGCTGGAATTTTCTACCTCAAAATTATTTAAACACAAATATTTAGGGTTATAAAAAAGAGGAAAATAGTTTTTTTCCTGTTTTCAGAATCAAAATTGTGGATTGATATCTTGATAATTTTTTTCATGATATGAAATTGAAAACATTTTGAGATGAAAAAATTGTAGATGGAGAAATCTGTTTGAGGACAATGAAACTTAAATAGGAATCGGGTTTACTTGGGTATCCATTCGCTTATATGATCGAAGGTTGATCCATATGAATCAACAATTGTCATTGAAGCAATTACATTTTGTCGTCTGTGGCTGCTTGTCAGTTGTTTTTTTTTTTTTTTTTTTCGTTTAAATCATGCTAATGTTAAATGCTAATCAAAGAATTAATTGTTAACGTGAATTGCTTTTTCTACTGACCGGAGTAAATGGTCAACATGGCCTTGTAATTTTTTTGTTCCTGTGAACGATTTTACCTGTAGGTCCGATGTATTTAGATCCCTTTCACTTCTTTGTTCGTAACATAAGAAATGCGTCTGTGTGCGAAAAATATTTTGATACCGTGCTTTTTTTAATGCATAATTTACGAATTCTATTTGGATCACCTATAAAGACAATACAAAATTAAATTTGTTACGTCAGTTAGAACAATCAAGGATGCATAATATAGAACATTATCTCCTGGAGTACTGAGTGTATATAGGTAGGTGTATCTACTGCATGGAATTGTTTAAGCTCGGAATTTCGTCACAATCGGTGTTTTTTTTTCGATTAAATTTTTAAAAATCTAATTTAATTCTTACTCCCTGTTTGAAAAAAAGTCAGTGGTCTAAATATTGTAAAATGCATTAAAATCTGGTCTAAATATTGTAGAATGCATTAACATATTTTGGTTCGAACCGAGCTTCTGATGAATCGGTTATCATCATAAAATAACTCCTTCGTCGTTTGTCTTAAAAGCTGCGCCTATTCAGAATATAGAGAGATGAAATAATTTTCGAAAAATGTATGGTTTTTTTTTTGTTAATTATGGTTTCTTCAGTATGTCCCTTCCCTATTGCCCATGAAAATTTTGTTAGGTGGCGTGTAGGAGTTAAGTGCGATCTGTTGTGACTGATACTTACATCAATAACCTGCTAACCATTACTTAATTGTTCTTCGAGTCACTTATTTTCTTTTTTTTTCTTTTTTTTGCAAATGTCTGGCCTATTTGATACTAATTATTTTAAAATCTAATTCTATCGGTTGAATTGTTCGTTTTCGGAGTATATCGAGTAGTAAGGTGTATTTTGTATTACATTGAAATACCTTTGGTTTGATTTTTGATTTCTGCTCTATAAATTCTAGAATTCATTTGTATACCTGAAGTTTTTTTTCTTTCAAGTTGGCCGTATTTTCTTTCTATGATGAAGTACTTATCATAGTTGAATTTTCTTATATCTTTCAGTGTGGTTTCATTTTATCCCACAAAAAACACCCCTACGATAGACAGAAAACTTACTGTTTTATATTATCCGCTCGTGTGAAAATCCATGTTATAATTTTTTCAGCGAGCTCTGATCGTGTAAAAGGGTTGTTACCTTTGTAGGTACACTTCACTGCATATTTGTTAGTAAAATACCTATTTTGGGTTGTTGGTCAAATTTGGGAGGCTTTTGGATTAATAAACCTCGTGAAACTGGTCTACCTTTTCAAATATCTATTAAATGCTTTTATTTAACTCCGTTTGAGAAGAATTTAGACTTTTTCTTTGGTTCGCGCCTAGATAACTGGCCAATAGTTACCGAGTTTACCGCTAGAGCATTACCAAAGCGCTAGGACCGCAATTTCGGGTTAGATTACTTATTTTTGTGTAAGCACAATAGAGTTAGCTAAGTTTCACTTCACTTTTTTCACACATATAAAAGCATATTTTTAAAAATTAATTTTTAACATATTGTTGTGTCTGTTATCCCAGATTATAATAGACACACAAAATAAGATACGTAATTCAACAAACAATATTTAATTCAAGATAAATATGTCACAATACACTATTCGGTTATTATGTTGTTACTCGTAAACACTTGTACTTAATTATTATATAATATTCCTATATCTAATAGTGTCGCACCTCACAATAGGGTGGACAGCTAACCTGTGGTGTATTGGAACACCATCAGACTAAGAGTTTGGAGATAATAGAACTACTCAGGAACTCTGTAGAAAGGCAAGTGAAGTACCGGTGTAAATCGATTTACCAAGTAACTTCTTGTTGGGCCTAAAAGTGTTTATATTTGCCAAAAAGTACCTTTTGTACATTCCCAAATAGTGCTGACGGATATGCTGATTAGTTGTAAGTCCGCATAACTGTTAGCTCTATTAATTGGGTTATTATTCGGAGGTAACGGTGAATATTTAAAAGAAATATTCGCCGTTAATTGTTGCGGAGTATTTAGGTCAGAGAATATGTTCGTCTGCCTAAATACGACTGAACACATTATTTATTTATTATTCATTACAAATTGGAGTCCCTTACAACAGTAATGTAAAGCTAATCATTATAATAGGCGAGAAAATAAATTAGTGATAGTGGGGAAGTTACTAAGTCTGGACCTTTTAGGGAACAAATCATCGAATGTATTTCTTTGATTTCACCATTAACACTATATTATCTTAGTCACTAGGTGAAAAAACCGACGCATTTATTTTGTTTGCGTAAAAATTGTACAGAGTAATTTTGGTGGTGTATATGTATATTTTTTAAATTCTACGTTTAAAAGGCCGTAGCCGGGTAAGCATGGGAAATACGTTTTAACTCTGATTTTAATTAAGATTTTTTTTTTTTTACGTTGATTTTACTTCAAGACTACTCGTGGCCAAGTATAGATGCCTAAAAGTCAAGGGTCCCGGAGAAATATCCGTTTTCGGTTTTTTACAAAACAATTTTATTTGGCCGTTCTATTCATTCGTTTTTAATTTACCATTTTTTTTGGATCAACTAAGGGTCATCAGTAATTTTGTTTTTGAACGAAATCTGCTAAAACAAAGCTACAGGAAAAAACTACTCTAATTTAAAAAAACAATTTATGTTTTACGTAAGGAATTCTTACTATTTTTTTCGCCAGTAAAACCTTGTTATCTCTATCATCATATCATGTATAAAATTTTTTGAAAAGGTCTGATGACTAACATACTTACTTCTCAAAAATCTAAGTTTTTTGATTCGTGTAAATAATTCACATATTTGGTTTTAGTTGGTTCTCCAATTAGAAAAATCAGTCATTAAACTTATAAGTAATTGAAGAATTGACTGTTACCAGGTACCAAAAAGTCAAAAAATATTTTCAAGACTTGAAAACTTTGCTTTTGCGAAGATGAAAATTCGTTAAGGTTACTCGTTAGGTAAAATTTTTTCATATTCAGCGGATAAAGTTTTAAAATCTCTAAATTTTTTGCTTCCACTCTCATCATTTATCAATGTTGACGAAGAAGATATAATAGTATCTTATCACGAAATTAACAAAAACGGCGGTTGTATGGTACTGTTAAAGAGGTGTGTTGACCTCGTTTGTTTGTGAAAGATTGTACAGGCTGTTTATTTTAGGGTGGTAATATGATATGATGTATAATGTACATATGCATATGTATATTTAAAAAATTCTTTGTATCAACGCTTTCAGAGTACATTGCAAAGTGCATCGCTCTTAGTGCCAAAACTTCTAAATAACTAATTCCCAAAGGGGTGTTAGTTTTGAAAAAAGGTGCTTTTTGCTATCAATATCCCCAATGATCCTTACAATTTTCAGTCTACTGAAATACGATTGTCTATGTAATTTGATTAGGTATTGAGTTTTCTAGAACTCAATATATTCGAGTAATATTTTTTATCATAAGTGACAGTCCAATACTGTCGTAGTGGTTTTGGAAATTATTTTAATACCTGTGAATTCTCTCGTGTTCTGGAACATCTTCATGGAATGTGTTTACGACGGCCTATGACTTAGTGTCAGTAATGTATTTTCATAAATTTAATCAATCGATGTTTATTTTCTCATAAATTACGTTGCGTAGTCTATGAGAAGATGCAGTGATACAGTTGATGAAATCAGAAGCCAAGTGTTTCAGGCCTAAGGAAGAAAAATTGTTTCTTTGGAAAAATTAGAGGGTGAACCTAGTTTTATTGTATTATTTGTTTATTGAATATTACCGCTGTGGGTTCGTCTACCGTTTGAAATGATTTGATGTGTACTTTGGGCCTATATAACTTTCACTCCACTTACCTCAGTTGTTTCACCTACACGTTCCGTCTTCTATAAGCCCTTCACTTCTTAATGTGTAAGTGAAGCAATGACAAAAATAGCATGCGTTTATTAAATGAAGAAGGATATCGGCAATATGTGCTTATCGTATTCACGATTTTCTGCATCAAATGCCAGTAAATTACTTAAAACGAGAAATTACTTGTCTCAATTACTATTTTTCTGAATAATCAATTATCTATATTACTTGTACTTCTAAACCCGTTTGACGAGTTATTTATAGGTAGGAAATTGAGTTACGTTTCTAATAGGCGGAAGGTTAAATTGTGTGTCTAAATAACTTATTTGTGTTTTAAAGTTGTGTAATGAAGCACGCCTAAGTTTGAAGAATAAGAACCCGGTAGAAGTTATAAGTGACACTTCGGCTGGAATAGAAAATTACTGAGGATTTCTGTTTAGTCTAGTGAGAGCTGGAATGTGAATCAGCGGTGGGAGGGCTGAGGGTTTAAAGTTTGAAGAGGAAAATTGTTTTCTTTCTTAAATTTTTGCATTTAACTTATGTTTCAGATTTTTATAATTTAGCTTAGGTGTACAGATAAAATCTTCGTTTAAAAAAAATAATGATTTTGATCGCAAATTGTTTTTTCCTTTTTTTCCCTGTTATTCTTATTGGTCGCGCTTAGTTTTTGTCGAATTATGTTGGGCTTGGTATGAATTTTTTCTTTTTTCATAATCTCCCTGAGATATCCTTTCGTTTTTGAATAAAGGCCAGGCAATGCTCTCTGGCTGCATTTGTATGAAATTTGTTTTCGTTTCTCGTTTTGGTTTTTATTTTTTCAGTTTCTGTATTTGACAACAGAAATTTCTTCATTTTTGCAACTTTATGGTAGTATCCCAAGTAACCATGAATCGAGCTTTTATGGAGGCGTCACTGAATGTTCCTAAGTTCTAACAGTCATTCCATGGAAGAGGTGCCATTATTTTATGCAAATACTATTAATGAGAAATTATTTGATCGAACTTTTTCTATCAGTTCCTCAATCAAGTTATTCATTTTGAATTATAATTTTTCCAAACAAATTTAAAATATACTGCCAACTTGAAACTGTTGTTCAAGTTTTTAGGCAAATATCGATACGTTTGAACATCAGTATGTATCGATACCTATCCATATAACATAATCCCAACAAGTATTGCTATTTTTGCAATCGCTATATAAAAGCGTATTTAAAAAAAATTCATTTTTACAATACCCAACCACCGAAAAATACGTTTTTTAATGCCTCTTGACTGGTTTAAAAGGTAGCGAATTTCAGTAAGATGCGAAAAAATATTGTTGGGCGCATACGTATTTTTAAGTTGACTTTTTCGTTTGGCTTGAATACTTTCTTGCACGACTCAGCTACTTTCTCAGTAAGTTTTTTGTTTCTTTTTTTCAAAGTTAATTATTTGGTTTTAAAAATTATTTTTTTTAACTTTCTGGGCTTGTGGGCAAGGTCTTTGAGAGGGAGTAAGAAAGAGTACCAAAGCTACCGGGCCGGACATCTTTAGGGGGCCCGGAAAGGCTTTAATTTAGAAGTAAATTGTAATTTTTAAGTATAAACGGTGAAAAAGGGCGTCAGGACCAATCCATGATCAGGTTTTTGGGAGTTTGTAAAAAAATTACTAAAATACATGTTTTAGAACCCAAAACGTATCTAAAAAATGTATTTCGTTAGAAGAGCGAGCGAAATTGTTTTCTGAATTTATAATCCCTTTCCAAAGACAAATCCTGCAGCTGGAGCTTAGAGGGGCCCTTCAGTTTATTTCTCCTGGGCCCAAAATTTCTCTCTGAGACCCTGTTTGTGGGTGAGAGGGGTGGGGTGATTTTTTAGTTTAAAAAAATTATTATTTGACTCCTGAAAAAAACAAATTTTTTCTTTTCTTTTTTTTAAGTGTGGGGGGGTGTTGGCAAAAAATAGTGCGTAACACGCGTGCAAAATTGGTGATTGATACTGATGTGATATGCAGCACTCCCTTTGACTTGTGTTGTAAAATACACACTCGTATCTAAATCACCTACTTTTTGTACTTGTATCACAAATAACTATTTAAATGTATTAATAACTATTTTCTCGTGATGATCCCAGAACATACATGAAATTTATTCCTGTAGTTACACATCCACCCGTATTCTAAGGTCGCCGCGAATTTCCAAGATAATCTTTCATATACATTTTATAGGCTACATCATTGTCGTAAATTTGAATTCATTCTGGAAGCAATACGTTTTTCATTCAATTAGATATTTTTAGCGAAGCCTTACAGACTTTTTTAATTACTCGTGCGTTCATCATCATTTAGGGTTTTTTGTTTTTTTTTTGTTTTTTTTTTTGTTTGTTTTTTTCACTTGTCCAGACTTAGAAAGTAGTTTGTTTGAATTCTTCAGATTTCGTTGTCGGACTACGACGCGGTCGTTTGATGAATGTTTTTTCGATTTACTTTTAATTTCAAATGAAATTAATTGCCTTCGAATTTCTGGAGAAAAACACCACCGTTTTTGAATTAAGATAAATTAACGGCGACATAAAAATCAATTTGCGGAACAACGGAACGCCGTTAAAAGGACGAATGTCTCGAATCTTAATGGCTTTTCATTTCTATTAAACATCGTACCTATTAAATAATCGTAAAGTTTTCAGTATCAATTCCGTCTCGTGCCATACGCGTTTGTGTAGACCTTGTATGTCATTTTGTTTTTTTGTTTTTTTTTTTTGAGCAAGAATTTTCGGTGGCATCTGTATGAAGGTGAAACGTAAATCGATTGGATTTTTGACGAAAAGCTTGCATAAGTTTTGCGTTTTTGCTTCGATTCTTCAAAATTATATTATGTGGGTGTTTTTCATGAAGAATCACCTGGATGAAATTTGAAAATTTTTTCCTTTAGACACATCGCTCCTAAAAAATAAAAAATAAAAAAACTCCAACATAATTGTATCAGTTTTCTTATGGAACAATATATAATGTAATATGGACTGTTGAAATGCTTTTTTTTTTTCAGAGGGATAGTTGTTGAACTAATCGTACATATAAAAAATCGTACGTTGTTGAAAATTGTGAAGTCTCTGGAGAATACATAGCAGGAAGAATTTATGGCTGAATAATTTTTCGATGAGTTTTTAATTTCTTTTATCACTCTGTTAAAAAGTGTATTTTTCAACACGTTGATGTACGTACGCTTTTCTTGCGACAGGTGAAATTCTGTCGGTCTATTTTTTACCTTGAAAATATAAAAGAAAACCTTTTGATTTATGAAAACGTTATCAATAACAAAAAAGAGAAAAAACTCGAAATATTTCGTCGTATCTGATTTTCGAGAAATTCGGGACTACGCCCTCGGTATTCTTTAAAATTCAATAAATTTAATATCTTACTTTACTTTGAAAATTTTTATTTCAAATTTTTGGCATACTTACCTACCTGAGATGATTTTTCAGTAGGTTTGCTTAGATTTATTGTATCTTTTTTTTCTGCTTCAAAACAAATTTGAATCAAAGCAACCGATGAAAAAAATTTCAAAAAAACAATTTACTAATATGCTTCGCAATGACGGTTTCTATCTTCAACTTCGTAGAATTTATCTTATGTTCGGTATCATAATTTATAATAAGAGTTATAGTAATATTAAATTTTTTTATTCAGTCACAATTTTTCCGAAATTTTTTCTAATTTTCAGTCATACTACAAATCAAGGTCGTTGATGGCTTGATTGTTAGGGATTCACATTTTCTTTACCCTCGCATTTACAAAAATTGCACCATAACTTTCGAACATATACTTTTGTGAAGTTTTGTTTTTAGAGCCGAGGGGTGGGGGTCCAGATCGCCTGGACTTCCCGTATCTACTCTGTTGTAACAAATCGTAATTATAAAGGAGAAAATTTCCATGTAAACTTATTATTTTCAACAGAAGTGAGTCCGCTAACATTCACAATTTCATGTGTTCATTTAAGGGTATTATCAGTTGGCTTTGCGATAATCATGTACCTACAACAATATATCCTAAATATTTCTGACTGCCTATTCATGAAAACAATAAATGTTTGTGAAAATTCAATAAATAATGTGGGTAAACTACCACTTACGGGTCAATTTCGTGTGGAGGCGATATCTCCTTCTACAATTGGTAGAACCCAAATGTTGAAGTGTTATTATAAAGTAGGCATATTTGTCTACCAAATGAAGCAATAACAGTAACTTTCTCCTCTACCACATTTGAGCTTTGGGAATTCAAAATTATGTGTTTGACCGGCATTTGATATGCCATACCAAATGTAGGTCAGTTGACCTACTGCAAAATTATCGTAAAAATCAACATACTACTCTTAAATGTGTACCATCTAGCCTATTTGCGCATTTGTAATATCATTCAATTACGAGTAATTACATTTTTAAAATTCATTTTTTTTTAATCAATTATGAGTTGACCCACAATTAGTATTATTCTTAATGACTCATAATCTGAAATTAAAGAAAATTCAGTACCAAATGTGAGTTAAACCAATTGTGGGTCAATTTTTTTTTCAAGCTATGAAGCTGAAATGGAATGGAATAGATTCAAGAATACTCGTAAAGTAGTCTTATTGTAGAAAATGAAGGAAATTACTGTCATAAATCAAATAGAGGTTTTTTTAAGCGCTTGAAATCATACTACGACAAGAGACCCAAGAGAGGTAGAAATTTAAAAATACAAAAAATATATTCTAAGAACTACTACTGAACGATTCTAATAAAAAAATAAAATATTTGTTCATCTTACCTTGATTTTATAACACTTCTCTCAAACAACTTCAAATTATTTACGAGAAAAATTGAACATTTTTGAGGTGTCTACTTTGTACGCTTCTAGAATCGGACTGATAAGGTGTACAATTGGCTAGCACAGATCAGAATGTTCAGAATATCCTCTACTTCTCTGTTCATACTAATACGCACCTGTTCTCACTTTTTAAAATTACTGCCTTTATTGTTAAAAATTTTAACTCATAATTGGTACTAGGGCTTGTAACCACAACCATAACCAGAATAATAACCACTAAAAACCTAAACACGTTGACAACATTCATTTGAAAACGATAACTAAAACAAAAAAATTTCACCTAACCAATAACCAACAACCAATTCCCATAAAATGCTGAAACCATTAACCAAAACAATAACCAGAAAAAATCGGTTTTTATTGGTTTTAATGAAATATTAATATTATTAATTATATTTTTCAAAAATCACCAATTATTTCCTGGATAATTATTAATTATATATAATTTGAACTGGAGAAAATTTTTTTGTCTGTTTTACACCAAATTTTGTCTCAACCAATAACCAATAATCACAACCAATAACCAAAAAAGTTGTTTTGGTTAACCAGAACAAGAACCAGTAACCAAACAATTTTTTAACCAATAACCAGTAACCAATATAGATTTTTATTGGTTTCCAGTAACCAATAACCCCAAAAATTTTTTTGTTACAAGCCTTAATTGGTTTGGTAGGTATGATCCAAAATTCGTAGTTTACTTTAATTTTGCAGTACATACTTGGCTTCGGTGTCTGGTTTAGAATCTTATAGGCTACAGCTGCCTCAATTTAAACTGCTGGATAATTGATTGGTGCCTCAAGTTTGTAATTGATTTCTCTTACAATCTTATATTCAATAATTTTTATAAAACAATGAAATAAAGTGGGATTGTTAGGAATTTCATAAATATCTATAGGCTTTTGTAGTCATATTTCATGACGGACTTGATTTGAAGAAAAACAATCACTTGAAACGCTGTGAAGAACATAAAAGGATTTTGAAGAAAAAATGGTCTCAGTAAAACCTGTAATTGGATGATTGACCAGAAGTAAATGATCCTTCAAATGTAATTTGACGTTGTGAGAATCGGAATTTGTTTTTTTGTATGAAATTTGTACATTTATTTACCAAAGAGCAGTGGGTCGAAAAACAAACATTTTTTGTTCCAAGTTAGCCCGCCGTGTAAAATTGGAAAATTTATATTATTTTTATTCGAATTAAACCTAACTTGACGAAATTTTCCTGGACCGTTTGTTTTTCATATTAATTTACATTAGAAATTCGGGAGAGTGTGAGGGCGAACGTAACTTGAATATGTTTGGTTGTAAATCTAAATGTGGATTCCATTTGTTTAGCCAAAAAAAAATAACGTCGTAATTTTACTTACGAACAGGTGTACCATAGTAAAGATATACCTACGCCAAATATGTGTAAACATGACTGGAAAAAAGTTCGTTTTGCCTCGAATTAATGAATTTCCAAGAGGTCATTCACTTGATTAGGATATACCCATGCCCAGACGACAACCAGTATGCTCTACTGACTGCTGTCATCAGCCGGTTTTTCGTTTTTCAAAAACCAGACAACAGGTCAAGAATCGAAATCGTTTTGTCTATTTGCAGATGGAAAACATTTTCCCCCTTTATTGCTGCTGATACTGCCACTGATATGTGTATAGCAAATAATAATCCAGTTCGGTTCCTGCAGTGCATTCGTTTTTTTCTTCCTACCCAAATTTGTTGAAATTGTTTAATCCATAAAGCCTAATTGAATGAATAATATCCATTTTCCACTTTTTGAAAAATGGGATGTTTTATCATTACTTTTCTCTCACTCTCTCTAAAATTAATGCAAAGCGCAAAATAATTCATAATATGGGAATCAAAAACGGTATCGACTTCCATCTTGTTCAAAAATATTTTAATAGAAATATACAGCTTCTTTTCTTATACTTCTCCTTATAGGGAACGCTTTAAATTGGTTTAAATTCGTTTTTGGTGTAATGGTTCTACGTTTTATTTTTCTTCCTTTTTATTTTATTTGCAAAAGGATGAAAAGGAGAAAAAAAATGTTTTTGCGACTTTAAAAATTTTGCAACCGCGCGTTTTTGTCCTCTTTACATTATTTGACCTTAAAATTTTCTTGAAGACTTAGTAAGAATCCAAAAAAGAGGAAAGATTTTTTTTCTTTTTCTCTTTTCTTTGTGGTAGTAGCTATCGTACCTGGAAAATCCTCTCATATTTACGACGTACCATCCCCATTATCGAAAGTAAAATTTTCTTTTTACAACAAATTTTCTTCTGTATAATGTAAGTTTTTTCCCCGAGTGTCTGTTTGTTTGTTTGAATTTAATTTGGTTTATTTTAGTATCTAAACATACAGTGCGATTTTTCTGCGTGACAAAGTCGCTCACATTTTGCTTTTTGGTGGCGTGAATTCGCACTTTTTTTCAAACACTTATGATTTGTATGTATTTAGGTTTTGAAGTTTGCTATATATAGTGATGAGATGAGAGAATATGGGTATATTGTTGACGTTGTTGATCATATTGGGAAAAAGTGATTTTACAGCTGGATGCTCCTGGTTCATTATCGGCGTAGATACTTAATTCGTTTGGTTTGAAATTTCTTATATTCTGACGTAAATGTTTTTGATGCTTGTTTTTTCGTGAATAATTAGTGAAAGATAAGCTCAGTGTTTCCAGTTTTACCTCAAAACACGTTGTTCCAATACTTTCTTTCACATACCTATCAGAATTATACTGTATATTATGCTGCAACTTTTATCCTGGATGAGCGCAATGCTTTTCTGAACCAATATGTTTTCATTCTTGAAAATTAACGAATGAAGAAGATTAGCTCTGCCCCTCAAATTAAAAGAGTAAATGTGAATCAAAAAAGTTTTTTATTTCTGAGAGGTGTTGTTTCCTAATCATCAGTCTTGGTGACAGTGGGATACATCTAACAATAATGGAAGCTGATCCACTGATAGCATTTTTTTTCTGAATAGGTCGTAATTGTTATTCTTTTTTGCGCTTAAGTCCCACTCAGAATTTATTAAAAAATTGATGCAGAGCAGAATATAATTTGAAAACCTTCTGAAAGTTAGGTATTGAAATACGAGTGGGTAGATACATGTTCAGTTTCAGAAAGAAACAGAAATAAGAATGAAGCAAACATAGTCTCGTGGACAGAGGAAAAGTTACCAACTAAGTCTGTAAAATAAAGTTGTTATTTCATTTGATGCGAATTGTGTGTTATGAACTAAAAATTTCATCTCTGCTATGATGGTATGTAGTACCGTAATTATGATTTATGTGGAAGGAAGAGGATGTGGAATTTCGAGAATCAGATAAAGAAAAATATTGTTACTTAATTTTCCGCCATTTTTTCGAACCCAAGAGAAAACATTTCAATGCGGCACCACCTGTCCCATTACCGTGGCCTCTATGAGGTGGAAATAATTTTCCGTGAAAATGCACTTTACATTTCAGTGGAAAGTAAAACTGAGATTTGTCCGTACAACTCATGAAAACGTCTTAATATCAATTTTATGACGTTGGTATTCACTCAACTTGTTCTTTTAGATACATTTAGCGGTTATCCTGATCAACTACAAAATCACTGTGTTTTCTGAAAATTATGCTGTAAACGCGCCACAAAATGATAGAACATTACTCGGGAAGTGGATCTTATAAATATTTGTATTTTGAAAATTAGCTCCGATTATAAGCCTGTTTTAGAAGTTAATTGCTGATGGTTTAATCATATTTCTTTTGTAATTGGAAATATGGTTGTCTATTCCATATTGTCATTGAGATTGGCTAAGATATGAAGCGAACTTTGTTCACTTTCAATCTCCCCCTTTGCTTACTTTGTGATTAACTTATACTCGTATTTTCGGTATATTTCCACAGAAAGTAAGGAGACCCTAATGGTTCAATTGTAAATCCACGGTTTGATTTAATCGCATACCTACACACGAACTCGGATTTCAATTCATGTATTGAATTTGTTCATTTTGCTATATCGTATTCATGTATTGAATTCTCTTATTCTGCAATATCGTATGTAGAGATGGCAAATATAGATTAGTTTCAATATAGATATTTTCAATATCAATATTGTTGGGTATACCAATCCTTTTCTCTCCACGCTGATGAACAACACTTTATCTTTTCTTAAACTCTCTCATTCATGGTAACACTTTCTTCCCAACTCATTCAACTTCATTCAATCTAATCGTACCTAATCGGGAACCTTCGTCTAACTCTCTATGGCTCGTTGAACTATCATACAGACTGTTATACTCTTTTTACATAAAATATAGTGTACTTCTACAGTTCGACTGAGTTTGAACGTTTTTTTATTCGTCATTCGAGGTCCTTGACTCATCAAATATTTAAAAATTATTGATACTATTGATAATTTCGATATAGTTCCGATAATTTTCCATCTCTATTACTTTTGCTTGAACACATCACGAACATAACTAGGATTTTTTTTCTCCGAGACCAAGGAACTACTTTTGAAAATGTATGAATGTCTGCATTTTATGTCGTTATCATAGGTTTAATGAAACTAACACCGTAGCAGCCCCGTTAAAAAAGTAGATTTTCAAAAAGTAGAAAATAAGTGCTAAAATGTTCGAAATAGATTATAATTTTGTTGATGATCGTATTAAATTTTGTTACAGTTGACCTAAAATTAAACAGTTTGAAACCATTACCCCTCTTTTAAACTGGAAGCTTAAATTAATTTTATAGAAGTACAGTCGGTCCGATCTGCATCAAAAATGATAGCATATTACAAGAAGTTATATTGAATATTTGTTCCAAATTTCTTAGCTGTTGGTCTGAAATTAGGAATTTTACATCCAAAATAAATAAAAAAATAAGTATACCGTTTGACCGATCCTCACCAAAATCAATAGTTCTATTGAAAAATAAATAAATTAAACCAATTAATATGAAATCTTAAACTAATATAACATTTCATTATAAAATTAATCATTAAAAATAAATAGGTACAAATAAAAATTTTAGAAATCTAATGTAACAAAATTCAATTCCTTGGCTTAATACTGATGTTCGTATCAAATTTCGTGACTATCGAACAAAAATTGCGATCTTTACCATGGTAACAAGACATAATGGCTTATATAAATAGTACACATTATTATAAGTATATCTAGATATGTATTATGAATTTCAATTTTTTGTATTAAAATTTTCCTTGGGTGATGATGTATTAAAGGAAAAGAGTACCAACCCCATCCGCAGATCGTTTCATGAGATCGAAATTAATAAGTAGATTTTCATAGAAAGTATACTTCGAAATGATAGTATCGTACATCTTAATGAGACAATAATTATTCGGAATTTCGTCCACACTTGATTTTATTTTTCTGCGATTCCATGTTTTCCTCTTTTCATCCGTTTTTCCGAATTTTTCGGTGAGGAGCAGCACCAGCTTACCTTACCATCAATGCGCCCATGAAAAAGACGCAAAAAAATCTAATAGCAATTGATTTGGTATGCTATAGAGGAAAAAATAGGTCAACAGATGGAAAATTTGATTAATTTATTAAGTAAACCATTAAAAAAAAAACATCATATCGGTAGTAATCTTTATCGAAAATGTCACGAATCTGCTGATATAATTCGTGAACTTAACAATCAACGCTAGGCCGAGTTCTGGAAATTGGCACAAAATCCAACTGTTGAATCGTCTGTTTTCCGTTGTTCGTTTTCGTTTATTATTTCACAGTATTATTGAGTAACGTTTATTGTCTCGTTTGTTTTTGTTTTAATAAAATAATGAAAATAATTCTAGTGTCTGTGTCAAATTTGCGGAGTCTAGTAAGCTGGTGTTGTATATTCGGTTCTCTGGATTTCATGACAAAAATGATGTCGATTTTATCGATAGTTTTCGATATTGTGCCCCCGACCTCTAATCGTATATGTTGGTCGCTGGACGTATTCGATGAGCATTTACCCAGCCTGGGCAGATGGAAATCAATCCAGTTGTTAGTCTCTCAAGGTCTGTGCAAAAATCGATTTTTTATTATCTCGACGCCGGAATAAAGGGTTAGATTAGCTTGACCTTTTGTCAATCATCTTTCACGATAATTAATTTTTTTCTTGACAATCTCGGTTAACTCTTTTTTTCATCTTACTCCTTGCCCTTGGTGGGCCTAGATTTATGTTAGCAATTCGCTGAAAATCTTTAAAAACAATAAAAACAATCATGCTATTCCAATAATATTATTCTGGAATTCCGTTTGGTTGCATTATACTTTTAATTTGTTAATTCCTCAAGGACCATTTGGGCATGAGTGGGCAGGATTTGTGAAAAAACCCGATTCAAATCCTCTTTTGAGGCTGTAAAGGATTCGTGATTCGTGATTCGAATCTCATTAGGAAACGGAGGATAGCGGACCTACGAATCACGAATCATTTTTTTCAAGTCAGGAAATTCCCAAAATATTCCTGGAAATTTGGTGATTGTCGGAAAAAAAATTTATTAATATCATCCTTGTAAAATTAAACAGTCTCTTCAAAAAACTTTTATCGTGCTCTTTCCTAAATAAAACAGCTTTTTATCAAAAAAGTTCCCGAATGTTCAGAACTTTTTTCTCATACCAAGGTCAAACAGAATTATTTAGTATTCCGGACTTAGAGGATTCGTGATCCGTTGAAAAATGATTCGCGCGAATCACCTTTAAGTATTCGTGGTTTGTGATTCAAATCACTTTGCTGTAAAAGATTCGTTGTTCCAATCATTTTTTTAAGGATTTTGCCCACTCTTGATGTGGATTAACAACGCACTACAGACCAGTTTGGTCATTTAAAATGATCGCACCTAGTTTTAAACTGTAATATCTAGTTAGTATCTGCATGCGGTCAAGATCACGCGCTTGGTTTTTGCAGAATTGACTAAGTCACAAACTAGGCTCCAAATGCTTAGAGATTGTAGCTAAATCGATATTAATATCGTCATATCTGTGAAAGTCTTCGAAAAATCGTCAATTTTTCCTCGTCATTACTTAACCTTTATGTCAGCATTGGAATCTAAAAACCTGAAATTTATCATTGGTACGTCGTATATTTTACGTGTCGAAAAATGAAACAGTGTGGTACTGAATTTTTTTACAAGAACCCATGATTAGATAAATAATGAATGAGTTTTATACTACAAAATTTGACGTTAATAGTAAAATAGTAAACTAACTATTTTTGATACGTGTGTAATTATACGTGGGTACCTATATTTTCGTTCATCGGTAAATGAATTTTGGAGTAACGGGCTGCAGTGGAGGCTTCTTAATTTAATTTTGGAGAAGGGGTTATTGTGGTAGGAATAAGTGAGGTTGTTTAAACAAAAAAATCAGTAACTACATCCACACGTGCTAGAGGGATTAGGAATATCGTCTCCACATGATGAGGAAGGTTTGTCATGGCCCCGTGACCCCTCTTGAGGTGAAATTTACCCACGAAATTTTTGAACACTTTTAAAATGCTGTTCTGATTTCTGCAAGTTTGACATGTTTGCAGAGTTTCAGACGGCACAGAGCTAACAAAATTTGATTTTTTTAAATCAGTGAGTAGTTAACGGTAACATTATCGTGCGGAAGCATTGTTCGTTTGATTTTATTAATTTTCTTATGGTTGACGTCGTGGGTTAACACTTTATATATGTAAAATAATTCGTCTTTCCTCATTATTTCAAATACTAAGATCGCCCACTTGTCACACTTTGTCTATTTTCTTTCAGTACATAATCCTTATCTTCCTACAAGTAAATACCTTCCAAATATTCTCTTCTTTTTTCGTAAACCTGTTTACAGACTGATAATTGTGTTCGCATTCGTTAGCTTTCAATGCTGTTCTCATGTGATCGTCATTTCAGTTTTCAAACTGCCTAGATTCGTTTCTCATTTGAGTGTGTATTAGTTTTGTTGTGCTTCCTGCTTTAAATTGCAATTTCACTATTGTTTTATCAGATATCATTGCACTTCGTAGAATATACACTTTTTGTTTACATTCGTTTGTGTTTCATTTGAAAACTTTTAGTGCAAATTGCCTAATTTGGGTTCGCCAACTTTACATACTTACAAATTGCAATTTAAAATTTCAAAATTTTTTTTTTGTTGTTCGTGCTGTTTTCTAACAGATAATTATGTCTGGTCGTAAATACCAGTTGAATTTCGTGATGGAAACCGATGACAAGGACCCAAAAAAAAATGTCCGTTTTCGTAAAATTCGTGAAGCCTCATCTGAGGTTTGGTATCTTCTTCCTGAGGATTGTCAATCCTTGTCAGCTCATTCGACGCTCATTGCTGTTTCCGTGATCCAGTCTGGGATTAAATCAATCAAATCTCGTGGTCACTTCCGGAATATCTACATCGTTTTCGACAAAGAAGTGGAGAAATTGTATGTTGATGAGTTCGGAAATTTTATTTTCAACAATATTCTTCTTGGTGAACAGAGGATGTCATCTTCTCAACTTTCATCCTCGCTCCCTCAACCTGATCCTCTGCTGGGCGAATTGGTTTCTAATTTGGGTCGTTTAACTGCAGAAAAGGACGAATCCGTCAAAGCAGTTTTGAAACATTTCCTGGTCGAAAAATTTTCAACCCGTAATCGAAACGTGGAAGCCTGGTGCCAATCTTTCGAAAAGGAATCATCTCGTTTCTCTTTGTCTGGTCAGCGTCAAATTGAGGTATTCAAATCGTGTTTGGAACCATCTTTAAACTCCTGGTTTTCAATCAATCAATCCAAGCTTGGTTTGGATGCTGATTGGTCTGTCTGGAAATCAGATTTGGTGGCTACCTTCGGTGATGTTTCATGGATGCCTATTCGTTATGCCTACACTTTTCGTTACATGAATGGTTCGTACATTGATTATGCACTAAATAAAGAGAAAATTTTAATTGATTTAGATAGAAATCTGCCTGATTTTGTAATCTTAGATCTTATTATTATTGGATTACCTATTCATATTCAAAATTCACTCAATAGAAATAATGTAACTTCATTAAAAATTTTACATTCCAAACTTAAGAAATTTGAAGCCGATGATCGAACTTCTGATAATTTAAATCGTAACAAAAGCAGTGGTTTTTCTTCACCCACTTTTAATAATAAAAATTTTAATTCTAATAAATTCAATGATATTAAGAAAAGTAAAGTTTTTAATAATTCAGAGAAGAAAAATTTTGATCCTTCGGACAGGAAACCTTGTCCTCTTTGTGTTAAAAGAGGATTTTCTAATCGTTCACATTCAGAGGCCACTTGTTGGTTTAAAGATGAAAAGGTTTTCCCTTCAAAATCTGTGAATAATATTCAAATTGATCCTCCTTCGGAGGATTCAAAAAACGAATAATTGAGCCACTGATTAACGTAAATTTAACCCTGAACGATAATTATTTTTGTAAAGCTATTTATGATACTGGTTCTAATATTTCTATAATAAACAAAAAAATTGTAGATCTTTTAAAAATTAAAGTTTTCAAAAGTCCGAATTTGTCGTTCAGGATGATCAGTGGCCACGGACAAATTTATGGAGTTATTAAAGTAAAAATAAGGATTTTTCAAAAATCCAAAGATGTTTATGTTTTCGTGCTGGATAGTCCAGAATTTAAAGACACTATTTTACTTGGTCTAGATTTAATAAAGGAGTTTGGCCTTTGTCACGACTCTTCGCTTAACGTTTTCCAGAGTTTTCAAACTCATAATTTTTCAAAACAACGAATTTTGAAAGATAATCCAGCTATTGTTAATTATCTCAAATTACAGGCAGATTTAGGTCATTTAGAT
The DNA here is from genome assembly GCA_011428145.1 of Ericerus pela. Lineage (NCBI taxonomy): Eukaryota > Metazoa > Arthropoda > Insecta > Hemiptera > Coccidae > Ericerus > Ericerus pela. The sequence continues at coordinate 284,529 of WOFM01000133.1, read as the reverse complement.
TCCACGAAGGCTTCTAGTCTGTCAGATGTTATTAATGAGTTTAATCGAGCATTCGCCAAGGATAAGTTTGACGTTGGTCAAGTGAGGGAACATGAAGCCTTTGTTAAACTCTCTGAACATCGTTTTGTATCTCGCAAACCGTATAGATGTAATATTGTCGATCAACTAGAAATTGAGAGCCAGGTGTCTAAACTTCTTCAAGCAGGTCTTATTGAGGAATCCACCTCACCTTTTGCGGCTCCTGTGACATTAGCTTATAAGAAATACTCTGATGGAACAAAAAAAAAAATAGATTATGTATTGACTTCTCTGCTCTTAATAAAATAGTCATTCCCGAGAGTCATCCTTTTCCGTTAATAGAAGACCTTATTATTAAAGCACGTGATTGCAAATGGTTCTCCGTTCTTGATATAAATTCTGCCTTTTGGTCAATTCCCCTTCGACAGAAGGATAAGTATAAAACAGCATTTGTAACACAAATGGGACATTATAATTGGCGCTGTTTGCCTTTTGGTTTAAAAACAAGTCCTGCTATCTTCCAAAGAATACTTCGTAATATCTTAAAAAAGCATGGTCTTGATTCTTGTGCAGTCAATTACATAGACGATATATTGGTTTTTTCTAAAACTTTTAATGAGCATTTAGAACATTTGAAATTACTCTTGCAGGCCATTCAAGAAGAAGGTTTCCGGCTTTCTTTGTCTAAATGCAACTTTGCCCAGAGTAACGTAAAATATCTTGGACATGTTATACGAAATAATGCTATTACCCCTGTTTACAGTAATGTACTGCCTCTTAAAAACTTTCCAATACCTACTAATCAGAAACATGTCCGCCAGTTTCTTGGTAAGGTAAATTTTTATAGGGCTTATATTCCGAATATTTCTAAAACTTTAGCTCCTCTTCATGACTTATTAAAAAAGAATATGAAATTTTTTTGGTCTCCTAAATGCCAAGAGAGTTTTGACTCTGTAATTAATTGTTTATGTTCGTCGCCTTGTCTTGCTATTTATGATCCTACGAAAGAAACTATTGTGCATACTGATGCTAGTATGGATGGAATAGGAGCTATTTTAAAACAAAAACAAGAAGATGGTTCTTTTAAGCCGGTTGCTTTCTTTTCTAAGAAACTTAACGAAGCTCAAAAACAAAAAAAAGCATTATTCTTAGAATGCCTAGCGGTGAAAGAATCTTTAATGTTTTGGAATCACCTTTTATTACCATTAAAATTTAAAATTTTTACCGATCATAAACCGTTGGAAAATTTTAATATAAAGTCGAAAAATGATGAAGAGCTTCGTGAATTATTACTTTCAATATCACATTTTAATTTTGAAATTATTTATCTACCAGGTAACTCAAACCAGGAAGCTGACTGTTTGTCACGCAACCCAGTTTTGACTCCTGAAGATGATTATCCTGAGATTAAAGTAGTAAATTTTGTTAATTTCGAAGAAATTAAAGTAGATCAAGAAAAGATTTTTAAAGATTTTCAAAACAAAATTAACGTAATAAATAAAAATAATATTCTTTTTTCTCGATTTAAAAATACTGATAAAGTAATAATTTCTGATGAGTTTGCTCAGGAACTTATTCGGAAAGTTCATTTTAAATACGGACATATTGGTCCTCGTCAAATTGAATTAACAATTTCTCCTTATTTTCATAACGTCAATTTGGGTAAATTTACTCGATCTTACTGTCAAAATTGCGAAATATGCATTAAAAACAAATCCAGAATTCCAGCTGTTTTTGGACAAATGTCCCAGCTTGGTCCAGCATCCGAACCTTTTCAAATTATGTCAATAGATACTGTTGGAGGTTTCGCAGGCAATAATTCTCCAAGAAAATATTTTCATCTTTTAGTTGACCATTTTACACGTTTTGCCTACGTTATATCGTCAAAGAATCAAAAATCAGATGATTTTATTAAACTTTTAAATGTTGTTTTAAAAAAAGGACATAAAATTAAAACTCTGCTGTCGGATCAGTATACTGGTTTAAATTCCAAAGAATTTAAAGATTTTTTAAAGTTAAACAATATCAATATTATCTTTACTGCTGTTGATTCACCAAGCTCGAATGGTCTTAACGAGAGGTTGCATCAAACAATAGTAAATAAGCTTCGTTGCAAAATAAATGAAAACTCACAAAACAAAAAGAAACCGTGGTCAACTCTTTTGGAGGAGTGTGTTGCTCAGTACAACAACACGATTCACACTGTCACAAGATTTTCACCAAATTATCTCATGTACGGTATACGAGATGAAAATTTTAAAGATTTTGAAAATACTAAGCAGCAAAACTTACAAGGTGACAGGAAATTAGCGTTTCTAAATTCTCAAAAAAATCATTTTTCAAATAAATATCGAGTTGACCGAAGAAAAAAAAAAAATTTTGAATTTAAAGTAAATGATCTAGTGTATGTGAGTCACGGTAGTTCTTTGAATAGAAACAAACTTGACGAAATACGTATAGGCCCCGTTAAAATTTTAGAGAGAATTTCTAATGTCATTTTCCGTGTTGATGCTGGATATCGTCGTCGCGAATCCAACATTTGTCATATATCTAAGTTATATCCTGTAAATTTTAATGATTTTCGGTTCCGTAGTTTTGTTCAGGGCGGTGGGGATGTAAAATAATTCGTCTTTCCTCATTATTTCAAATACTAAGATCGCCCACTTGTCACACTTTGTCTATTTTCTTTCAGTACATAATCCTTATCTTCCTACAAGTAAATACCTTCCAAATATTCTCTTCTTTTTTCGTAAACCTGTTTACAGACTGATAATTGTGTTCGCATTCGTTAGCTTTCAATGCTGTTCTCATGTGATCGTCATTTCAGTTTTCAAACTGCCTAGATTCGTTTCTCATTTGAGTGTGTATTAGTTTTGTTGTGCTTCCTGCTTTAAATTGCAATTTCACTATTGTTTTATCAGATATCATTGCACTTCGTAGAATATACACTTTTTGTTTACATTCGTTTGTGTTTCATTTGAAAACTTTTAGTGCAAATTGCCTAATTTGGGTTCGCCAACTTTACATACTTACATATATTATTGTTTTATAGTAGTCATCGCTGACTAATTATGCGCGCCGTATTTCCCCAAGTACTGTACTCATTGCATAATCATTTGCGGTCTCATCAGTATATTATAATGGAAATATTTTTCTGATGGGACAGTGGCTTTCAGTCGTTGAAACAAATTATTTCAATCAATATTGTGAAAATTGCATGTGAATCATAACGGTACCTAAATAAAAAGAAATTGTGGAGAAAGAGAAGACGAAGATCGAAGAAACTTGACACGTGTGTAAATGAAAAAATTAGATGGCACTGAACATGTTTCATTGATTGTATTCAAGATGAGGTGTAGTGAAAGGAGCTTTTCAATAAAAAGTACGCTTTGTGAGTCGAATACGTTGCTGTTTTGCTACCACTTTACATGAGAGTAAGAAAAAAAAATCAACTAGTGGGTACGCGAACAGTATCAACTAAAAAGCCTTGACTAGTTGTAAGGTGTCAGTCGGTTACTTTGCTCTCTTTCCATGCGTGTATTTTTTTAGTCAGATAAAATTCTGGTGGGAGAAAATATTGTTTAGGATTTACCGTAGGTGATGCCGTATAATATTTGACATTGGTCCTGAATTTTTTGTAATCGTGACGTCTTTGGTTGTAAGGTATTCATTTTGAGGTGAATTTTCGTATTTTCATTTTTTTTTTGTTTCTTTTTAATATAATGTTAACGCACTCATAGTTCTTCTCAAGGACGTTCTGCCATTTCATTGGTGTCTCTCAACGTATTGAATGAAATTTTAGTTGGAAAGGTGTCCATTATCGCTAAATGTAAGATTAGTTGTGAAATTGCTGAAGTTTAATTTATTATTTTTTGATTTGAAGTAATAATTGATGTTGTAACGCAGCTCTGTTTTGATGTCGCTTTTTTTATTTTGGTAGAGCATCGTCAATTTCGAAATCAGTTGTACTTTATGAATGCAAGTTTTCCTACATTTTCTAGCTAGTCCTCTATTCCAATTTATTCCAGAAAAAAGGATGATTTTCCTTTGTTATACTATCACAGTATTAACATAACTTCTTTCGTTAAGTAGGTACCTTATTTTTGATTGAATCGTTGCAGCCCTTCATTAAATGGATGCGGTCATACAGGCCTGGCGAGAGTGGGAAGGGGGATTCTTCCGAGCCAGGCATATTCAGCGGTCCGGCATTCTCAAATAAAAATGAAAAATAAGTAGATTTTCATGAAAAATCTACCGAAAATCCATGAAAAAAATTTTTCGGTCGCTCGCGAAATAGGCTTCCTTAGTTTATTGCAAAATCCCCTAGATAGATCATTGATACGGCCCCTAAACATAGATGCCATTTTTAATTTTTTAGGAAGCCCATTAATTTTTTCTCACTTGGGCCCGAATTTCTTCTGTTCGGCCCTCCGTGGTCATACTAACTTATTTGATAGGTCTCGTCACTGTTCGCAATATGATTAAAGTAGGTAACCAATCATTTGTCAGCTTTTGAAACATAAAATTTCGACCTGTGAACAGATTTTTTTTTTTAGTCGTGTTCTGATACCGAGACGACTCTTGATTTTCGATATTTCATTTAGGGAGATAACTTATGAAAGGAGGCAAAGCAATTAATGTTGAATACCATCGCCCCAACTGTTTAGGAATTTAATACCGTATTACTAGTTCGAAATGTAAAAAAAAAAAAACTTACTTTATTATTGTATAAAATGAAGAATTTGACCGGAATGAGAATATTTTTCGCAATTAGAACGAAGACTTAAGTGTATTTTTCAGTAAAAGTTGTGTTGATCTCTTTTAAATATCTTATATCTGCGTTACAATTATTGTTCAACTCACTAAGCTACGAAATTTTAAAACACCTGCACTTTGTTGAAAAATCACGTTGAACTTGAACGTTGCACCGTATAGGATATCGAAATAATTTCGAATTTTCTGAAATTATCCTTGAATGATAGCTGATATCGAAGTGACCTAAGAAGGAATAAATATCGCATTATTTGGCTTAGTTATTGAAGTCAATTTTATATTCACCGAACCATTACGTCCTAAAATTACATTCGAGCATTAATTGTGCTACAAACATCGTATAGCAGAAAAAGTTCGCATGGGTGAACAACATGTTTTTCTTTAATTTATCATTTACGTATTTCTCGTCTTTCTTTTCTTTTAAATTTTTTGGTGAAGAATAGAAGAAAAGAGAATAAATTGAAATCAAAATCTCTAGGGAATGAGTTTCCAATTGATTTTCCTTACTTCCTGCATACTTGGGAATTTTCAACTGTTTCAAGCCATCATTTACATTTTTTGATTCCAAACTTATTTAGGCCAAATCATTAATGAATCGCCCCGCTGAAAAATTTCAATTTCGACTTTTTCTCCATATAGTTTCAAGTTGAAATTCAAAACTGTTTTTCATTTACTTCTACAGTTGTGAAAACGTGACTTCGGTTTTTAATGTTTTTGCATCATTTAAAGATGAGATATCTGTGTATATTTAATTGTTAGATATGTTTCAAAACATTTTGAAATTACTTTTCTGTTTCATTTTTTATTTCGTTGAAATGAAAAAAAATGTATGTGAGGTGTTTATTTTTGTGTATGATATCAGCATCAGTGTGCTGATAATCTTCGCGTGATTTTAGATTTTGAATTCGAAATCAAACACTGTTAACGATTTTTGGAGATTATTGAAATATGGGTGCAATATTATGTAATTTATAGTTACCTATTATAGATATTCTTTGAAATTGATTGAATATTTTTTAGCGTAGATTTTTTTTTTATGGTGTTAGTTAGTCCAATCTTATAGCAAACAGTTCGGGACGGTGGTTAATATTTGAAACATTCAAATTTGAAATAAAAAAACAAGATTCTGAAAAGTTCCTCGTAATTACGAATGAATTTTTTCAGTTTTGATGTACGTAATTACTGTATTACCTATACATTGTGAACTTACCTACCGTATAATGCAATTGAATATTATGTACGGTGGTTTGTTTTCACTGTGGAACCGTGTATACTTCGTGTTATCGTTAAGCTAAGTACCTATGTAGCAATAGCATTAAAATTAAACGAATAATGACAATTGCATTGTATGGTCTTCAAACCTAATGATAGCTATTACTGCACGCACTAGGAAATTAAATATTCACGGTTTTTGCTTTACCTACTTATATCTACTTTTTTCTTAATCCGTTTTGATGTGCACTTATATCGACGATTAGAATTCTATTGAATCGTTTGAAGAAGAAAAAGAAATTAATTTACCGCAAATGTTGAATTACAAAGTAAAAGATTGAGCTGAAGTAGGTACACTAGCTGCTGTGCAGGTACCTATATATAGGTCTATTTCTAAAAAGAAACACTGTATTTTATGAATTTTACTTCTTATAACCAAATATATGCAGCGTAAACCGAGACTGTTGGTAGTTTAGTCTAATTGGAGTATTGCTTTGTAAGCAGTTTCAAAATGATTTTCAGTTTGACGACTATTCGTTAGGTTTTACCAAATTATTAAAATATAAAAAACTGCACAAAGACCATCCTTGTGTCTGTATATATAATGGTAGTAAGTGAATACTTAAAGAAATCAAGATATATAAACAATAATATTGTGGATCGTGTTGGGACAATGTTCGTTCTTCCCAACATAATCAATTTGTGATGCCAATTATGACCCATATTACCATAAACACCTTTCAAAAATACAAAATTAAGGAAATATTGCGATTTCTTGAGAAATGTTTCGGTTTTGCTTGAAAATAATGCTGAAAAGTTCGGAGATAATTTCCGTTTAAGTGTATAATGAAAAAAATAATTGGTGAGCTAGAGCTGCTCATTAGAAAAGAATATATTGTATAAGTCGCGTACGTATATTTCCTCTGTTTTAAGTGTAGGCGTACTTTTTTTTTTATTCAAAGCAGTGGAGAGAAATATATTTTGTAGGTTTACCTATGGTGTTTTGATCTTATTATGTATCAATAATTATATTTTATTTTATATGGAGCTTTGTATAGTCTTTACGTATTGAAATACCGTAATGTTTCGATCGTGAACAAATGTCACTGATTTTTTTTTAATTTGAACCTGAAAATTACGTAGTTTATTCCTTAAAATAGCAGACTTCAAACTAGATTTCTAGTGTTTTATTTGTGTGGCTTAAATTCTGAGATAATAGCGAAGATTTTATTGGTGTGCCGAATATGATGAGAAAAAATGAATGTATACATTGTATTCACTTACCTTATTCAAAACATATGGATAAAAAAAATTTCCATGCTACGAATAATTTCTCGGTTCTTTATAGATAACCGTTCAATAACCAGCTATGTAGTTTACCTTTAACTTGCTTGCACATGTAGGCTCTTCTTTGAAAATTCACAGAAGGAGGCGAAGGATTTTGACACTTAACGTTGTGTTCCATTTGCTGGAAATGTTGTCCGGCGGAGTAATTCACCTAAAGTATTTCGGTATTAGTATTGACGTTAGTATACACTTTTATATTTAAGGATTTGGCTATGTATGTATGAATGTTAGTTTTTTATTACATCGACTCTGTGCTCTCATTTCAATGTTTGCAAATTACCAGTTGTCTGTACCCAACTAATTACCTTGTTTTTTCAATTTTTTAGTGAACGAATTTGTCGTATAATCGTTTTGTCATTATAGTCTTAACTTACTTTAATTTCATCCATCGGAAGTTGTTCTACTACTAGGTGTGGTGTTTAATTAGAGTTGTATGTGTATACTGCAAGTTTGTTTACTCCAATTAATTCGTAAAATATGAAAAAAAAACCCGCCAGGAAAAATATGCATAATTATTCGCGTTTGAGAAAAAAATCTTTATTTTTTGTTTTTTATTTTTTTATTTTTTCATAATTTTTGCGTAATTTAAATTTCGTCGTCGTCCGAGTTTCACGCTTTGTGCCCGTGCATTTGTTTATCTCCTAAGTTCCCAACCACGTTGGTTAGTTATTCTGGATGCTTTTCTCTTTCAAAATATTCTATAAATATCAACTAATAATTTTTTTTTCTTAATGTGAATCATCGTATTTATATACGAAATATTTTTACGCAAAGAAAAAAGAAAAGTGATTTAATTGCTGGCGTTTCTTTTAGTCGACTGAAGTCTGGGTTAAATGAGATATTTTTTTCCATATTTTATTAAAATTTTGTTGAAAAGACGAAAAAATATTTTCTCTGAAGGTAAAATCAATGAACAGAAGCTTGTGAAACTGTTTTCTGGGTCTTAGATGGGTAGAATTCTTTTTAGGAATTATACTAAATGAATAATTTGAAAGGCGAATTCTGATTTGATGGTGAAATCTGGCATAGATAAGTCTGGCACGGTGTCTGAAATGAAACTTCAAAGAAAAATTCGCCGAGACTAATTTTACGATCGAAGACGCGAATACATATTTTTAATTTCAAAATCTGATGAATTATATCCCGAATGATACTTCAAGGGCCACCCTACGGCCCTTCACTCTGAAAATCTTTTACTTATTGTTCCCCTTAATTACATTGAAGTGATTAAGTTATTATTCCCTGATCCACGTCACAGCTCTGAATTTCAGTTTCAAGTGTTACCTACCTTATACGAGGCAAGACATTAGAGTAATTTTGATTTTCCAGCTTTATAAAGTTTGGTAATAAAACGGCTGAATGCGGCAGCAGCAGTCCTAAAAGACAAAATTTATACGTACTACAAGTGACGCGTTTTATTTGCACAATTGCCCCAAAAGAAACAGGAGTTTAAACCTGTTTGCTTACATTACGATGGAGAATAAAATTATATGTTTACTTTCACAACACCCTATTGTAATTTGAGTTTAAAAATGGTTGTCCTCAATCATTAGATGGTACGCAATATTTGCCGAATTCATGTATCTGCAACTTCATGATAAATACTCAACATTTTCGTCGTGTTTGAACGTAGAATAATTTGAATTCAACTTGCAGAAAATTAGTTCAGTGATCAAATGACCAAAATATTTCAGGTTTATTTGAAAATTAACTCATTTTTCTTCATCGATGGTTACGAATCTGATCGTAACTATATGAGGAAAACTCGGTACTAAGCGACTCATTTAGCGACCTCCACTCCCTCGACGCAATGGTAGAGATGGCAATTATCGAAAAGTTTCAGTGTCGATATTCAAAAACTATCGATACTGTCGATCGTTTCGATAGTTTCGATAGTGTCTCGTCTTCATTATTTTCCTTTAAACACACCATGGGCTAGCTACAATTTTTTTTAAATGGGCAAAAGTATTGTAGACGCGCTCCTCCCCACCAACTTAGAAAATTTAAATTTGAGTATGAATGTCTCGATTATACGTCGTCATCATAGGTTCAGAACTAAATTCCAACACAATAGCAGATCCGTTAGAAAAAGCAGGTTTTCAAAAAGTTGAAAATTATATGTTAAAATGTTGTAATAGTTCATAATTGATGATTGTATCAAGTTTTGTATAAACTGTTGACTTGAAATTACACAGTTTGAAACCGTTATCTCTAGAAAAATTTAAACAAAAATGGACTTCATGGAGCTACCATCCGGTCGATTCCCCCACCAAAATAGGTAGAATGTTACAGTAAGGTATATTCAATATGTTTCCAAATTTCATAGATATTAATTCAAAATTAAGCATTTTATAGAAACGAAAATAGCAATACTGGAATTACCATCCGGTTGATCTGCACCAAAATCAATAGGTCAAGTTCTTGACTTATTACCAACTGGAGTAGCAGAGTCACTACATTAAAGGCACCTGTATAAGAATATATATTTAATGTCAAGGGACTATAAAATATACATTGTCACAAACCTGTCTTGTTCACTAGGTCTAACAACGACTGCCAGCAACCACCTCAGTCCCGTTGATCGTCTACCTACATTCCCTCAGTAGATAAATGACCTGCTCGCCCACCAGGCACACAGGAGATCATGTGCTACACCCACGATACTAATATGTTTTACCAAATTTTGTGACTATATTGGATGAACATGCAATCTGTGCCATGGTAACAAGGAAATGACTTGGGTATATGTATTATGAATTTCGGTTTTTGGTTCCTACATTTTTCTTGGGTTATGTAACAAATAAATTATGTTGGAAAAAAAAAAAAAAAAAAAAAAAACTGCGTTAATGATTACTACAAATTAACCAAAAATCTGTAAAAGATGGAAAGCAAATCTCTCAATCATTGATTTTCAGCAAAATTGAAATGTTGAAAGGTTTTGTGGAAAATAAAATCATCGCAGCTCTTCTTTTACTGAACAACTCTAGTGCTGACCTTTTCAATATAAAGGTAAATTACTAGACAATTGTTTTTAGTAAGTATTATACAGTATGATAGATTCAGTTTTTGTAATATCAAGTTTGAAGTTTAATCCTTAATAAATCATTCACATTCCCTTTAATGAATATAGATTGATGTAAACATCCTTTTATGCATTCAATAAAACATTATCTGTATGCATGATGAAGAGAGACACCATTTTATTCTGATCTCAGTTGAGGCCAGCACCTGCATTGTTCAGTAAAAGAAAAGTTGTGATGATTTTATTTTTTACAAATCCTTTCAATATTTCAGTTTTGTTGAAAATTAATGATTGACAGATTTGTTTTCCATCTTTTAGTGCCCTTTAATCACAGGTTTTCGGCTGACTTTTAGTTACTATTAATGCAATCGCTTTTTTTTTGTTTTTAATAAAATTTATTTTAATTTTTTATGGGTAACTGTTTTGTTAAATTTATTAACTAAAATACATAATCATTGATATATGTTTGTATGTGCAGGGCACATGAGAAAACAAGGAGGATAAGTATAAAATAAATTAATATTTTTATCGATTAGAAAGAAAAAGATGTAGCATAATAGGTACACACAACAGGAGTGAAATTTAAGTGTTCCTCATTGAAAATATTATCCTAAGGGCCTCAAGAAATAAGTCCTCTGATACATCACAACCTCAAAAAACATGTTCTATGATGTATCAACAATGATATGTGGAAATATTATTTGTACCCCCCTTTTTGGGGACAACAGGGGCCTGGGAATTATTTAATCCAAAAATGGAACCAAAATTTGAACTTAGATTGTGGTATGCGACCCTGGTTGGCAGAATCCAACCCAAAACAAACCAACTTAATTTCCCCAAAAATAAAAAAAAACACAGTCAATTGAATGAATCGAGAGCATCTCCACCAACAGAATTTGGTGAAGATGCGAGTTAAGAGCCCAAGATGTGCTCAGCTAGCCAGATGATTGTTTGAACCGCTTTATACCATACAACAGGAAAAAAAGGTAAATTGAAAAAATAATTACCTCAAAAGCTGATGTCTGAGAAGGTGTCTTTTAGAAAAGATCTAGCCTGAATTAACCCCAATTAATTTCCCCGAGCAGGCCCAATGCCTGCAAATATAAATTAAATCATGTTAGAAAAAATCATTATGTAATAAAAATCAGTTTTATAAAAATAAAGACGAAAAGTAATGGTATACAAAACAAAGGATGATTTAACATGGAAAAATATTATAATAAGTCTGACATAATAATTCGTGAGAAAAAGGTAGGGAAAGTCCAATAACCAGGTTGTATTATATTCTACCACCACTAGAGAGAAGATGGTGGCGTGACAGATCGAAAAAGAGAGGGAAAAAATGTTAGACTACGCAGCTAGGCTAAGAGTTTAGCCTAGCCAAAAACTCTCACGGCGTTTCAATGTGGTGTATTTATTTTATTATATTTTATTTTATTATTATTGGGGAAAGAGAAAAAATTTTTATGATTTTGTTTTTAGTGGATGATCGCATCCTACAAGATCTTCAGAATACATATTTGAAGATGTATCACTTGATAATATGAGACATTATCAAAATTCCTCACTTTCAAAACCATGGTATGTAACCTGAAATCCTCAACTTTGAACATCTAAAAAAAAACAAAAAAAACACTGTAGTATTGCACAATGTGGGGACAATACTCGTATGAGATAACAGGGGCTCGCACCCCTTGACGACAGTCGCCACTCAAAGGCTGGCAATAATCCTCTTTATGACGTTAAACGAATTTACACAGGTGCGTTTGTATGTTCGTACCTGTACGTACATACAGGTAATATACATTGTACGGGCCAAGATCAATTACCTGATAACGATCTGGGTAATGTCACGGTCCGGTACCAAACGCGCTGCGTCGTTTCTTATCACCTCGACAGAGGCAAGAAAAGACGTAACGCATAACATAATTACGTACATGTACGTATGCATGTGTGTCTGTGTGCGTGTACCAAATCCTGTATATAAACTCTCAGAACCGGCTCAAAAATCGCCAGTGTTTGCCGAGGATTTGGCTCTCCCATACTTAACCGTATGAAGTGGCCAAACACGCAAATACTGTTGAAAACCTTCTAGTGTGAATATCTCTCACAACAAGGTATTCCACACACAATAACTGAACATATTTCGAAAACCGTGTTTGACACTTCTCATAAACCCATTTTTGGAAAATACTGTATGTTTTATGATAAGTACGTTTCAGTAGTAAATAATTGACCTGTGAGAAATACCATCCACGACTAATGACTGACTAACTAAACTACGTTAGAAAGTAGCCCGAATATATATAACGCGGAGAAGTACCTTATTATGAAAACCCTGCTAGGATGAATATATGAAATAATTTTGCATATTTGTTCCACATGCTTCGAATAAAATAACCAACCAACGTTCATTACATGTCACTACACTGAATGAGTAGCTCTTACTGGTGGATATTACCAAATTCATGATAATAATATTTTCTGTGTTTAAAATCTTATTTTCTTCAATGACATCCTTTTAATTATTTTATTTTCAAATGTGAATAGTCAAGAATACTCCCTGTTGTATTAATAACATTTTCAGCCTATTTTCATTCAAATACATAAAGTGGGACACGTGTTCTGAGTGAACGAAAATCCGTTATTTCCGAAGATAGGACTTATCAAACATATAACTTCCTCTGTACGTAGTCGATAAATACGTACTTATTTCCACCCCCAGATCATTTCATGAGATCGAAATTAATAAGTAGATTTTCTTAAAAAATCTATTTAAAACTAATATAAAACATCATAATGAGAAAATAATTTATTAGCATGTCGCAAGAACTCGATTTTATTTGGCTTTGGTTTCCACATTTTGCCCCTTTACACTCTGTTTTTCCAATTTTTTCGGTGGAGCAAGAGCTTCAGTCTACATCATCGTCGCCTCGCCCATTGAACATCCACAAAAAATAATTATAAAACTATATACAAAAAAATATAAATCAAGTCATTTAAATTTGATTGAATTATCAAGTAAACTTTCGAAAAAAAACTATTGAAAGAAAAATCTATGTCGATAGTTATCGATATCAAAAATGATATCGATAGTATCGATAGTTTTCGATATTGTGCTACCTCTACTCTCGGGTACTTCATATTCGCAGACGACTTCTGAAATTATAAAACATGGAATATTCTTTTGCTCTTCACGTTCCTCGTCCTGCCACGCCCCTCATCAAGACGCTTTTCAATCAAGTTCATAATTATGACATTATTAGAGGCGACACTTTTTTGTTGGACGTTTTTTAAAAATAATTCCCCTCTCCCAATAACAAAGACATGTTCCGTATCAAAAAAGAGGCAAAATTTGAGCCAAGCGTCGACATTATCTATACTCTATGCTATGATCCCATGAAGTGAATTTTGAAAAATACATGTTTTTTGGTTTCTTTAAATGCTTTTGTGTGCTTTTTACCCTTCCCTGTGATATTCTTCCCTCATCCGTGAACTAATATAAGTTGCTATTTATCATGTTTCTTTGAACCATCCTCAGTTTTGAGACCAGTAAAAGAAGTCAGTTTTGCGATAAAAATGTTTATTACTACGAATGATTGAGTCATTTTAATTTTCAAAGACTGGCCATGTTGTCCAACCAAAAAATGATGAATGACTAAAGGAGAATGAATTTTCTACTCCTGCTTCGCGAATTTCAGAAAATTCAATTCATTGACAAAATTGAATTTGAAATCGTTCCACACGATTTATAGAACGTGATGTCTGATTGTGAATTTTTTCTCCTTTTTATATAATCATGGAAACAGTATTAATATAGCATACTTCTTTGAGGAAAAAACTATTTTGGTGGGGAGTATGTACGTAATTTAACCATTTCAACTAAACTTAGATTATATGTCACAATTTTATATTTTGACTGAGATCGTCGTAGGATTAGTGGGTGTAATACCCAATAACTTGAAATAGAATGAGAATGTTTTTGTTGGTCTTTTTGGTTCATCAGTTTGAAATACCTGTCATTATATGTATCTGCCTGATAGAAATTGTTGTTTTTGACTAGTTCTCGTTGACCGGTCTGATGAAAATTGAAATTTGGATGTCTTTGAAATCATAACGTAACTAAATTATATATTGTTGACATACTTAAATGTAAATTCTTTGTCAAAATACGTTAATTCTAGAATATTATTAAATGATTCGTTTGGACGACGTAAGTCTGACCTCATTCCATCATTTTTATAAAAATGAAAAAAAAAAAAAAAAGATTTTTCCACCCAATTAATTATGCTCTCTTTTTTCTTATGTTAATTGCTATAGCCATAAAAAAGCTTAACACTTTTAAATTTATTGATAACACTAACTGCTCATTTCCATCGAATCCATCATCATTCAAGATGTAGGCGTATGTTTTAACTCGTGAAGAAAAAAAAAAGAGAAGAAAGGAACAACATTAGATATGGTTATTTTGTGAAAGAATTTTCTCTCATTTAGTTCTTCAACTTTTAAAATTAAGTTCTTTATGAAAATCTACTTATTTAATCTTGGTTTCGTGGAACGATCTGTGGGTGGGGGTAGGTACATTTTCCGTTTCATAACTCAGGTAAAATTTTAGCACCAAAAACTCAAATTCATATATGTACATAAGCCAATTTCTTGTTACCTCGGTACAGGTTGCAGTTTTTATGCGATAGTCACGACATTAAAAACGAACATTAGTTCCAAGCCAAGGACCTGACCTAGTGAGTTTTAACGGATCGGCCGTACAGTACTTCCTGTATCGCCATTTTCGTTTTTATTTTGACTATAAAATTCTTAATTTTGGACCAGTTGCTACGAAATTTTTAACAAATATTTGTTATAATCTATTATAATCTGCTGTCAATTTCGGTGCGAATCGGTTACTTTCCGATAGCACTATTTTTATTTTCATTTTGGCCATAGAATGCTCAATTTAGGACCAATAGGAACGTAATTCGGAATAAATATTTATTACTATCTACGAGATGTTACCCGCAGCCTCACTTAGTGCAATGTGTTTATTAATTATTTTAACACCTTTTTTGTGCAGCCAAATGAAACCCGATAAAAAAAATGAAACCGAGAGAATCTTATCCACCTCACCAACTAGTAGTCATGAGACAATGAACAAAAAGAGGGGTAGACGTTTTTTTCAATTCTCTTTTATACTACATTTCGTTAGGTTCAAGAAGAGTTTCGTCCGTTTTCTGTTTTCACCTCGGACTATATATAAATAGTACTGGACCAGCAAAGCTCCATAAGACGAATGTACTTTTGTTATGTTAAGACATTCTGGCCTAAAAGTAGGTAGCCTATGTGTATTTCATCCATAAGCTCGATATTTTGCTTGAGTTTAGAATATATTTGATAAAAATCATCCCTTGAATTCACGAGGATAGCATTTATAAACGTATTGCAAAAATATATCAAAAGGTGCACAATGGTTGCCTGTTTAGTGCCGGCATGTCTAATCAGAAATCACCGTTCTTTTCTAGTGAAGTACTGTATGTATAGTCAGAGGTTCTCATAAATGGTAAAAATTGGTAACTTTCGTTTGCGGGAGTACATACTTCCTTGATGGAAAAAAATCTACCTTGGAATAACACAATTTTTTCAGGAAAATCCGACCTGTGGCTCTGGAGTGAGAGTGTTTTCTACCATTTTTAGCCTATAGTACCACTTCATTATAACAAACGTACAACTCGTATATAATAAACGTACAAGCCAATGGAAATTATTAATCAAAATTATTTCGCCAATATTATTTCGATAGTTTTTTTTACTCATATTCAGTGCTCATGCGCCACTACTTACACAGCGACTCATATATACGAAAACAATTTTTTTGTTGTTTTTATCGAAACAACAAATTCATCCAGGGCTGGCACAGCCCAAAGTGCCGTAATTAAAGCAGCACCTCAGGGCTTGTTTTATAATATGTAGTGATAGATATTCTTACATATTACTAATTTTGGCGTGGAACGGGCGTATGATATGTACAGTGCAGCTATTTTGCACATAACTTCGTAATTGTCGACAATTACAAAATTTAATACAAATATTGCAATTATGATCTATTATAATAACTTTTTTGATACTAATTATCAACTTTTCGAAAACCTACTTTTTCTAAAGGAGCTGCTGCTGCGTTAAAGTTTTTTACTGACTGCGTACGGAAGAGGTTATGTGTTTGGTATGTCTATCTCCAGAACGAGTGGAATTTCATTCGCTCAGAACATGTGTCTCACTTTGTAGATTTTAATGAAAGTAGGCTGAAAATGTTTCTGACCATCCGGAGAATATCTTAAGCTACTCATATCTGAAAATTAAAAAATTAGAAGGGTGTAATTGAAGAAAATGAGAATTTAAAGATTTAAAAAATTATTGTCATAAATTTGGGCATATCCATCAATAAGAGCTACTCATTCAGGTTAAAGCAGTCGGTTTTTTTCATTCCGAAATTATTAACCATCGACCAGGAGACTGCGAAATATCGTTTTAATATTATCCAGTCAAGAACTCGTACGTTGGTCAGTATTATAGTCAGTAAAATAATAATTTATTAACTGGCTTGTTAATCAAAAAATACAGAAATATCAAGTCTCTAAACATACTGAATTGGCTGTTTTTTTTCCTACTGTTGACGAAGGTACATTCTTCTTACGGATTTTTTAAACAAATTTCTATTATTTTTGTAATGCTGTTACATCCTTTTAGTGCATTTATCTCCCAACCTCCTACTTGACTGATTTACGTAGTATCTCTATACGGTATCATTTAATCGACAATATTTAATTTTGAATAAATCCTTTTATTACTATGTGCCACATTTTGTCTACAAATTATTGTTTGTAGATATAAAATATTTACATAATTGTTTAGCTCAGCGTTTCAGTTATTTCAGTGTAAAAAATTTTTTTCTTTCATTTTCTCACATTTTTTTGCTTCTTTTGATGCGTAAAAAAACTAAGAGAACTGGTTATGCCTATGCCTTATTCCGCATTCAGTATTCCTAAAGATACCATCGACGCGTGATTTCTAGAAAGGTTTGTTTCAGAAATACCGCATACCTAGTTAATTTTGAACAGAATATATGTACTTTCTACGCACATCCAGAGGTGTGCTAATATTATTTTAATTAAGAAAAGTGTCACCTTTCATCTTCTCCAATCTTGTAAATAGGACAACAGAATATTTCTGGCATCAATTAATAATGGGAAAGAAAAAGTTGCGTGGTTTACTTGTAGGCATTTAGGACACGTTTATTAATTTCTATGCTTTTCATTTTTTCAAAACGTAACCAATATCAGGCTTTGGGGCTTTATTTGTTATGAAAAATCTAAAAAAGTGTGTTCCTCAAAATATTTTTTTTTATATCATTCTGCCGAAAATTATGATTTTCTGTACGAAAAGTTGAACATTTCAATACGACGTGGACGTAATAAAGTATGATTGAGTGCATGCGCTCTTGTAAGTTGTTTTTCTTGCAGGGTTCACTTTATTGGAAAAATATAACCCTTTTTTTGGGTAGGTTGAGAGAGGGGGAAACTATTTAAAAAAAAAGGTGTGGGTTCCCTGGGAGTTTACTCATGAAGGATTGATGTGTAAACATAATAATAGTGTGGTTTTGTGTGTGCGCCCTATGTGTTGCGCGCAAACACCTCATTGCTCACTCATACCCACACATCATGTAACACACACAAATGAGAGTTACAGTTGTAAGAGTTACTGTTACGTGAATCTGATGATTGTAATTCTCATTTAGCTTCTACTGTAGACACTAGGCACTAAGATGTTTACACATCAAAAAATTTAAATCATCGTTCAATTCAGAAATAATTAATCGTTTTATTTATGTTACAATTTTCTTGTAGGAGCTGTAGAAAAGGGGTTGAGACTGGATGTTGTAATTGTTTGGTCAAAAAAAATTGAAAATATGAATTATTATTCAGTTAGAAAATGAAAAAAAGTTCTATGATTTTTTTTGGGCAGGATATTAAAATAATGTGTGATATGTGTGGAAGTAGATGGTTCTTACTTGTATTATTTAATTGTGCAAAACACTTATTTTAGGTTCGGTTAGCAGCGAATTTCACACTGGTAGCAAAATCTCCTACTTTTCGCACTTGTATCACAAATAACTATTCTAATTAACTTACGTATCTGTATACTTCTCCCCTACGTCACGTTACGTCAACTTGGTTTTCGATAACGATGCCTCTGTAACCCTTCTTGTTTTGTGGGAGTCGATATTAACCTGAAAAAATGTTGGAGAAATTTATTTCCGATTCTTTGTATTGTCTCCATTATCGAAATTTTGTTTTTGTTACCCACGTGAGTTAGAGTTGGAAGTAAAAAGTATTCGCGAATCATCGTCTCTCAACTTTTTATCCACTGCTTACGGAGGAGGTTATATGTTTGGTATGTCTGTCTCCGGCACTAACGGAATTTCGTTCCCTCAGTACAATTGTTTTACTTTATAGATTTTAATAAAAGTAGGCTCAAAATGTTCCTGACTATCCGGAAAATGTCCTAGGTTATTCATATTTGAAAATTCAAAAATTAGAAAGATGTAATTGTAAAAAACGAAAATTTAAAGATTAAAAAAAATTACTGGCATATCCAACAATAAGAGCTACTCATTCAGATTAAAGCAGTCTTTTGTTTTTTTTGTGTGTTTTTTGTGTTTTTTTTTTTTTTTAAATATATTTTCTTTACACCGAAGCTTGTTAGTGTTCGTCAATGAATTCGAAGAAAACTGTTTTCGAGTCTGAAA
This sequence comes from Ericerus pela, assembly GCA_011428145.1. Taxonomy (NCBI): domain Eukaryota; kingdom Metazoa; phylum Arthropoda; class Insecta; order Hemiptera; family Coccidae; genus Ericerus; species Ericerus pela. The sequence continues at coordinate 265,360 of WOFM01000133.1, read as the reverse complement.
AAAGTAAACCGACTTGAAAGTTTTATTGGCTGATTACTTATTTTAAGTGTTAGTTATTTGCGAATGTGCATATGAAATATATATATAAGTAGGTAGATAGTCTTTGAAAGTTGAACGTGTGCGGTATTTGTAACAATAGACAGTTCAGTGTAGAACATGTGTATAAATACTCCATTATTTTAACAAATCCTTTCAAAATTGTTTGTTGTATCAGACTAATATGAGCATCTTCAGCAACTTGTGTGCACACGATAAATGCTGAAAATGAGGTTTTGGTGTAGAAATCGTATTCCAACTTGTTCTTCAACTTTTTCATGTCCAATGCGTTGAATGGGATTAGAAGGAATGATCGTCAACTATTGTAGAATATTAAAACTCGAGGTGATTGGGTGTTTTCCGCAGAACTCAGTTTTTCGACCACCAGCTTTTGGTAGAGAAAGCGAAACGAAATGACTTCAGCCACGTATTCCGTTTTTATGAAAAATTTTCAAAAAAAATAAAAAAAATACCATAAATATACACAAGAGAAGTAGTTAAATAGGTACGTGGCAGCATACATAGTGAAATATTGGTTTTCGTTTCCAAAGACATATTAATTATATTTTTGCTGCTATAAATAGGGGAGATAGTTTTAATTCGAACGAATGCGGGCTAGCAGTCATGTTTCATAAAAACTTAGTGTTAATAGCAGCTTGACAAAACCACACACCCATACATACGAATATACGCACATATGCACGCACACGCTGCTATGAGAATCTTAAAGGAGACAATTCCGGGAAAAAAAAAGTATGTAGACTGTTCCGAAACGAGGAAGTCGTAAAATATTGTTGGCTATTTTCTAATTAATACCTTCAACAAGGAGGCTAATAACGTGTTTCGAATACCTTACTGTAATGAACTATAGCCTATATTTAATTTACTAAGCCCTAATTCAATTTGAGCTTCTGAGCGACGTCAAAGGTGAAAATTAAATTTTTATTTTTCAAGATGGAAGTAGTATTTCCTTTGTTTTGTATGTTTTTTAATTTTCTAAAATTTTAGAAATTCCACTAATAATGTAAAAATTGTGGAATTAACTTTGACAGTAAACGAAAATCGACATTACCTATTATAAAAAATGACGACATTATATTTATTTAAGAGGAATGGAGCTTAACTAAATTAATTTAATTTGGTAAGTCAGAGTTATTGTTGATGATATTCTTTGGAAAAGTCCATGCTGAGATGACAATATAATAATGAGTCTGCAGAATTAATGACGTCATCATCAGTATTGATGTGGATGATAGGCTTCTAACTCGAGAACATCGTCATTTGACGAATTAATTCCAAAAATTTTTTTTTTTCCAACATTTTAAGTTAATATTTTATCGATATTTTTTTGTTTGCGCGGCTTTCGTCGTTTTTTTTTCTTCTTTTTCATCCAAAGCTGTATCATTTTTTAAATTTGAATACGTTACCTCAAATATTTGTTGGCATGGCCAACTAGTTCTCACTTATTCTCGTATAAAAGTAATAACGTCCTCGTAAGAGCAAGTTTCGATGTTGGATGCTAATAGATACACCGTGAAGAGGAGAAAAAAAAATTATTACATAATTCGTCGAAGTTGAGAAAAAACTTAATGTCGATAAAATTAGTACAGCGCAAAAGTATAGAAGTTAATCAAGTTTATATTATATAAAATTTTAGTCCATTTACCTACCTAGGTATTTATTAATTTATTAATTTTTTTTGGTAAAGAATTTATGGACATTTTTAGAAATTCGAGGTTGCAGTACAATCATAATAATAATGCCAAAAATTTGTTAATAAAAAATTAAAATTAAAAAAAAAATTAGATTTTATCAAAAATTAAAAAAAAAAATTCAAAATCTAGCTTTGATTATTTTTGATTTGTTTGGGTGACGAATTCAAATTTGTAGTCCACTCTGTTTTGATTTATTATAATCAATAAAAAAAATTTGTTGCTATGACTTTTTTTCCGCAACCTGTTCTTACCTATCGAAAATTGAGAAACTATCTAGAATTTTTTTCTTCATTCAAAAAATGTAATTTTTGAAAGTTTATATTCATCCTTTAAGAGTAAATTGAAATTAAGACAATTTTTAATTCGTGTTTCTAATGTTAATGCGTCTTTATCATTTTTTGTCTTTTCAAAGTTGATTTTTTACATGCATTCATCTTTTTATATGCCTCTTTTTTCTTCATAAGTGCAGGAAAAAAATTGTACTATTACTACATTTTGTAGCATTGATTATTCATCTTCAAGAATTTTTTCTAAAAATACATAACAGGTCAATTATGATGACATCTTGACTTTTTTTTCTCTCTTCCTTTTTCACTTATAGATATCACTCCACCCGTTATACGCTGAATGAATGTGATTGTTGCCACATTTTTGTATTCACGAGCACCAAGCTGCGTACACAAAACTGAAAATCATTATGTCATTCCGTGTGTGTTTTCGTCTATGTTGTTATAATGTAATGATGTTTATATATACGCACACACACCCACCTATGCGAAGGGCATATCTCGTTTTGATTTTGAATGTCTAATTTCGTAGGCGAGAGTCCTTAGAATGGGGTTCACAGATTTTTTCAAAGGAAAATGTACACAACCAAAAATTTAAAATATGCAAAGAAAACAAAAAGAATTTTTATTCATTTTTGGACATTTAGTTGTTGAGTAAAATGAAATAAAAAGTCGATTTTTATTGAAAATTTGACTACTATATAGTATGAGAAAACAAAAAGTGTGTACTTAAATTGACGATTTTGAATCAAAAGAAAGAGTATAATACTCACATTTTTTTATCTAAAAAGAGAGTAAATACTATGAAAAAAGAGTATTATCTGTGAACCCTTAGGTTAGAATGGGCTTTCAGTTGGATTAAATTTACGTGGTGCGTTTTTGTTTATGTTTTCTGGCTTTAGTTAATGGTTTTTTCTCTCGATTACTGCCTCCTAATTCTCTTCGAAAATTTAATTTTATGAGATTCATAATGTAATTATATACCAGAATGAAAGAGATTCAGACCTTGTTTTCTCACTCATGATTATTTACTTCGTATGAAAATAAGGAGTATGTCAAATTTTTGTTTGTTTGTTGTATTTACCAATGTTTGAAATCAGGTGATGGTCGTGAATTGGTTGGTTTTTTGTTATGACTAAGACCGTGGACGCCTTCAATAATTATTAGTCGTTACATTTGCAAATGTGTTGAAAATTTATTTTTCTTTTCTTTTTTTTATTTCCGTTTTTTTCGAAAAATTTGACCATAAACGTTGAGATTTTCGAAATTTTTTCTCTAATTGTCTAAAAAACTGGTGCACATTTACCACGAATTTCATTTTTGACACGTGCATTTTCTACAGGATAAGTAGCGCGTATTCTTATGGGCTCGTACAAAAATATTGAAAGAATACGCTAGTGAATAGGTAGCGCTCATTCTCTTATTCAAAAAGTGTGAGATGAAAGTCTTTCCTTAATTCCTTTCCTTTCGTTTTTTAGTAGAATACATATACCTACTTTTTATAGCTTATTTTTTCTTTTGTGGAAAAATTCTTTAATATTGGAATGTGCTTGGTCGTTCCAGTGAATGATGACTTTTTTTCTTCATTATGTTCGTTTTGATTGGCATTCTTTAAATTTACGTATCTCAGGATAGAATGAAAATTTCTGATATAATTTTGATAAACTTATGATGCGATTCAACGCATACGTAGTTGTAAACTTATTAATGGTTCATATGCTGTTACGACGTTGAATGTGTTTGCTTTTTTTTTCTCTCCGATTTTGTTCTGCAGAGTAGAGAAATTGAATGGAAATGGGTAGGTAGGTACCTGCCTAGTCTAATCTGTCAAATGCAAAAATTTCGTTTGTAAAGTCCTATGGTAATTATAACGCGAAATATCTTGACATTGTTTCACGGATTACTGCATCCTATGTATGTGTTTTGTACTATGGTTATTTTCTGTTTTTAATACATCAATACATCAGTTAATCATTACGATTGCATTGTAAACAGCGAATTAGCCTGAGAAAATTTGTTGTCACGTTAAAGTGAAGTTCCGTAGGTACTCGCTCCTTTTGATGACAGCTGGCGTTCCTGTACGTATTCATGTAAATATCAACTGATCGATCTATATCTACCTTATTTAGTTGATGTGCCAGTTAATAACTTCCAGAGGTTGTTCGCATTTAAAAAATCTTTCCACATTCGAGTACGTTACTTGGAAGTGTAGGCCTATATCCGTTATTTTATTCTGGCCAATGTTTTGAAAATTTTGTAATTGAAGGTAGAAAACACCATTTCTAATGCCCGAACGCAAGAGCAATACTTAATTATCAACATTGACTTAAGAATTACTTATCTTAATAAAGTTATGTCTATGTGTTATGTTCATGTATATAGACATAATACTTGATAATTGAAAAAATGTAAGAATTTCTTGAGTATCGTTCTAGCATTCCGGCCTAAAGTTAGGGAATAAAATGCCATGTTAAGATTTACGAATAACACATCAAAAATATTTTGACTGAAAAAAAAATGATGTCAATTTAAGTGAACAAATTTTCAGTTTTCCTCAAAATAATTAGGGTACAGTCATTTCGAGGGAATTTTAGAGTAGTGGCGTAGGTACTCAAAAGATGGTTTAGATGGCTCGATTCCTCCCTCCCCAGGATGACGAAAACTTTTTTTTATACCTACCGTTTTCAAGCTTCTATTTATATCAGTAAAATTTCAGTCCTTACTCTAAATTTTCCTTTATTTTTAAACAAAAAAAAAAGTGTTTTCTTGGTTTTGGTTAAATCTAGCAATTTAGTATCCACCCCTTTTTAAAACATTAAATTCCTAAATTCATCATTGTTGGAGAGGAGTAGGTAAATTATTACGCACACTGTAACTCTTTGCAGTATACTTAGTCGATTGCCTCTCGTAGTCGAGTGACCATATGCAATCTGATGGGCTAGTTAAATTATTCTTTATTTCACAGTTATTAAAGTTCGAATTTATTATGAATGAATAATGAAATAGTCGAAATTTTGTGAGAATATAAAATGTGTCGTGTCTGAAGTTTTCCTACCCCTCCCCCGGTTGAAAATCATGCTTTAACTTCTACCTTTCTTTCTACAGGTTGTACGATTACAGTTTTTTTGATTTTGTGTTTTACCTACTTTTTTTTTTTTCTATTCTAGTCAATATGAAGTTAACGACGCCGCAGATATCGACAGCACGATTCCATAGACGGTCCGGTAAAGGAAGTTGTTATAAAAAACTCTTATCCAGCCATCCTAAATCTTTCAATGGTAATAGTGCAAATTTCTTTAACATATTTATTCATTATTTCTAGTTATAGAAAAAAAATAAAAAAAATAATCTATCAATCGATTCGGATTTTGATGAAGAATTGGTTTGCACCTGAATTATTTTAAAAATTATTATTATTGTTTCTTTACTTTCTTCTTTCGGTTTGAGAAGGTAATGCTAATTGAACGTGACTTACATTTTCTCATTCTTTGAAAATAATTTTGCAAAATGAAAAATTTTTGGTTTCTCGGTGTAATTAAGTAGGCTATTTTAGTTTTACCAAAAAGAACCAATAGTGGGCCTCTTAAAAATTTTGATTTGTTTTCTCGTATTTACAGCTACTTTTTTTAAAGTAATTTTCGAGTAAGTATGGATATGAAAATTAAATTTTTAACCGGATATTAGTTAAACTTCGGTTAAACCTGTGCTTCCTCGTGATATTAGATTTGGCACACTAATTCAGCCATCCAAACTTTTAAATAGTGACATTTGGGTATGTGTCGTCGGCCCGATTTGATAATAGGTAGGTACTTTAAAAACATTCGTAGGTACACCTTACAAATGAAAAATTTGCAACGGCTTAGGTTTTTCAGTATCAAGAGTTTCTTTTCTGTTATGAAATAAACGAAAAGATGCCTTCAGAGTTCAGCTCCATGTGAATTTTTTTTAGAAAATTGAAAATTTCCAATATTGTTATGTCTTTCAGGACTGAAGAATTTATTTTTAATATTTTTCAAATACATATATGTTAACTTATAAACAAAGTATGAAATTCAGGCATTTCATGAATTGCCTAACTGTTTTAAGCAAAGTGTGAAAAAAGCGAAAAATCTTACCATTTACCTATAGACATTTTATACATTACCTGGAAACAGTGTGGCAGAGCGTGAAATAATAAAAAATAAGTACATAATTCGTAAAATGAACTGGTCGATTGTAATACTAATTGGTGAAGTGATTATGTAGGTCCTACTGTTTATATGAAACAGTTTTTTTTTTTTACTTCTCTCTCTTAAAATTTCATTTTTCCTAGTACATAAAGAACTTCACTTATCAAGACCTTGTCATACAGTGGTAATTGGAGTGAATGTTCTTCGTCAGCGTTCTCAAAATCTGAGTTGTAGATAGGAATCAAGATGTGTTTTAGAATTAAGATTTTGAACACATTTGTCACCAATTCATTGTATTCAGCTTTAGTATTAGTTTATAGATACATTGCTTCTCAGAAACATTATTACATTGAAAATAACACTCCTTGTATCTTCCATTTTCATTTTTAACATTTACTGTACATTTAATTTAACCTCTGAAATTATTTATGAGAAAAATATGCTCGAGAGCAACGTACTACAGATCCATGATCCTCAATAAATGAGTATGTGATTGCAGTGATTGTACCTTGAAAATTTCATCTGTTAAATGTATGCTCTACCATTCATTCATCTAGTACTGTTTCTTCCAAAAAAAAATAAAAAAGAAGGAAGTCCTGGGGATGTGTTGAATTTCATTCACTACTCCAACTAGAGTAGGTATCGATAGTTTCGCTTAAGTATGTTAATAATCCATATTAGTTCCCAATCAGCATACAGATTTTCCATCGAAGTCAGTTTAAAATTTACTTTACGAACGAATCTGTTGGTAAATTGACTTGAAAAAATGATTCATTGGTACGTAGCGTATCCTTTACCTACATTCCAAATTTTAGACTTCCAGGCCTGTCGATTGAAAGACTAATATTTTTATCTCAGGTCAAGTAGGAACCATTATGTTGTATCAACATATATACTCAAGAGAGGCTATAGGTGCCTAGTATCATATTTTCAGAAAAACAACTGACTTGGTTGTACATAATAGAAACTTAGAGCTCACCATAAACATTTCATTTTAAGTTTTTCTGGACTCCGTAATATTGAGCTCTCCACGCTTATGAATTTCTCTCTCTATTATGTACTGTAGATGCTACTTAATAGCATTATGTATGATAGGATAGACTGTTTTATAGTATCGAAACTCCCAGGTACTGATGATCCGTATACTAATGCATTGAAATAAATTTGGTTATTAGAATCAACCTTCATTTATTTGTATCAAATTACAATTAAAAAAACCCTTTGAGAGGCGTGACAAAACACACATTTTTTGTCATGTTTGGTCGTATAGTTACCTTAATTCATCTTGTTTTCTCACTATAAATCTATATTTCCACTCTTCTAGGAAAATAGATGAAAATTAACAGTTTATGTAATGTCTTCTACTCATTCAGGCTCACATAACGAATCTTTAATGATGATGCAGTAATAATAAAATATAAATACTTACCCAACCAAGTTTTTTTTTTTTTTTGAAAAATATGAAAAAAATGGGTATGTGAGGATAGTATCTCGCAAATCTAATGTGTGTTTATTCTGCATATAAAAAAAAAGGAAAACCAATTCTACATTTGTTGTCCTTACAGCGAAGCGGCTGGTGTGCGCGCACTATGTACGAATTTTCGTATAGCGCCGTGCTATTGGGTAGGCAATTCCACAATATATTTCGCAAATTATTTTTTTACACCACACAGTGAACAAGAATGTTTACACATTAAAAATTTTGACTTTGAATTATTTTCAATAACATACCTTTCACCTAATCGAATCGGTCGTTTATTAGGATCATTTTTGTTGGTCCCAGAGTGATTCTGATAAGCGAAGTCTACTGTTTTGACAAATTTTTTTCACTGGTTACTCAAAAGCGAATAAATTTTTACGTGTACAAATGTTTCACTTGATGTACTTAAATATTTTGTAATTTTGCAGGTTCAAAACGTGAAATTATTCGAGTAACCTCGCCATGCGATAATTCCGACGATTCTGGTCTGGGAATAGAGAATAACCTGGACTATTTGTCTAACACTATCGTGCCATCAGTATTCAGATTTGCTTCTTCGCAGGTAAATTCTCAAAGTTTTGTTCATTGGCTGCTTAAACTCTCGGGGGATGGTTGATTATTTTTGGCCGAACTTTCAGACGACGGAAGTCAAAACCATTCAGATAATTTTCCAATCCAAGATAATATATTCTTATCTATACCTGTACATAATATACGCTCATGTAGACTTCTTCATTGATAATACATTTTCTCGAACGTTTGCTAATTTAAATAACTTTGAAATTAAGTTAGTACATACGCATTAAATAATTACGTATTATTTATACGAAAAAAAAAAAAAAGCTGATAAGTTAACGGTGTGTTAAATTTAGCGAGCATGTTATCGATAATTTTCTTTTTTTAAGCTCTTTTTTTCTTGTATGTTTTTTTCGTATTTAGTCGTGTCGTTAAAACGTTTATAACCGCAATGTTCGGTAAGAAATACATATGACAGTAATTATTTGAAAATGTCTTCAGAATTTGAAGAAACCTATCACAGAGCCTCCATTCATTGTTTGCGAGTTAGGTATGGTAGATTTTTTTTTTTTTCCTGCATTGTGTAATAATTAATACTTTTTTAAAACCGCCAAAGTCAAAACTAAAGCAACGTAACTAGTATATGTAGTGTATAATCGTAGGCGTATTTTTTCAAATAAATTAGGCAAAGTTCCCATTGAGAGTCAGAGGTCACTAGTAAGTCAGTTGTTTGAGATGTGTATTGAAGAGCGATGATTAGTGATGCACGTTTTAATTACTATTGCTTAAGATGAACTACGTGATCCGGCTATTTACTTCAAAATGCCTTTAATTTAACAACAGTCAGTCATTGACGGTTTTCAGATAATTTTTTTTTTATTAAGGAATTACTAGTATGGCTTAATGATAATGAGCGTAAATTATGGAAGTTTAATCTTGTTAGTGTGGCTCAAAGTGTGCTCAATTAATACCAAAGACGTAATTAGGTAGTTCGTTATTGGTGATTGAAATTAGTTCGACCACTTTCTTTTATTTTTCGCTATTGCAGCCTAATCAGTTTTTGTAGTGATGTTTACAAAGTTGGAGAGTGGGCATCATATTGGAAATCAACTATCGTATGAATTATACTACAGGCATAGTTACGTTGTTTTCAGTGAGGTCGGCATCCCCAATGCATCAAATCCAGACCTGTCATTTGAAATGCTTAGGAAATTTGATGTTTTACCCGAATTATTGGTCGTAATTCTTTTATTTAAAAGGAGAAATTTTTTTGTGACAAATGACATTATAGAATAAGCTGTAGAGAATAAAATGAGTTTAAGAACAAGAAGTTTGAGCTATTATGTGCCAAGATGTGCATCAAATTTGTTTAATTTAATGCTAATTCAATGTTATGTCTAAACTTAACATTAAAGACAATTAATGTTAGGGCTAAAAAACAGAGAATTCGTGAAAATAATTAATTATAATTAGTTGTATCTTGACCAATAACATAAAACTAAATCAATTTGATGTATAATTTCATGGTCTTTTTCAAATTTCTCGGACTCTAATGGCTCAAAATTCTAGTTTTTAAGTTCATTTTATTCATTAAAGCTTCCTTTGAAATTTCATTTATAACAAAAATGGAGCTATTTTGTTAAATAAGAGCATTATGGTCAAAAATTTGAGTGATAATGCTTATTTTCTATGTTTTTTTCAATGGTATGTATGAATTTAATGAAGCAAGGGTAGCTAGCCCCACTGAACGTCGTGTAAAACGTGGCGTATTATGCTTCTATGCTCTGTTCACGCTAAGAAGTGCGTGATGTCGGATCACCAATTGATGTGGTGGCAATCGGTTGGGGAGAGGAAAAGGTATTGATGCTCATTGTTATACAATGATATGCATCATTTTGTACAGTAAACAAACATCGTTTTCTCGAGAAGTCAGTTGTGGATATGGTTTGTAACGTCATGCACTTCTTAGCATGAACAGAGTATAGTATTAATTCATATGCTCGTTATTGGAAATTTTGTAGCGAAAATTGGAATACATTCGACTTATCAATGTAGAACATACCTAATTGATTATGATCTCACTTCCCACGTATAAATTTTCACAAAAATTGGTCACGCATTTACCAAGCTCATATAAGTGGGGGCCTTGGCGTTAGAGTCCCAGATTCGAGGAAGCTGGTGGTCCGGGTTCGCAGTCTGCAGCTAGTTAGACTTGTGATGGAAAGCCGAACTTAAGGTGATGGCCGTTGAGTGTGGAGTTTCCCTGCCAAGAAGTGACTGGACCCGTAAAGAGAGTTCCCCTGCAAGGCTCGAAGTAACAAGTATTGAACCTATGGAGATGAGGAACTCGGGGGCATGGTACCCCGGTGAGAACTTCGGTGCCGAAGCTAGGAAGACGAGGCACTCGACTCACGGAAGCGTGTTCTACTTCTTTTAAATTTACTCAACGTATGTGCAAATAGACCCGTTGGAGAAAGGATCCCGGCAGGCGAAGCCTCATGCCAAGTTTTATCACAATCCGTGACTGTGACGAATATTTCTCAACATTTCCTGCTCTGCTTCATTCATGCTGATCTAATTCATTTTGAAAACTGAATGTTCAAAAAATAGAGTTCCTATTGTCTGTTGCATATAGTATGAAAAATGTATTGCCGAATTTGTATAATGCTTAAATACTTGATTCGAATCATTGGTAGGCCTATAAAAGTGCCTAATTGGAAATGTTCCTTTCTTCATTGAAATTGCGTTGTATTACCGTTGAAATAAGTTCATGTTGAATGATAAACAACGTAGGCTACCAGAAAAAGAAAACATACCGGGTGCGTTGTTGATAAAAGTAATTAAAGAACAAGTCGTTCAATGTTTTATGTCATAAGAACTTGAGTTCTTGGGGACAATGCTTTTTCTGAGGATCTTACCGATTCAACCAACACTGCTGTACATGGGAAATGCGCATGTATTTTTTATGTATCTACCTGCCTACTTGTATCGTTAAATATTAAAAAATTAAAAATTAAAAAGAGAGAAAAAGTGCGATATAATCAACATAACATAATATAGTGAATCTGGGAAATAGAAATCCCATTTTTAAACAGTCTTTGGTGAGAGAAAAACTGGTAAAAAACATACATAAATGTTAGTTTTTTAACTCAGCACCTTGAAACAGTGAGAATCGAGTGGGACTACCGTGCTAAAATTAAGAAAATTTGAAAAAAATGTAATTATATTTAGGTAAGCCCTTTCTTTTTACTTGTGGATGCACAATCATCTCGCGAAAACCGGCATGAATAACTTTTTGAAAATCAAAGAAAGAAGGTTTGTCCCCTGAAAATATAACCTCTACCGAGATGAAATGCTGTGTCGTGAGCTCAAACAATTTCCAAGTATTGCGTCCTAAAATTTAACTTTCAACCACTTTGTAAGAGACGGAAAAACAATTTCTAGACTTCGTTGTTTGTACGAGTTAGTTCTCGTTTCATTTTTTGGATAATTGATCAGTGTGGGGAAAACATTTATAGTAAAATCGGAACCTATGCTTGGAATTTTGTTTTGATTGGGTTTTTCCATGTAGGCCTTCGGTACTTGTACTCATGCAAAGCTTTGTCTGGATAATCGAAGATGAAAACACCAGCAAATACCGATTGTCCTGTCAAACATTTTGTAGGTGGTTATTAACTTGAATTCCTTTGTATTTCGTTATTGGTTATTTTTCTGTATTTCAGAAACGTTCAGTGGACGAACCTTTCACGTTGAGTAACAAACGTCATCGTGCAGATCACAAAACGCATAATGAGCTTGAAGATTCCTACGCATTTCCGATTCCGCCAATAACGTTGTCAAATTCCAATTCTGTTAATTGGTAAGTATGTAAGCTACACTTTATTCAGCCTATAATTTCCTAGTTGGACCCATATGGGAGGATACAGCCTTTCTGATCGGAAGGGGCGAATTTAGTAATAAAAAATCTGAGCCTGGAGGAGGGTGTTAATTTTTATGTCAATAACCTGATACATAATAACGTAATGTTTTAAAATGAGAAAGTTATCTCTCTTCTCTCTCGATTTTGTCTTTGGAAAGGAGAAGGGACGATAGCCCTCTCGCCTTCTCCCTTTTATTCCTCTATGATTGGATTTGTGACGAAATATTAAATGAATTGATGGAGTAGGAGAAAACTGCAAAACCAACGTGTGACACACGCAGCACTTACCTATGCTGTCAGTAATGTGTGTAATCCCACTTGACCTGCATTCTTTAATTGTCTGGTTGTAGGATACATAATTATCATGCAATTGCTTGAATTCGAGAAAAAAATCTCTTTCATTGGGTTTCCTTCATTATTGAAAAAATTCCTGTATTTCCTCTAATTGTGGTATTTAATGTTGATATTGATGAGCCGTCGTCATAATGTCTTAGAGAGAGAAATTCATTGAAAGAATGCGAAAATTTTGTTGTTTTTGCAACTTGTGCATTTTAGTGTACTGTGTTCTATTACCTACGTATTATATATTTCACCTTTGAACCTTTGAAGTGAAAGTTTGATAAAATGACATGAGCTTGAGCTGAAACTGAAGTTTCAACCCGAATAATTTCGCCAAAGAGAAGCGCAAACAACGTTGCCAAAAAAACATGCAACGTACTTTTTACACTTGTCCACTTTTTACATTGCGTCGTAAATGAAATATCTATTACGGTTCCTATCCGACAACACGTTTTAGAACTTATATAACTATTTTTTAATTACGTTCAATATGAATAGTTTGGTGTACCTAAGTTGTGATATGAAAGTTGTGTTATCTAATTTTCATTTCTTGTGGAGGAAAACAAAAAAGCTCCTCCAAAGCGTTGTTGTTATTTTTTTGAATTGTTTTCACTAGGTACTTCATTTTTAACAATTTTACTCGCTTATCTTCAGAAATACTTATTATCGATTTTTTGGTGAATCGTGTGAGTGAAAATATGACAACAAAGAGAAAATCGTCAAATTTTAGTTGAACGAGAATTTGTGAATTATTGCGATTAATTGTAATACAGACGTAGCTTTCTTGAGTGTCGTTCTTGCATAATGATTTATCGAAATTTTGGCTCGCTGTACTCTGATTTTATCTACACAGTGTTCACTGTGTAAACATTTTCATGTAGAGATACTGAGGTTTTCGAATAAAATCTTCATATTAAAAATGATATGATATTGAGACCAGGGGAGTGGGGGTAGGTTCTGTTTCCGTTTCATTATTCCAGGAAACTTCTGGCATTATTAGTTAAAATTAGGATCTAGGAAAGGATAAGGCGTGTTGTTTTTGATCCAGACCAGCCGGATAATACTTCCGGTACGTCTTGTTATGTTTCATTTTTGAAGCTCCAATGGTTCTAAAATACTTAATTTTTAAGCAACAGTCACGAATTTGGTACAGACATTGAATATTATTGTAACCTAACACGCCGAAAAATTTGGTTTTAATCTGAGTCAAAGAAGCTGGGCGGAAATCAGGCTTTCTTTCATTTCATGGGCTAACCAATCGTTTAATAACTTGCGTATTTACGTATTTTATAACTTCACACTACAATTTATTTTGACTCTCTTGGACACTTCATTTTAAACTTGATTTTTACCTAGCATTCTGCAAAATACTATTGATATTTTGATTTTTTCATTATATTTATTTATTTATTTATTTATTTATTTATTTATTTATTATTTATTTAATATCTATTTATTTAGATTTTTGTTATGCTATGCAAACTTACATTTTCTAACGTGGCATGCTGCGCTTTTTTTTTTTTTCTTTTCAATTCGAAAAAAATTATTCTATCTCCTGCTGTTTCATTCTGTAATTTTATACTTTTAAACTGCCCAAATTGAATAATATGATAAGAAATGTTTTTAATTAGACCAATTTTTTCTTCTAAATAATTATGAAAGGGATAGTGATCAGTCAAGTGCAGATATTATGAAAATTTAATTGGGCCTAACTCGTTTTAAAAGCACGTGTGAAATTTATTGGAATGGTTTGTATTGAAAATTTGGAAGAAAAAATTGAAAGAGATAGAAGTCGTTTAAACATATATGGATACCAAGTAGGTACCTTGATTGAGTGAAAAAATTTACTTCGTTTGAGAATGAACGCCTAATTTTTTCCCGAATGATGTGAAAATTTACCAACGAACAAAATGTGATTGCCTGTTTCAAATAATTTTATCTCGTTGAATCTTGTAAAATTTCAAGGACAACATTGTGTTGATCAGAAATGAATTAGAGAAAAAATCGACGCACGGTGAAACGCATTTGATTGGGTCTGGCTTATTTATTTACTCCGTTGCGGTTACATTAGTTTTATGTTTCTGTTCCTGTGGAACATATATGCTGAAATTAAGTTGAATTTTTATAAAAATTACTTTTATAAATCACACAGTGTGGCAGAATATTTCCAGCGTTGGGGATTGAATTGTTCCCAATTTTCAACGGGCAGCCCGTAGGTAGTATTTTAATATTAAAACAGTAGGTAGGTTTTTTTTTCTTCTTCGAAATGACAACGTCCGAGTGTTCTTCGGTTCAAATTTTCGATTATTCAAATATGAACATTCTTTATTCTCGTCACTGATACCTATTGAAGATGAAAATGCTGATTTCAATCGTACCTATGTAGGTACATGTCCTCATTTCGTATCAGCGATAAAATATTAGTCTGGAAAATTAATTAATATACTAGGCCTAGTCGATATATTCAAATCAATTCTGCAGGTATTATCGTAATGAAAGTTACGCTTGTGTTTTTTCTGCGACGCAAAAATCCGAATTCAGTGTTAACCTTCTTCATTAACATTAGCTAGGTACATTAGGGTATTATCTTAGATGAAATAGTGTACCCATGTTGTTGATGTTTTTTTTTTTTTTTTTTTAATGAATCAGTTGCTTTGTAAAAATGATCACAACGTCAACGAAGCCATTTTGAAATTTTCATGTCGATCTTTAATCATAGGTATATAGGTTCCATATTGAGGTAATATTATCCCCGTAATTATTGTTCTTTTCTCAATGCAAAATATCTATATATTCTGCGTTTCTGTTAAAGGCATGTAGGGTTATTTAGTAATCACATGTACATATTTTTTAATCGTTTTTTGTCTTGGGTATGTCGATAGATTTTTGTAGGCCTGCTCATTTAATTTCTTACCCATTTTTGTTTAGAAAAAAATTTTAATCTGCATTTTCCATAGTTTTTATCTAAATTTTTTTCTCAAAGTATTTTCGAACCGCTTTTGTTTCAGTTGCTTCTTAACAATGTTCCTTAGTTTTTTCTCTCCTCTCAAGGGAGTTATTCTCTGGTCCTAATTAAAACTAAAAATAATATAGCTTAGCCGAATATTTTGTTTTTGTTCTTTTTTTCCTGATGAAAAACTCATAAATTTTGTTCTTTTAAATATTTATTCACTCATTGTGTGTGTGTGTTCTTTTGTTTTTATTTTTTTTTTATAGTGGTGTGAGTCCATCTGGTGTACAAAATACGATACCGATGGCCTCAAAGGGGATTCGCAGATCCATGATTTCAGGAAAACGTTTAGTTGGTCCGCCCACTTTGTCATCGCAGTTAAGCTCCGCATCTAGAAATGGTAAAACTCAGTTACAAATTCTAAATCAACCGGAGCAACAGCACCGTGCTCGTTACCAAACCGAAGGCAGTCGTGGAGCTGTCAAAGACCGAACAGGAAATAGTTTCCCTGTAGTCAAGGTATATGAAAAGCAATCCTCCGATTAAATTAAAATTATTATCTTCCTTCTCAAATGCAGCAAAGTCGTGCATTCAATCCTAGCTGTTAAATTGTTTACTATTTTGCGTTTGTAGATTTTGACCTACTCTAATGCAAATTAAACTGATAAGTAATTAACTCTTGTTTTTTTTTCTCCTTGTTGACACTACAGGTAACTGGTTACAATAAATTAACCACTCTTCAGGTTTTCATTGGCAGCGACCAAGGTCGTGTTACCCCGCATATGTTTTATCAAGCTTGCCGAGTTACTGGCAAAAATTCTACACCTTGTTCCGAGAAAAACATCAACGGCACCATTGTCATCGAAATTGACATAGATCCGACGAAAGACATGACTGTGACGTAAGTAAATTAATTAGGCAACCCAAAATATTGAGTATAGGTAATTATGTGAACATGTAGATGTCCTCCTTATTTAATTTCAAAATTTACCAATTTTTAAACCGCTTAAAAAAGTACCTACCAACCGCGTTTCGAATGTTAAACGAATGAAATGTAATTTTCAAAGCAGAGGGAGTGTTTGAAGAAAAGATTGTGATTTCAGTTCCTCACTTCCCTCTTATATAACGTTTACTGGATGGCATAATATTCTGCAATAGAATTAGCATTCCCGGTTTCACGATTACATGACTAGTTTCTTGTATCCCTAGACTCGTAAAATCAGTGCCAGTAATTGATTAGAATTAAATATTTAATATTTATCCCTTTAATCATACGTTAAAAAATTCACGTTTGTCAATTATGAAAATAATGAATGTACCTACTCATTTCAAAATATAAAATGAAACAGGCTTTCTTGAACCTTCACTGTACCTTGAGAGAGTTGCGCTTGAACAGTTCTTGGCAGTTAATAGTCTTTATCGGAAGTAAACAGTTTTATGTAACTGTATATCAAATAATTTCATGTTTTGTTTTTTGTTTATGAATGCGATTTACATCAATGTAAAATTTATCTGAGATGCTTCCAAAGTAATTTGAAATCCAAAGACGATGTTTATACTTTACTAGAGACCGAACTCAGCGAGAAAAGTGAAGCTAATCGCCATCATTTTAGAATTGGGCATAAGCATCATATAAATACATGGGTGGAATAGGATTTTCAAGTCAATTTACATTTTATATTGGGTAAATTACTTTTTTTTTTGTTTTAAGCGTATTATATATTAAAAACAGACGTAATAAAGTAGGGGAAACCTGGATATTATAGGACGCTGTTTTCCTTTTTGTTTCTGATGCGAGCTAGAATTGAGTTAGAAATTTGAGACCAATAAATTTGAAAAGAACGAACCTTCATCTACAAAACAAAACCAAAAGAAATAGTGAACAAGTAATAGTTTTTTATTTTGTTCCATGGTACATGTTAATTAAATCACATAAGAAAAAACATTTTTAAACCAAAAAATTTAATTTATTTCATCTAATACAATATGAAGCGCCCTGGGATCTAAAAGTAATTATATTTAGATAACAGATGATATCTGCTATTTTAATTGTAATAATATAATTATTATTATTATTATTATTATTATTATTATTATTATTATTATGAGAACTGATTGTTTTTCAGATGTGATATTTTTCTCATGAATTTTCTCATTTAAGACCTCTTTCACAGTATCCTAAACTTTCTCAAGATCCAATGTTTCATGTTTTTGGGTAGTTTTAATTAGGAAAATTCTTTGAAGAAAATTAAAAGGAATTTTCAGAATTTTCTATGGTACACCAGAAAATTTACACTGTGGTACATTAACATTATATTTAATCTGAGAGTTTTTGAGTATTGGTAACTCTGAATAATTAACTACAGATTATTAAACATTTTTGAAACACATCCAAAAATTTGAATGCTCAAGTTATCTCCCATTGGTTACACTTTTGTGAGCTATCAAAATTTTACTTTTGGTATAATTTTGATAAATATTGCCATAACTTTTGAACAACAAACTGGATAATGATAGTAAACAAATGAAGTATTTACTAGGAATATGATGAATAATGCTATTGGACCAGTTTGTTGAATAATTGAAAGGATTAAGTTTTCTCTATGGTAAACTTGCTCCATGGTATCCCGGTCTCTTCTAATATCAAATTTTTATTTTTAAACAAAAATTAATTTTTTGTAGTAAAAATCTACTTCATTACGTCTATTTTTAATATATAATATATCTAAAACCAAAATAAATACAGTTTATTATTACCCCATATAAAATACAATTTGACTCAAAAATCCTACTCTACCCATGTACTTATATGGTACTTATGCCCAATTCAGAGATGGCGTTAGTTAAATTCACATTCTGTCTCTGTAAAATGATATGAGTTTTCTATTTAGAGGATTGTCAACTGACAGGAAAACTTCTTCGAACCATGAAAAATATTTCTCACATGTGTTAGTGAGCACAATAGATGCCAGTACAGTACTGACGGAGGGATCTGTCAGACGATGAGAGAGGCCTTGGCTAAGGCATGCCACTTTGTATGTCGGCAATGGCAGGGTAAACTCTAGGGGGTGGGACTTCGCCTCATCCGATTTGTCTACCCGCCATTGTTGCCCCCAAAATGGAATACCATAGACCAGCCCCCACATCTGCCTGAAAGATTCCACCGCCTATCCAATGAATGTACCTAGTATTGAGTTATTCTAGCATCTGAACTCATTGTAACTAAAAACGTGTCTAATCTAAAAATAATTATTCTTAAAAGCATTAAAAAATATCGGCGAACTTAACAAATCATTTTACAAATAAATATTAAAAAAAAAAAATTTCAAAATTTAAGGCCAGCCGGGATATGAATCTGTGGCATTTCTCAGAGGGGAGCTGCAATTCTGCCATAGCGCCACTGCAGCTACACAATAATGCTGGTACTATAACGTTATATTGATCCGAAATGACGTTATAATTAGATGGTTCTAAGAACTTTTCCTGTCAGTCAACAATTCTGTATCTAGTATAGTATAAACATGTCTGTGTTTACTTCGTTTCAAAAACATATACCTCCATGTTCAAGACACGCCAGTAACACAGAATGAAATAATTTCTTACTTATTTTGCGTGTATTTTTTCAGCATGTTATGTATCATTTACAGCACGTAAAATGTGTTTTCTAGGTACCCTTCACTATAGAAAAAACTGTCTCTTTTCTAATGCCCTATGTAATCGATTGTGCGAGTCTGTAATACTGAATTTTTCACAGATGCGATTGCGTCGGTATACTGAAAGAACGAAATGTCGACGTCGAACATAGATTTCCAGAAGAATGTTCGACGCGTAGTAAAAAGAAATCTACGCGATGTCGAATGGTCTTTCGAACTGTAATTACTAGTGACGATGGCACCACCGAAACACTACAAATAGCATCACAGCCAATCGCCTGCAGTGAGTGTTATGCGCTAAATATTTAAAAGAATTAATTTAAACTCTCTTAAATAGTACCAACTAAATTTCGGTTTTTTTTTTTTTTTTTTTTTTTTTAATTTTAGCTCAGCCTCCCGGAATTCCAGAAATATGTAAAAAATCTCTTACCAACTGTCCAGTTATTGGCGGTAAAGAATTATTTATATTAGGCAAAAATTTTCTGAAAGATACGCATGTTGTGTTTCAAACTGAAGACTGGGAGCAATCCGTTAATCCTGATAAAGAATTTTTACAACAGGTAATTTTGTTTTTCTTAATCAGGTTTTAGTTTCGAAGTCAATTTCTGTGAAGGCTAAAAAGAAAAACACAATTAGTCGGTGTGGGTTTCAGAGGAAGGGATAGAGAAGAATGGTCGGGTTTCGATGGCTTATTGTTTCCTAATACGAGTTTTTCAATCACATATGGTCTCACTTCTGAAGCAAATCGAACAGGTTGTCATTTTACTACGAATATTTGTTACAATAATTACCTTACCGCCGTTCCCAACAGATTCATCTTTTAATTTTATTCTTCGTACATATTTCCAAGTTCAAAATTATGACGTCATCATTCCTTCTAGCTGTTGAAATTTCCAAATAAAAATAATAATCAGTGTATTGTATTTTTCCTGACGATTCCCGCAGTATCCTCAGTCTGCCTTCTAAATATAAATAGATTAATTAATAAAGTAATAAAGTAAATATAAATAAATCGATAAATAGATAAATATATAGATTTATCGAATATTGATTTGAATAATAATATTAAAATATAGGGTGATGGGCATTATCTCAGGGGCAGCTGAAGGGCCTGATGACGTTATGATTCTGGACTTGGAAACTTGGGGGCATTGTTAGTGGCTTAAGATGCGTCCTGTTGAGGTTTTAGGTATCTATTTATTACTAATTGATATGGATATATTAAAGATGTTTCCCGAAAGCATCTTTGATACTACCACTTCTTTTTTTATCAAATTTGGAGTAAAATTGGAAACCGGGACATAAAGCTCAACCGGCTGAGACCGATACCTCAAACCGGGACGTATGGTAAGCCTAATTTTATGTGTATAACCCATGTTGGTTTGTTCCAGCTTGACACAAGAGAATCCTTATGTTAAAATAATTCCTCTCTTCGCAGTACCTAAATTGATATAGTTAAATTTTTATCTATGAATCCGAAAAAATTGCCGCCCTTTCAAAGCTGCGCCTGTATAAGCAGTCGCCTACATTGCTTCAACCTAGATCCGGCTCTGCCTGGGCATATCAATTTCCTTAAACACTGTATCTTCATTCTTCGCGATTCAAAAATACTCAACTGCACAACCGGCCTCTCGCAAATTGTATCTGCGATATTGGTCATATTTTTCTAAATTAATGTTTTTATTTATTTTCCAGACTCATCTCGTGTGCACAGTTCCCACCTTCAAAAGTGTCGAAATCAAAGATCCAGTTAATGCTAAAATCTGCGTTGTATCTGGAA
Source organism: Ericerus pela (assembly GCA_011428145.1). Classification (NCBI taxonomy): domain Eukaryota; kingdom Metazoa; phylum Arthropoda; class Insecta; order Hemiptera; family Coccidae; genus Ericerus; species Ericerus pela. Next base: position 244,516 of record WOFM01000133.1, on the reverse strand, counting down.
ACAGAACGAGCGAACCTCATACGTTTACCTTCACGCCGTTGAATGAAATGTTGAATTCGACGACGAACACCCCCGCCATTGCCGAATCTTCTAATCACGGGACAAATTCAGAAATCACTTCTAATTCTGACGTCGACAATGGTAAACTTATCATTATTAATATTCTATCACATTTACATGTATTTCAGTAACATTTGATCACATTTATTTATTTATTTATTTTTTTTTGTGATGGACAATCCATTATTTCTAATTAAAATCGTGTACCTTACTTAAATAACCATCAATCATTGTGCAAAGCGTGCCTGTGTGGTTTACGTGAATGTGTTTTTTTAATTTCCGAATCGAGCATTCGAAGTACCTATTTTACGAACAACTTGTGCGGTGTGATGCTATTCATATTGCGTTGTGATCGATGAAACCTATATGGAGGATCGATAAACAATTTTATTCATGTATTGAACTTCGACTGTCTATAATTATGGCTGATTTCGTATCGTAAAATAAAATTTATTTCAGATATTTCCTAGCACTTCGATAATACGATAATCTGAGCTAGGTACAACGTAATTATATTAATGGTTTGCACAATGCATGATATTAAATGTTCTGTGTTTTATGTATCGTGTAGTGGTGGCCATGATTTCATGGAAATAAACGAATGATTGTAGCCAAATTTTTTTTCAGATCTTATAATGCTTAGAAAATATTGAAATAATTCTGTGCCTTTTTTTCCTTCTCTTTTTTCTTTCCTCATATTGAACAATATTATAACTTATGGTAAGAATTGTTTTTCTTTTTTTTCTTTTATTTATTTATTTATTTATTTATTCTTTAAATTCATCTTTTTAGGTAGCCTTTTATTTACTAAATGTAATAATTTTCAGATCGTTCATTCTTTTGATTTTTTGTAGCCAAGTGCATTAACATGTAGTACAGGTTGTTTTAGCCTACTGTTATGTAGGTTTGCAATTTTGCTTGTCTGCTGAAAAATTTAAGCGTTTTTGGTCGATAAAAATCATTGCGAAACTTCTTATATCTTGACTAATTGTACTAGATATTTATAAAAGTACAATTATATTAAGACTTGTTACGTTGGTATTACTAACCTTGATTTGAGCTTACTGTGTAAGAGGTGAACTCAAACTTGAAAAAAGAAAAAAAACAATTGTGGTTTTATTATTAATTTGAAATTTGATAGAATACGAGAGATAAACATGAAAGTTTTTCTTAATACAAATTATGGCTTTTAAAAATCGTATCGAATAATTTGTTCGTTGAAGTTCTGTGTTCAAATTGAATATCTGTACCTATAAGCTTGGAATGGGTTGTTAAAGCTTTTTCATGTTACGATCACGAATATTTTTTTTTTTAATCAATTTTTCGTGCGTATTGACAGCTTGTTAGGAAACGCACGAGATTGCAATATTTAAATTCAAAATTTTACTGATAACGCTTGTGATCAAATGTTACTGATTTTTAAACCAAACAAAAAAAGAAAAAAAAAGTTCCCGTCTGTGTTGTAGTTCACCGGTCTTACATGCAAAGGGAGAGTTGCAAGTGAAGATAATAATTGAAAAAAAATGGGAAGAAAAAGTAGGGCCAAAAAATTATTACTAATTTTTGTTGCCTTTTTCCGTCAGCAATTTCTTTAATTTTTTCTTGAGTAAAATGTGCCGTTATTATTATTATGTGAAATATCTCTGTGTGATTTTTTTCTTGTATTTTATGTTAAAATTTTTGATTATTTTACTGACCTGACATTTCTTTGGATTCCTCCCATGTTCACAGTCACATTTTAGATTAAGCGTAAAGAAGACATTTGGTGTCATACAGCCGTAGAACGTGTTCGATGATCTTCGTAGGTTGGACACTCGCTCCCAACCGTATTCTTCTAATTTACAGGTTCTGACTAGATGTAACCGTAAAAATTTTTACACAATTCAGTTGTTTTTTTTTTTTTTTTTTTTAATTAAATCATAATAGCAACATGCAGTGTATAAAACATATATCTGCAGATGCTCAACTTGTGGACATACATACGTACATACACACAACAAAAAACAAAATACGATCAGCATTTGCATCACACTCACACACACACATACACTCACACACACACGCACACACACTCACGTACACTTTATATTTTTATTTTATAAAATATGATAGCACTCGTACACGTGAAAAAACGCTAATCACCCACATTATACACAATACATGCCGCCGAAGGGGTGGTGTTTCTATCATTTCAACAATTTTTTTTTTATATTATTTTTTTATACATTGATTTGAGTTTTTTGAGAAATTTAAAACTGTAGCTAAGACAAACATCCACGTTTAATTTTTTTTTTTAATTCATACATACATAGACACACGGAACACATTAACCCAAATTATCTATTAATATTGATGTAAGTTCAGTGCTTACGTCATCGTAATACAAAGTCTAATACGAAGTTTACTACAAGAGTTTAGAAGAACGGTGTCTCAATTGAACTTGTTTTTCAGCCAATTTTTTTATAATAATTTCTAGATTTGTTATTGTAATGTCTTTTTGCAAAAAATTCATCTTAATAATTTTACTAGTTTTTTTTTTTCTTTCCGTAGTTGTGATATTAGCAATGCCGGACACTGTTTGGCTCTTCTGTTTGTTTGCGATTTTTTTATTAGCCTACATATTTTTCTTTGATTTTGTGTTGGACGTCACTTTTATTTTCCCCTCTCGCCCCAAAGATCAAATTAAAATAGTCGTAATTTTTCATACTTTGAAACAAAAACGAAAAATAATATTATTGTTTATGATCGAATTGCTATCACGTAGGTGTTTATACTCATCTCAGGTTTGTAGTGATAGAGAGCCACAGTGTCCGAAATGCAAAATTGCCGTTTGGCATTTCTCACGGTAATGAATTAATCAAATATCCTATTAATAATTATTTTCAGAATTAAAACCTCATCGATTCCTGCTATATATTCTTTAGTTGTTAGGTTTATCGTAATGAATATTTTTTCACTCACAGCATATATTAGTTACCGAACTGGTCCGAGTTCTTTTGTGGTCGGTGATATTCAAGCAAATCAAATCAATGAAAAGAAAAAAAAAAAACTATTCAATCGAAAATGAGCTGATTTGAAATATTATTCATCAGTTACTTGAGTACTCTACCTATATATATATATACACATTTTTTTTAAGAATTTTAGCAAAGTACGAAAACTTTATTCTGCAAATAAATCATCATCGTCAAAGTCACCTGTTAGGTGGTTAAAAAAATTTTTATTTTAGCGATCCCTGTTTCAAATGTTTTTATATGATATTTATGCGTTGCAATTTTCATTTATTTCAGTACCTATCTAATTAATATGTTCAAACTTTTTGAAAAACTCGGCCTAGTTTGTACCTATATTGGTGGTCGTGTCGAAGAAAGCATCATGATATTTTATTTTTTATACAATATTATATTTGATGGATGAAAAGCAATTCTAGTTCTCTTCGTATATTGCCAATAAAAATTTTATTTTATACTCAGTGTGTCTGTAATTTTAATGTACTTATATCTATTTCGAAATCAGCATTCTTATTTTGTTGATTTTTATTCTAGGTAATAAAATGCTGTAGTGAAATGTCACTAATATACGTGTTTTCGTGGTTTGTTACAGGACTGAATATGGCGAAAGACACGCAGATTAAGACATCCAACTCAGCCCTAGGTTAGCATCCACTCGATTTTTTCCCTTAATTATTTATTTTCTAGTTTGGTAATTTAAGGTTGCCAAAATTTTAACAAAATAATATAATAGTTTGTAGAGGTAAACTATCTCAGTCATTCAACTGAGCTTAAGTTTCAACAGAAAAACGAGATCTTTGTCAAAACTTCTGCAAATAAGAGTATTCTGGATATTCAATAAAAATTTGTCAATCAGAAGAAAAATCCAGTCCATACGTGGAAAAAAAAAAGAATGTTTCTTCAATACATGTTTTCTTAATGGTTTCTTCGTTGCTTTGTCTGTATTTTTTCTTACAAAACTTGAATTGATATAGAACATGATTATTTTGTCGTTCGATTCAATTTTTTTAGATTTAGATCATATTTTTTTCTTCTGAGAATTTTCATATCCTGGTGGAAGATACGTTTTGTGAAGATCTGGAACTACTTCTAAAAATGAATTTTGAGCTTAGAAAAAATATGAATCTTTTAAAATACTTTATAGGTACCTACCGCAGTGGTATGTCTAGTGAATTGTTCAAGACGACTCAAATGTGAACATAATCGGGTTAAACTAAAATTGAATATTATATATCCGTTCAACATATCTTCAAAATTTAAGGGGGTAATGTTTATACAATTTTGATTGCTTCTTGCAAAATCTTGCTTTCTCTTATTCTGTTTTGTAAAATTCAGTGATCGATTTCGTTTCTCTCAAAAGTTTCATCGTTGATTATCACAATTTAAATATTTTGGATGCCTAGTTCCTTCAGTTCTGAAGATGCTCTATCGTGATAAAATAAAAACGATGAAAATTGATACAGGTAATTCTCCTACTTCTCCAATTTGCTCGATTAGGTACCCAAGATGAGGTTTAGTCTACGCGAAGACAATTTTCACATGACTGCTGTGTTCAAGCCTTTTGTGATTTAATTAATCATTTTCATCAGCTATTTGTGTCAATGTTGATAAATATTGTTACCAATAATGGCAAAAAATATTCTCTGCCTGTCAAGCGAACATTAGGAGACAACCAAAAAAATGGGTTCATGTACTATGTTTGTTTATAGCTTTTACTCCTCTTGTCATTACCTGTTTCTATGGTATGTTTCCATCTTTATGCTTACAGATGATTGCGATACATTGAGACCTGTCATGCTGTGGCAAGGTCCCAATCTAAATGGCACCGTTACCAAAAACAGTAATTGCGGTATGCTTAGACAAAATGATTCAAAAATGATGCCACCGCCAGTCATGCTACCTCGCCGGTCATCCGTTCCGCTGATTGTACCTGACGGATTAGCAACTAACGGGAAAACTGATGCGGGAAATGCGTCGTCTGATGAAATCACGCCTCTTACAAATGCCGTCGCTGTTGCCTCTGCCAACCAGATGGCCAACAACTCTTACGTGTCAACGTCGTATAGCAACCTACCAGATGTGCCCATCATCCAGGATTTTGCTCGCACTTTTCACTCGCTCCCTGATGTTGATCATCCTGTCATGAAAAGTGAACCCGAACTTAAGGTAGAACCTCTGTCCGAACCCTCTGTGGTGTCTTGCACTGCCGAATCAGACACGCAGCATCAGCAGTCGACAACAGTAGTCCGATCTGGTATTAAGGGCGCATTGTTGTGCACCAGCCAGTCGACCCCTAATATTTACCTGAGTGATGAAAGCTACCTGTACAAACATACATCAGAAATGTACTCGACGACTGTGTCAAAAACAGAGCCACGTAGTTCGCCTACTGATGAGTTGACTGCAGCTTTTGAAATTTCTACCTCTTCGGCCCCCATGATGCCAATAGACTCAATGTCCAACCTAATGCTGCCAACAACTCATGCTACTCATGGTTACCTTAGCTCTTCTCCGATGCAGAAGACTAGCAACGTATTGGTCAGTATATCACCACCTTCCTCTTCTTCATCTTCATCTGCCTCATCATCATCGTCGTCATCATCGTCATCTTCTGTTGTGATTGACGAGCAGTTACCTGACAAAATGTCTGACATAATGACCAGTCTGAATGGCTCATCTTCGTTCAAACGTGAAAGCTATGAATTTGAAAAATTACTGTCACCGCATCCTTCACCTCCTCAACAACAACAGCAACTGCAGCAGCAACTACAACAACAGCAACTACAGCAGCAGCATCAACAGCAGCTACAGCAACAACAACAACAACAACAACAACTGCAGCAACAACAACAACAATTACAGCAGCAACAACAACAACTGCAACAACAACAGCAGCAACTGCAGCAGCAATCATTGACTGGCTGTCCCCTCAAATCATCCGTCAATTACGAAAATATTCGTAACCCATTTTGTTACCAGAATGTGGTATCGCCTACCATTGCCGAAGCCAATGTTACCAATGTACCCATTTACCATCAGAGCTACATGAGTATGGAGCCATCAAACAGTGGAATGAGCTCTTCCAAAGAGTCTATGCAAGTATCATCATTGAGTAGCCTATATGAAAAGCAGCAGATTACCGACGGTGGCAGTGGTAGTGCCAATGTTAGAGTTGCAGGTACCGCAGTTACCAATGCTAGTAAACCTTTGTCACCATTAGCCATGTCTATTATGGAGAATTCGTTGATATCCGACTTGATGAAACCGCACCAAAGTGCATCTCAAGACAACAATTACGGTGCAGTAGTGCCTCTGACAAAGACCTTCACCATGTCGAAGTCGTTCCTCAATTCGCAATCTCAAGATCCACTCGTTCTTAGTGACTATGTACCCTCTACATTGGTGAACAATACCGTCAGTACCGTGCCAAAGCTCGAGGAACTGGTGAATTCAGCAGCCGATAGTCACATGCTGTCCGAAAGGGCGGCCTCATTAAATTTACTTGCCGAAACAACTGCTGCAACCAATGCTGCTGCTGCTGCTGCTGCGGTGGCTAGCTGTAATCCCAGTACGACGCTTAGCTTGAGCTCTTTTCTAGCAGAACGGCCACGTAACGACGTGCTTAATTCGGTTATCTGTAACACAACGACGGCCGTGACCACCAGCGCTTGTGACATAATGGCTGAGAACTCGATGCTGGTGCCCAACTCCAGCGAGTCGTCCGCCACCAGCATGTACCAACAGTGCGGTGGCGATATGACCGAGTTATCGGTGGCAGCTGCTACCGTCAGCAAACAACTCAACCTTTTGGAGATGAAGTCGACGAAAGAGGAGAAATCGGTGCCGGCGAACGTGGTTCAGGTCCAACAAATGGTGAAGAAAACGGCTGAAGGAATGTTTCCATCCGAAATCAGTCGAATGTCAGATCGCGATCTTCTCAATTACATCAATCCGAGCTGCTTTGATGAAGGTTAGTGACAAATTTAACTTTGTATATGTACCTGTATTATGCAGCATGTATTTTTCATGCCAAGGTCAAGTATACTTTTACATGTACATACAATATTACTGAAATACTGAAGAGGAAATAGGCAACCCGGTAAATCACTTATTTTTCTGTGAGAAGTTGACGACATAAATAATATCGCAAAGAGAAAGTGATATTTTCGTGAATACATTTTGAAATGCCTCATTGCATTGATTTCTTTTATGTCATTAAATTATGAAACAAAATTGTCAGTTGGTCTTATTGGGAGCCGATAAAAAGTACCGAAGCCAACTTTACTTATCAAATTTTGAAGTGAAACTCGTAACGTTGCAAAAATTGGTATTTGAAGACCAATTTTTGAAAAACCAGTTTTATAGAATTGATTTTTAAATTCCTTATTTTCTTAAATATTATTCGTCATGAACTTCAAATCGTTTTCATTATTTTTCTTCTGCTTAGGACTGAATAAAAGTGAAAATCGGTCCCTAAATTCAGCTGCCTGCTTCACTATTTCAGTTTTACTTCATGGCTTGATAAGTAAACTTGGCTTCGGAAGTAATAATTACTCTGTTATTCAGTTATTCATACGATACATCCTCCCAGGGAATAATCACTAATTTGGCTCCTTCAGAGGGTTAGCATTTAGGATGAAAAGCAGCAAAAATGGCGCTGAAAAGTTGGTTAATCTCCTCTTGATCATTTTTCAAAAATTGAATTTTCAGATTTCATGACCTGGTGGTTCGAAATTGATTTTTATGGCCGCCAATATTATTCGGAAATTGTTTCACTGTGATACAAATCATATAGACCACGATGCACTTAATTTAGAAATAGGCTATTGTTTCTTGAAATTTCAGTTTTTCTTGTAAATTACTTGAAAAATGCTCATTTTCTGTCTTATTTTTTCGAATTTTAGTTAGTGTGAGTTTTTTAAAAAGATCGTTACCTTCATTGTCATCTCTTAATAGCCTGAATCAAGAAAAAAACTGAAACACCTCTGGCTATTAGAGAGTGCAAAAAACATTTTCTTCTGGGCATAATTTTTTATTTTATTTTTCTTCTTTGCTGATGTAAGGGGTTGGGTGCGCTACTTAGGCTATTTTGATGTATAATACATAATTCAAAATTATTTTATTGCAAAAATAAGTAACCACTTGGAGAAAATATGAATATTTTGAAACGTCACTTTCATGTTTTATACTTAGATATTGATGTAGTGAACTAATTTTTGTAATAAAGTAAGTTTGAATTACATTAATAGATATATTATTGTGTCATAATAGCCTGTAGTGTTGAAAAAAAATTTTAATCATTATTATATGTTGTACATGCATATTTGAACTCTGATTACGATTTGTTGTAGTTCTTATTGATCAGTTTGATTGAATATCAAAAACACAATAGACAAAATGTCATCTGCTTTTTGCAGAATGTGTAGAGCAGTTGTGTTGTGTGGGAAGTAAAATATTTTTAATTCCATCCTCCCCGCTAATGAAACAATCCTAATATTGTAATTTGTTACCTAGAGTACCTATATGGCTATTTATAGCAATAAATAAAAGATTGATAAAAGAGATTTTCAATATTTTATACCAGCAGTCTTGAAATTTTTCGAACCGATATGGTATATATATTCTTAACCCCATTCCCATATCATAGCTTGTATTAAAAATCCATGATAAATAAGTTTGTTGGCATTGGAAAAGAATTGTACCTACACAAACATAAACACTGCATAACATATTAATTTACGAAACAGTGTGAAAACATCCAGTGTTTTTCTGTTTAAGAAATTCTTGCAGATTGCAAAAATCATTTCCGGATTATATGTTAGGTAGATAGGGTCAGTGATTCCAAGATGACAGTACAAAGTTATTTTGACCCATTATTCACTTAATTTATATTTTATTTAAACGAGACAAGATGAAAAACTGAAAGATAATTATCTTTTCTTCTGACTGTTTAAATTTGAAAATGTAGTTTACAATACTTCTGATATTCGCTAATGAAATTTTTTTTTTATTATGATATCTTGGACACGACGTGTTATCCTAAAAACGAACAAGAATACTTTTGATTTCATTCTTACGAATCTGTTCTCATCAGACAGATCATTTTCCAAGTCTGTTGCATCTTTTTGCGATTGTGATAAAAGAGAAATTTATCAGCGTCGAAACAAACTGAAAATTTTCTATTATTTTGACTTTTTCTTTCTCATCAGTGCATAAGTCGGCAGTACTCTTCAATTCATTTGACTGGCCTATGGAAAATTAAATTTTTCAAGAATTTGTTGAATATGTTTCTTTAAATTGTTGCAGTGATGCCATAAATCAGTAATGCTGTATTATTTTGCATTGTTTACGGTTCTGTAAAAATCTACACTTATGTACCTACATAAGAATAAAATTGTTTGAGTTCATTTACTTATTTATCCATAAATATTCATTTTAAAGCTAAGTTCTTTTTTATGCAATCTGTGTTGGCAATTTATCGTCGCAAGCTTACATTCTCGACTTTTGTTTTTTAGTGTGATGGTAAAGGGGAAAAAATATACATTTGTTTTGAACCTCCAATCGTGTCAACAAAGTCATTGGTTTATTGTTGTTTTCTTTAACATTGAAAATATTCAACTTCACAGCATTGGGGCTCATTTTAAAACTGGGTAAAAATTTATTTCCTTTTTTATTTTACTATTGATAGAATTTACTGGTTACCTTATCTATCTGGTTGAGACAAAGATCAAATTTGACTATATTGAAAAATTTATTTATTTTTATCAAATAAATGGACACCTATACAATTATAAGCATTATTTATCTATGACTATGAGATATGTTATATTATGATTTGCACACTGGAACTGTATTTGATTTTATGCCAATAATGGGCCATTAATTTTAATCGGACTTCATGATTAATGATAGTGATAATAATAAACAACAATAACAACAGTTATTTTCAAATTTTGCCAAGCAACACTTTGGGTGGTTGTTCTGAAAACTTGAAACAACATTTCAATGTTAACACAGAAGATAACACCCTATTTTGCTAGGCATCAAGAAAAGTTAGTTAAAAATAAATATTTTAAAATACAATTTTATAAGACAAGTAAGACTTCTACCACCAAAGTTCCACGTTCAAACTCCGAAAAAAAAATTATATTAGAAAAGAAAAAAAAACCTGACACTGTGGGGATTTGAACATGACTAGCCTCGACTTACAAGTCTCGTTTACCACCACGATGCCATAAAAATGGTTAGAAACAATAGAAGTAACTTGAGTTGAATGAACAATACCTTGATAAGAAATAACTGATAATAATAAAACTCAATTTCAATGACCCTATGTTAGTACATGAACTATGTCACATTTTGTCGCATTTGTGACTGCAATAAAAGTGTATGAAAAATAAAAAACTAACGAAAATTAAGTGAAAAGTAATAGAAAAAATAAATAAATAAAATTGAACGCATACAAAAAAGACACAAAAACCATTGGATAGAATTGATAACTGACTTCGAAGAGGTCATTTTTAAAAATTAATTACAGCTCTTGGGATAGAGTTTTCAAATCGAAACTTGGCAAAAACCATCTGAGGATAAACACCCACATGGGATTAAATCTGTCAAGTGAAAGAGGCATGATGCTGTGACAAAAAAAAAATTTTTATTTATAATATAGATGTGTAAAAAACTGTGTGGTAGCGTACAGAATTGTTTAATTCCTCAAAAATTCTTGGAAAAACTATAGCATAAGTGCGGGAAATTTTTGACATAAAGAAATCATAATATATTAACTAACATAACAATTATAATGAAATATCTATAAAAATATTATCATAATACAAAAATTGTGTTTGAAGAAAATTTTTGAAGGAAAGTCTCGAATTTAATTTCTTGAAATTTTTAATCACATACTGCTATGCTAGAAGTTACATAACAATCCTGAAAATACATACTTAATCATTTTCAATGTACTAAGAACTTCATCGTTAAGATGAATTCTGTTAACTTAATTGCCTTGAAAATTTCAACACTCAAGGTCAACACCAAGCACCAAGTGGTCGAGATTCACGCTAACCCCAATATGAAAACTTGTTCCTCAAAAATAAGGAAGGGAGCTATTCCACTAACATTTTACCCCGTTTCAGCCAGTTACGCCTGCCTTTCACGCCACCTTTTGCTTGGTGTAAAGTTGCTTGAGAATATCACAGAACCATCCATCAAGTTGAAGTTTGCTTAAACGGCATAAGTCACTGAAACGATGTAAAATGTTAGCGGAATAGCTCCGCTGTCTGTTATATGTTAACATTACCTTAGCAATAATGAAATGTTAGAATGGCACCTTACCCAAATGAATTTAATAACGAATCCATGATGTTACTTGTTACTGGTTTCGCAGCTGTCACATTATTTTCTCATTACTCATGCTGAGTTATCAATGCTGACCAGGAGTCGGGTGATGGGGAGGTCAGGTATGGTAATACAACCTCCATGAGCTGTTGTAAAAATTGAAAGTTTTTTACTATTTAAATTACGAAATGACATTTTTTGGGGATTTTTTTTTGTAAAAGTTGAAATTTTTTGGGAGACGTGTTGTAAAAATTGATTGGTTACACCCCCTTTACATCACTTTGTACGCCTCTGGTGCTGACATGCATAAATTAAAGAAAAATCAGGTAAAAAAAATTGAAAATTTTGTTTTGCCAAATGATTTTATTGTAATAACATAACGTTATCATAACATTATGAGAAGATAACTCTCAAGATCATATCAACGATGATGGTAACAAATGCCTTTCAATAAACTTTAATGTTCACCAAACGGATCCCTTCCCACATTTTCTAGCCATGAAAAGATTACTTTTTTCTCAAGGTTTATTAACCAAATCAAATTGTAAACATCAAATTTGAAAAAAATGATTATCGACTTCGAAAAATATCATCGGTTGAAACAGAATTCAAAATATAATTTATTAACCTATGAACGTATTCATCAGAGGCACTCAACAGATCAACACCTACTCGCATCTGGTCGAGAAGTTTGAGACTAATGTTCAAAATATTGAATGGTGAGACGACCTCCCCCCACCAAGGCCAAAAAAAGAAAAAAATCTGATTCGAATAAAACAAAAAACACCTAAGTACTTGAGTCTCAAGAGTTGTGAATAGAATTTGCATTTTTAGCAACATTTAATGACAAAAAAAGCACCTTATGACTTCATATGATCTTCATCACCAAGGGTGTATATAAGGGAGTCTTGGGTGTCGGGACCTCTCCTTAGAAGAGAAAAAAAAGCTCGACATCTAAAAATTATGTTTTTCTGTCGGTTTTGCTGATTTTTTTTGGGAGGGATCAGAAGAGCCATTAAGAATATGTGGAACCCCGCCTAAGAAAGATTTATCTACGCCCTTGTTTATCACTCATCATAAATTATGTTATTTGCAAGTTTATTTTTCACAACCTTTTGCCTTCATATTTGCTTTTTTCTGTTTTAGCATTGCTTTTTTATTTTTTTACGTACTACCATGTATAATCATTGGAATGCTCTTATCTAAAAATATTTGTGAAAATTTTTCCGAACAAATTGATAGAGTTGACGCTTATCTAGTGTTACCTATATTTTACTATTCTTATTTTCTGGGCAGTTATTATGATTGTTTTATTTTTCTTCTTCTCTAAATTATCTTCATCCTTCCCATGCAAATTGTGAAAAATTTCAAATCCATCCTTCGTTAACACTCATTCATTTTTATTTTTTTGAGTAATAATTGCTGCACTATATCTGAAAGTCGTCCATTTTTCTTGTTTCAGTTTTCTTCAGCATACGGTAGTATAAATTATGTCTTAAGGCTCTCCTACCAGACCGAGTTAAACGACATATTCATTATAGTTACCTTACTCAAAAATGGAATTCATAATTACCTATCAAATTCAGCTCGATACATTAATGTGTGGAAAATAAGACTGCTTTATAAAAGAAAAAAATATTTATAAAAATAAAACAAAAAGGTTAGCTATTAAGCCAATTGAGAGGATTAAAAGTTGATATTATAAGGTCAATTTGTTGTTGTTTGTTTTGTTTTTTTATTAATTTGTATATTTAGTATTATTATATTTTGGGCATGTGAATTACATGAATTATATTTTCATTGGAGGGAATTTAACTAGAATTGGAAAAATTTACTACTAAAATGTCAGCTTTTAATCATCGATAAGTTGATTTTTTTTTCCATTTTTCTTTTGCTAATGACTGTTTTTGATTTTGAAAAAAAAAAACAAAAAAAACAAAAAATACAAAAAAAAAAGGACAAAAAAAACTCATTTTAATTTCTATCTTTTATATTTTACAGTACCGCGTTGGAAAAACGTGTAATGGAGTAAAAATTACACTTTGCACTTCAGCAGCGATATGCTGGAAACAGGTAACAATAGTACTACGTACGATATCATACTATATAGCTGTATAAAGTAATATTTTTTTATAATACATGATCAGAAAGGCAGTGTTTATACTGATATTTTTTAAGCTGAAAGTAGCGCTTATCATTGATCGAAGCATAACCTAAGTGTAAAAAGTAAACTGCCTCCATGTAAAAATTTTTACGTGGAGATTACAAGTTGAAAAGGGCAATATTGATCTATAAGATTGTTTTCGAAATGACGAATTTCAGCTTACTGGTAATGTTTTTATTTCCATTTCAATAATATAAAAAAAAGTCACCTAGTCTCCAACCCTATCGAAATTATTAATGAAAATAACATTTAAAAAAAAAACAATACCTTGAATGGGATTTAAACCCTCAACCTCCCTATAACAGAATAGCTGTTTACTCATAGCACCACAGTTGTTGATGCTGATACTGGTGCATTCACCTTATTTTATCATTTTTAAAGTACTTCATTCATCATTAAAATTATTTATGAGGCATTTAATTAACATTCTGACGCTTTCTGATCATTAATTATAAAAAATATCTTCCTCGACAAGGTTAAAAATGATTTTACATGACTCTGAAATTGCTTACTCGATGTGCTCAGTTCGTAAACTTTCCCGTGCATATTACTCACTTCTGAATTTTGGTGTGTAATATAATATTTTTTTTTTTTTCTTAGCATCGATAAGATAGACCCTTAATAAATGTGAATCTTCCAAAAATACCCTTTGGAAGGAAAAAAACTAAGGGAAATTATTCATTAATGAGGGAAGTAAAATTTTACTCGCTGCTTCATTTTTGATGTAGGTAGCTATTAAGTGTATGCTGTAATTCGTGCTTTATTGTAGATTTCTATTTCCAGTCGTCATAATACAAAATGATAACGTATTTTTATCATCGAAAAAATTAGAGATAAGGACCATAGGTATTTATTATTGTTTCCACTGCTAAATTACATATACCTATGAACTATTTTTAAATGTGACGTCCATTATCAAACGAGCTCACCTCACATTATTCAACATTTTTGCTCGTACGCACATCTTTAATTTACGTCAATATTAAATTTTTCATGAGTACATATTCCATTTACCAAATTGCCTGTAATGAATAAATTTTACTTTTTTATTGTTTTAGTTCAAAAAGAATCATGCGCGTAGCCGGAGATAAATTAACGACGGAGATAAAAATCATTGAGATCAACTCCGAGTTGTGATTTTTGTAAATAATTTGTATTTTTATGTTCGAAATGATAATATTATGAGATTTTGTGTACAAAATTGTAAAATATTGTAATATTTGGATAGGTGATTATATTTTTATGTGAAACGAAATCGACTCGTTTTACATAATAGACTGAGAATATGTATTTTAATATTATTACTCGAAATACATGTAAATTTTATGAAAATTGCGATAAAGTTAATAGTATTCTGGAAGTATTACACGTTACTTTATGTGGGAGAAAAAAATTAAAATACTTGCAAATTGGTACTTTACATATTCGTTATCAGAATACACGTGCCATTTGAGAGCTTCAAAATGTTTTCTTTAACTTTCATTTTTTAATTTTCTCAGTTATTGTTTAATTAGTAATTGAGCATTTAATGTTAATTTTTTTAAGTTGATAGAAGACTCTTTTAGACATTGTTTGGATCTATATATTGAAGACCAAATTTGTTCATGCTAAGTGCAATGTTCTGAATTCAGTTATATTCAGAAAATTAATTTTTATTTTAAATTAAATTTTTACGTGACATTGTAAATACGATTGTCTGTATTTTAAGTTTTCGTTTTTAACTATAGGTAGCCTACGTGAATTATGTTGTTTGATCGTTTTCACTCTTTTTTAATTCCCCTTTTTTGTTGTATTTTTGTTAATGTGAATTTTTGAAACTTTCTACCGCCAAATATGAAGAAAGTACGTATCTCGTTTTTGTTTGTGTAATAATAATAATAATAATAATAATTAATAATTAATAATAATAATAATAATAATAATAACAACAATAATGTAAATACATTTATTTTTATTATTCAAAACCGTATGAATAATGAATATTTCACTCTCCGTGAATTAAAAGAAAAGTTTTTCCGATTTACCAAAGATGTATTTTATTTGTAGATTCGCCTGAAAGAATCATTTTCAATTAGCTAATTTTTCTTTATGTACATAAACATCATTGATTGCAGACGAAAGAGCCTTTTTTGAATAATTTTCATTTATGTCAAACCCCCCAAAATAATTGAATAAAAAATTTACATTTAATAAAGCCAGTCAAAATGTACGTATTTATACGTATAACATCAACATTTGGGGTAGGTTGTTGAGTAATTAAAACAAAATGCCTTCAAATTATTTAAGGATGTTGCTTTGTTGAATGTGATATTCACCATTAAACTTTTTACCATTATAATTGTTTCAAATTTTTCTCAAAAAACATTTTCAGTTTCAATCAATATATTTTTATCGCATAAATTTTCCAATTGACTCGCAACATAATTGTTACAATGATGCAAGTCATGTAAATTTTTATAATTTTATCTTGTTGTTTCTTAAATTATTTATTTATTTAGAATTTTTTACCACATATCTTAAACAATGAAACTGATATAGGGTTATTATAAGGGCTAAGTTTTTCAACTTGCTGCAAAATATTTTCTAAATACATTGTTCAATGATTTGTACTAGTCATTAATAGTAATCAGGTTAGTAAAAAAAGATGATCTTATCCAACTTTTCTCATGTCGTTAAGTTTTGAAAGACGTTATTTATTTATTTATTTATTTATTTATTTTTTTTTTTTAATTGTAAAAATATATCACATTATTTGTCAAAAAAATGTCGCACGTAAATTTTGTGTCAATTTTTAAAGGATCATCTGTATGAATGTTAATTTTGAATTAAATTTTATTTCAAATTGTAATTATCACTAGTTTTACAAAATGTTTGTGCCATTTTGGCTGATTGGATAGTTATTTTTTGTATTGGGTTTCGACTACTGGCTACATATTTATAAGAAATTTTGATAGCCGTTGATAATCTTTAAATGCCATGCAAAAGCACTAAATTGATTTTTCAATTTCTTAGAATTTGGCTGCTTTTTAGGTCAATTGTGGTTATTTTCCTAGTGGTACATTCTGTAATTCTCCGATGACTTCTTGTATTATTCTGACAAAGGCCACATCTACCCAGTCTCAAGCAGATAGATTTAGAAGATGCTTGGATATGACCCAACTAGGGTTATGGATTGGTTCAGAGTGACTCCAAACAGATCCCTCTGTGATAACATAATGAATGATTGACGTTTGGATGTTCTGTGGGCATCTTCCTAAGGAGTTACAGAATGCATCTTAGAGCAAGGAAAGGTGAAAAAAAGGATTTTTTAATGTCATAAACATTTCTGTTTCCATTACTGGTAAAAGTTGAAAGGTGAAGGTGGCTGGCACGAATCTCCTTACAAGTTTTGATACAGATTTTGGAGAAGAGAGAAGTAAAAAAGATTTGTTAGTGTGTGTATGTATTTGATTGTAATGAACTCACGCACACTAACAAAAAATTGAAATTTGTTGTTTCTAGTGTTACTAGCTTCGATTATTTATTACTGGATACCCAGTTAAACACAAAAAATCTGTGCCAACATTAATGAAACCGATAAGTGGACGTAGGTTTACTGCACATTGCAGTAAGTCTTTTTGCATCTGTTTTCATTCTGTTAGTATTGTGATTCTGTGATGGCTTCAAAAACAGATGAAAAAAGACCTACTGCACATGGCAGTAAACCTATCCCAACTTATCCATTTCATAATGTTGGCACACCACATTAACATTGGTGAGATAGGGCTACTGGGTATCCAGTACTAAGTATTGGTTTTTCCAACCCCAGTAAGGCCAGTAGTCAGTTGAACTGGCCGATTAAACTAAGAGTTAGATAGGATTTTAGTGCTTGCTAACTGTTGAAATTTTTTTTCTGGTGATTAAAAAACTGTCCCTAAATGATTGAAAGTTACCAGTTAGTTACCAGTCTCAAAAATAGGAACGTGTATCACATTAAATAATTCAGCCTGCTTGCTACCTTCTTATAGACACTGAAGCTCGTATTTTTATTTATTTTTGGTAAATCTTTCATTTTATTCAGTTTAAACTAAGTATGATTTGCCAGTTCGAAACAACCCAAAAATTACAACTGAATCAAAATGGGTCATTTTGAATGACTCACAACCCCCCCAAAAAAGTGAACTTGACCTACCATCACATATATTAGAAGTAAAACTGCACCTCAACAAACATTTATCTAAAGTTTTTTACCAGAAATTAGCAATGAAATATCGAATTGTTTGTCAGACATTGATAACTATTGATACAAATATCGATTACTATCGATATTATTTCACAATTGTTTCAAGTAAATGGAATTCAGACATTTTTCTTTTGAATTATAGATGAAAATTGGTAAACTGGGTTTTCTAGTAAAGTATTGTTGAACTAGTTGTTTTTTTTTAAATAGATCGAATTTTAAAAATTGAGCTTTGTTAAGACACACAAGGTTTAACTTGAAATAGTTACTTGAGAATTTTGGTAATTTTTGGTTGGGCAGTCTGCGTGCATTGGCATCGTCAGGAAGTTGTTCTGTAATTAAGTACATAAGGAATAAGCTTAACATTGGCTTCAGTTAGAAGGTAAATTTGTATCACATGTTACAAAAGAATTTCGATATTATGCTTAATTATTCACAATTATGAGAACAGGAAACAGGGACTTACGTGGATACATCTGTACCAGCTTTCAACTTGTGTTGTTTTCAAAAAAAATTATATTTAGAAAGCACATTTAAAACTTCACTAACTCCGAAATTATTTCAACTTCTCATTCCTCACAGCCATAATATACAATATTTCTTCTATTTATAGTAAGTAGGTAAGTTAGCTTAGTTCTTGATGGAATCGATCATCAGGCTACAACAATTAGAAATTTATAGTTTTTTTCGATGATTCACAAAGTAGATTTTCAGTTTTTGTTTACCTTAATAAGAAGGTTCTTCAATGAGCTTAGATTGTAGAAAATTATGGTTGGGGTTACAAAAATTGAAAATGAGTCATCTTTTAATTTTGCAGTTTGAAATATTGGTTCAGTTGACTTTTTTCTTGATGGAAGAATGAATAGGTATAAGATCTTCATAAAAACAATATAATCCAGGCAAATTATCTTGAAAATGCCTTAAAAAGGAAATGACTGGAAGAAAGCTGAATTTGGGTGCATATACATTGGCTTTACTATCTTCAGTAACTCTCTAAAAGTCCCATTGTGAAGAACTTTGGCTTCTCCATAGGGGTTAAAATGGCAAAGCTGTTTTCACATTTATATCACTCAACTTTCATTTTAGTGCAAAATTTTTCAAACAAAATTGAAAGAAGGCTAAAGAATTCATAAAAAAATATTTCACCATTTTTTTGTTTTGTCAGGTGTATAGTTTTTGCATAAATCACAGTTGAAAATACCTATTTTTCTGTTAATACCTATTTAATGCAGAAAACACATACAGTGTTGTGCATATGTTCTAATTACTGTAAGTATATGAGTTCAATTTGTCAACAGTTTTACAGTGTATGGACCAACCTGAAGTGAAATTCTCCTTGACCACATTTCAGCACCACCTCCTCAACTGATACAGACTCTGATCATATATAAAATCTAATAAAAAATCAGTTGTGGAAAAGATGGTAAAGTGCTGTAAGGGGGGAATTTCACTTCACATATCAGTCTAATATGTTGTGACGTGAGTAAAACTTTTGATGAACTGAACTCATTTACTGTAATTGGTATAAATCCATTACACTTGTGAGAAATGGCAATCACTAATATGAAAGATTTCACCATAACCGAACAACAACAACAACTAGCGATGATATTAAAAGACAACCATTAAAGAAACACTAAAATTTGTAGTCAACACAATAAGAAAAAGATTCAATTTTAAGATTTCATTTTATTCTATGTTCACATAACAACATTTGAAGATCAACTAACTGGCAGTTAAAATATGAATATACAATCAGCTATATGTGATGATGTCACAAGCAGCAACCATGCTATGGCTAAATATATGGATTATGAGAGTAGTAAGTGGGCACCTCGAGGACAATTTCTTTACTGTTGACTGGAGCCACCTGTCAACGGTAAAACTCTGTCCATTTTCCCCTCTCTGCAAGTGTGTTAGTCCAAAGAAATGTTATCTTTTTATCGTTGACACGAAGGGCCGTAGCGGCGGTAAATTTTCCTCCGACCATCAGAGAATTTTCTCGTCATCAGGCGTTAGTTGGTTGAACTTTTTTCACGGGTAAAATTTTTTTTTCGGGAAAAAATTTTTTTTCGGGCGTGAAAATATTTTTGTGATACACGTTTGTAGTGAGCGAGAAAAAATTTTTTTTCTAGAGTGAAAAAATATTTTTTGGACTTCTTTTTCACCGTACACGATCAGAGTGATACGAATGCCGTGAAATAACAAACGAAAAAAAACGAAAAACTTTTTTTATTTTTTGCTATCTGCAACATCGCCTATCGTTGCCATTGTTGTTATTGTTGTTGCAGTTGTCTTTTTGTTCGTCTATAAAAGAATACGTTCAGGATTACGATAAGACAACGACGACGGCAACTATCAGGATGTTCGGGTAATTCCCCGAGATAGGTTTTGGCATTTTATTCACAAATTAAATCATTCGCTAACATAGTTCAGCTCTGTCAACGTGTTTTTCTTCCTTTCTTGCTGTCATTTTTTTCGTGTAATTTTTTTCCAATTTTGTTTAAATTTTCGTGTGTAATTTTTCGTGTATAATGAATCCAACCAGAGACTGTGCAAGTGACGGGTGTGCTGACCTCCGTGATAATGGCGGTTATGTTAGCGGCACCCTTCGTTTTGGACAACCACGTCATAACTTGCTGGGGCACAGAGTTCACACCGCTGCGGGTCCGCATTGCCCCCTTGAACAACTGCAAACATGCCCGTCATCACCATCATCATCAGCGTTGTCGTCGTCGTTGTTGTCACTGATGACGCGTTCACCACAGCCATGGACATAGTCATCATCGGCACCACCATCACCATCACCTTCATCGTCGTCGTCATCATCATCGTCGTTGTCTTCAACAGTGGCGGGTGTGCGACCCTGGTCAACGCAATTGTTGTGGTTGCTGTTGCCATCGCCACCGCCGTTGTCGCCACAGCCACAACAACAACAACAACAGCCGCAGCCACCGCTGTTGTTGCCACCGCAGTTGTTGCCGCAGCAGCAGCTGCAGCAACAGCAGCAGCCGCCATTGCCATCGCCGCTCACTGATGTTGCTCCCACCACCGCCGTCGCCGTCGCCCCTGCTGCCCCCACTGCTATTTTCACTGTTAGTGATGATGATGATGATGTGTCAACCGTCGTCGATTCCAGCAATGATGAATGTGGCGGTTATCAAATTGTGGTCACCGCCGAAGTACACCAACTGCCCCCACATTCACCATCACCATCATCATCATCATCAGACTGTGTGGTGGTCCACGTTGGACCAATTTCCATGGACGATGTGGAAACTGAAGCAGCCACGCAGACATTGTCATCATCGAAGTTGTCGTCGCCGCAACTACAATGACGACAGGTGAGACGGCATCAGCTACTCACAAAGCGACGGTGTTTGCAGCAGCAACAGCAAAAACGGCAGCAACAACAACAACAGCAGCAGCCAAAACCAACAGTTGTAGCAGCCAACAACAATGTTATTGATGATGATGATGACATTGTCAATTTTTGTCGGTTGCTACACAAAGAGCTGTTGGTCGAAGAGGTTGATGATGATGATGATGACGCCACAGATGACAACAACAACAACAAAGACGATGACAAGGTCATAAATTTGTGTATGAGTTCTTCGGGGGAGTAGGAAGGGTATTTTTTTATTTAGTTGGACTTTTTTTATTTATTTCGGACTTTTTTATTTATTTTGGACTTTTCCCCCATGACTCTGAAGTGACTTTTTATTTCCCTGACTTGGAAGCAACTTTTTTATTTTTTACATTTACCCCGACTTTGATAACAACTTATTATTTTAACCCCACCACAATTTTTATTAATTTGTTTTCTTTTTAGGTTTTTTTTTTTTTTAAACGGTCCTTATAAGGACCACCCCTAATAAAGTCCCTTTGGGCACTCACTTTATTATCGTATTTGTGAATGATGCGTAACATCATTCACAAAAAGATAGCACGCATCATTCACGAACTTTTAGTACGCGCCGTCATTTGTGAATGGTGCCGCGCGTAATTTGCAAATGGGGAATGCGCGCCATTTGTGAAAGGCGCTACGCATCATTCACTGACGTTTAGTACGCGCCACCATTCACAAACAGGGCTGTGATTAATTTATGAATGACGAGTATTCATCATTCATAAATTTTGTTACGCGCCACCCTCTAACATTAAGTGTGCGCCATTTGTGAACGGCGCTACGTGTAATTTGTGAATGTATAAGCGCCATTCACAAATGGTGGTAGGTGTAATTTGTGATTGGTGAGTGCGCGTAATTTTTGAATGCGTACTACTCACCATTCACGAAAGAAACTACAATACAGTTTGTTCGTATGTACAATATTTTCCTCTCTTTTTTTTTCACTCAAACTCATATATAATTAATAAAATAAGTGTATTTTTTCACATTTTTCCTCACACATATTCACTCTCACACTCTCTCTCTTTCACTCACACATATAAATTTTATAAATAAAATAAAATAAACTAGTATTTTCCGTGTGGACTAACCGAATAAGTTGTATTAATAATAATAATAATAATAATAATAATAATAATAATAATAATAAAAACAAAAAACAAAAAACAAAAAAACTTATTTACATTAATATTTACAAATACGTGGTTACAAGATTAAAATATTATTATCATTATTTACAATTATACCGATGATCGGACATCGTTACCACACCTGGTCCTCCTCATCTTCCACCTCCAAAAACGTGATCGTTTGATCGGGCTGTCTGGAAGGCGATCAAAAGGTACTTTGTCTTCGAATAACAGACAGGGATGTCCCAAGTGAAATCAGTGCCAGAAGAGGGTAAAATACTGGTGTAAAACCACCGTCGGTACTTCAGTTTGTACTTGCAATTTTTAGCAATTTCATTGCATATTTTGGTGGCGTGTTCCAGAGTGAATTTCACATGCGGCATTTTGAAGACAACGTCGCAAAGATCCACCCTGACGGTGTGCTTGTTGTAATCACCTAGCATTTGGAATACGTTGCTAACACCATTGGCTGACTTGTACAACACCAGTTTTTGGCTCATATTGTAGATGAAACTGCGGTGGTCTTCGAAAAATCCCATCACAATAGACATCGGGATCATAATGTGGAAATGGCCGTCTCTGTTGAGAGTATTACATTCGTCGATACCGACGTCGTAGTCCCAACCGGCGTTGCAAAATTGTTTATCCATTTCAAAGGAGACCAACCCTTTCATCAACCCCACAATTCCAGGTTTGTGCACAGTGTCGATTTTGTTATCACCCACCTAAAAGTCGATCCGTTCGAACATGTTCAGCTAACCACCACTGCTGCAGACAAACAATTTTTCTAAATCTATGTTAGCCAACGACATGCTATCCTCTTTTATAATGGTTACCTTGCCACGCAACTCCAGCACACTCTTGTTGGGGTGGGTAATCAAATCTTTGTTGTGCACTGTGATGGAGAAATCACCGTTGTCGTCGTTCAAATTAGCCAAATTCGGTGCTCGGTAATCAAAGTACTCGAAACTTTCGATAATGTTAGCTATTGCAAAAACAAAAAAGTGTTGAATTTTGTCCTATAATACTCTTATTTATAGATATGTGTACACACCACCGCCATCACAACCATCCAACCAACCAACCAACCAACCCACCAACTGTCTACAGAACGTAACCATATGGCACGGTATCGTAATTATCGACAATCAAACGTTTATCAAAGACAAATGAAAACGTTTTAGTCAGATTTTTATTGGTGAGTTGTTTGGTTATCAGTTCCCGGGTGATTTGGCGATCGGTGACGGTAATATTTGGGATAGCCCCCTCTATTAGACTCTGCATGGACTTGCCGTTGATACGGAGGGCGTTCTTATGGTGGAGGGTGAAACCTTTAACTTTAGTGTTCACTTTGCCCGAATCAATTTCGTAATAGTACAATTTTGGCCCAGTGGCTAGCCATTTTTGATGTACCCACCTCCCAACTCGCCGGTCCACTGAGCCATCATGTCGCCGTATTTGATATTATTGACACCGCCATCCAGGTAAACTATGCTGTCCGTATTGCAGTACAACACATTTTTGTTGATAATAGCCAACTTCTCTTATAGCCGAAGTTGAGCGTTGGTGGTCGTGTAGACGGCAACAAAAATATTAGTGCTGTAGTTATTTTTCACGTACTTCTCCTTGTACTTGTAGTTGACCTGGACCATTTTGTCGGAGATGTAGATGACGGAGATGTCTTGCAACCAATCATCGAGTAAAATCTCGTAGAAACGGAACGCATCGGTGACAAACTCGGCGGTAGACATGTTTTGCCATTGACTAAACTTACCCCACAGCGAATTCAAACATAATTTCGAAGATTCTCTTCAATTTTGTCCAAGTCCAAAACAATACCCATTTTCTCCTTAATATCTGGGTGTAGGCTTCGTTGGAGGGATAGGTGTGCGGGCTGGTTTCCAATTTAATTTTAGAAAAATCACTGATGTACCCCTTCCACAATTTATTACTTTTCTCAAAATCCCACACTTTGTAAATTTCAAAGATTATGTAGCCCCGGGCTATGGCTTAATTCACCTCGATCGTACTCCATGTGCCGATAAACTGCCTTTTGGAGCTGGCGTGATCGCAAACACTTTGCTGTTTTTCTGCACACTTCAAACAGAGGGGAAATAATAGCTTATCTGCCTTGGCCATTTTCACTTTGACAGGCAGCAGGGGGATGTAGAGATTGCGAGGTGCTTCGACTTTGCACTTGATCAAACCGTACCAGGTGGGGTCGTGTTTGGACGGTCTGAACGTTTTGAAAGGGTGGCCTTCCGGGTAATTATTGTAGAACATAACGCTATGGTACAGGCTGACAACGTCGGCTTACTTGATTTTTGCAATATCCTCGGGCTCGACTTCTTTTTTCAACTTGAACACTTCCACCCGGCCACCAAAAAGAGCGTCACGAGGATTCAACGGTTTGACTATCTCCCCCTCCTTGACAAACTTCCTATACTCCTTGGTCTTAACCCACTGACATTCCCACTTGTCAACCACCATATACCCATCCCACTCCAACTGACTTGTCCGGTCGACTATCTTTTGCAATAAATCTTCCATCATTTCTTTTTTCATGTTATTGATGAAATAGGGGCGAAAGCAGCGAGAGCATCCATGCCAGAAGCAACTGTGATACTGGTACACAGTTTTCGTACTCTCGTCGTAGCTGTCCACCCGAGCACCGCAAATTTCTACTTCCCTGCCATTGAGTGCATGTCAAATGAGGGGATTTTGGAAGGAACACAATCACAAAATAGACTGTTTCGAATAGTGGTCCTCGAACCTTTCCTCTATGACTCCGATGGTGTGTGACTGCAGGTACTTCGATCTGTAGATAGCCATACAGACACTGGCGATGGTGACATACTGGAACGGGTTGATGTTTCCGATCTCCAGAAACTGCTCACGCAAATTGAGGCATCCCCTCCGTAGAATATCTATGTCCGAGTCGCAGTACTCGGCAATTTTGCGAGCCATGTCAAACACATAACCATCCTCCACTTGATTGTTGTGAAACTCGATAAATTTAGACTGCTCGCCATCCTTCATCGTGTGGTAGCTGTAGTGTTTTTTCTCCGGAATCATGCCAATGTAATTTTCATTTTCTTTGGTGTTGAACAGGTGGGGGAAATAACCTTTTTTCAACTTGGTCAGACTAAAAGTTTTGGGGAAAGCACTAAGAGAACTGGCCACAAAATTGTGAATGTCGATGATTTTCAAACCGATGTGCGGGATTTCTAACATCATTAATTTGGAACCGTTGCAAATGACATTTGGTTTAATGGTGTTGGCGACCAGGTACTGCATGATGAACTGCAAATCATACCCTTTGGCATAGTGGGCGATGGCAGTATAGCCATTATGCTCGGGACTGATTAACCACTGGCAAAAGGCGTTGTTACTGTTAAACGTAAATTTCTCACCTGAAAAGTCATGTGCGATGACCAAATTCGGCGTATAGATCCCGGTTTCCTGCTGTGCTTCGTAGTGGAAGAAGATGTACTGCTCCATGTAACTGCACTTCCGGTTGACGACTGTGCTGCCCGGTGAACACTTTTTACACCCCACACTGCACCGGCCACCTTTCGGCTGTTTCCACACCAAGTAACACTGATGATTTTTTTTTCAACACCACTTCCTTACAATTAAGACACTTCACATAACCTCACTTATGCGACAAAAATGAACTACGACAAATTATAAGACAACACTTGGGACACTTGAACACTACGGCACAAACACTATTACTATGATTGTTTAAACACTTGCGTTTAAAACAATAACGATTACAATTAGTACAAAAAATCTTATCTTTAGTGTAGGAAGGATGCTCGGCCTTCATACATAGGTTAGACACTGCACCAGGTTTTGGTCGGCAGTGGTGAGCATTTTTGTTTTGGTACGGTTTGTCGCACTTTTCACAATAGTACGACGCTCCCAGGAAAGAAGTCATTTTGGTGATCACGTCAAAATGGTTTCCATCCTTGTACAGGTAGAGTACGATTGGTTGTTCGATGGCATTGCGATACAGTAAACCGTTGAAGTTTTGTGTGTTGATGATTTTTATTTGCACGTTAAGGATTTCTTCGCAGGTCCGAATATCCTCCAAAGTAAATCCTTCGGAAAACTCGTCGTAAGTGTCGATCTGTAGGCACAACTCCATAGCCATGGCAGTCTGTATGTTACATCCTTTGCGCAAGTTGACTATGTCGGCTGCACTCAGTATTTGTCCGCCGATCTCGTTAGTGTGGTAGGACATGGCAGTAACAATGGCCCGTGGGGCACACAACGTATCGTTATTTTGAATGCGCAGTATGCAGCATTTCAAATGTTTGTCGGTGGCCAAGTTCAGTATTTTTTTGGGTTTTGAACCATGCAGCATGTTGATTACGTGTAAGGTGAAAATGCATTCAGTCAGAACAACACTTTCGTCAGAAGTTAGAATTTGAGTTACTTTTTCTTTAAGTTTCTTCGTCATATCGTTACAAGCGTACCCTGTAGAGATGGGGTTGTCAAATTTCGCATTACTCACCACAATATTCATTTTATCACCCTGTCGCCATTCAGTTTTCATCTTACAGTAAAAGATCATCTTGTCGAGTGCTTTGGTGATGAGATCGCCATCTGTCATTTGGGGGAGATTTTTTTTTAACTGGATTTTGTAGTCCAGAATATAATTTTTAAATTTTGGTATGTACCGCTGATTGATTTCCCAAATATTGATAAATTTTAACTGGGGACGTTTACGTGGTGAAACGATAAAATCCCCTTGAAAAGGGAAAACATTACCCACATTCCCTCCATCGACACTGTCACAGGAAAATATTTCATTGCCAAAAGGAAACATTTCACCGAGTCCCACCACCCCTCTACCACTACCACTACCACCACTACAACCACCACCACCCCCAAAGTAAACCTTTCTCAACACACTTTGCTTGTCCAAAGAGGCAGGGGGGTCAAGAGGTCATTTTGGCCGGGACTCACGATCCAACAACTGCTTCAACTCGTACAATGTGCACCTCAGATCACAATCATTGTACGGAGTTGACTGGGTGAAGAATGATTTTTTAAACGGGAAAATAGCCCCCAATTTAGGTAAGGAGTCGGGTGTCTTCACTTTACACACTCAGGGTGTGGCACGATGTCGTGAGAAAAACTCATACTTGAAGGGGAAAATATCCCACAACTTGGTCTCCTTCGCAACAGCAGCAGCAACATTCTTCGTTTTTCTTGACTTTTTCGGGGGTACGCTTATTTTAATATTTTTCTTGGCATACGGCCAGTCAGGGGTGGCAGTGGCAACAACATCACTTTTGGCCGCACTCTAAACGCTGACACCCTCAACAACACTCTCAACTACACTCTCAACATCAACGGCCACAACAACAACACTTTTGGCCACACTCTCAACGACAGGGACATCGGGGAAAATATTTCACACAACAGCCTTCACACGTTTATTGGGGGTTAACACGGGCATTTGGGAAGGTGGATCCACGGGAATGTTCATATTTACAGGACTTAGACTAGGCATGCGTCTAAAATTAAATAGAGGCGACGTAGCCTCTGCACGGAATACGCTTAAAGCTAAATTTTTTTGGTCCTTAATATTGCTGTTAAAACTAGGTGAAAGTTAATCTACGCTTTCATCAGAACTGTCATCAGACAGCTCCATTTCAGCCAACAGTTCCTCCAATAAATTATTATTATTATTATTATTATTATTATTAAAAATAGGTAAAGGTCTATCAACGCTTTCGACAGAATTGTCCGAAGACAACACTGTTTCAGCTGACAGTTCCTTCGTCTTAATATTATGTGAAAGTCCGTTTACGCTTTCATCGGAGCTATCCTCGGACAACTCCAATTTGGCCAACAGTACCTTCACCGAGTCCTCCTCGAGTCCTAAGGCAATTGGAATAAGAGGTACATCGTTGAATTCTAAACCATCCCAAGATAGTTCCAATTCACGGAGTAACTCGTTCATCTGAATGCCAGTAAGAACAGGGAGAGGTTGGCCCTGAGAAGGGCCGTTTTCAAATGATGGTGATGATGATGATGATGATGATGATGATGATGATGATGATGATGATGATGATGATGAATCAATCGAAATATCAGCTAGCGCTTGCGACAACATGGATGGTCTGGGTAATAAGACGTGGGTGGGTTCAGTTACGTCAATTTTTTCTAAAGCTGCCATAAGATTATTTTTCGCATTTTCCAAATCGCTAGCACTGAAATCTTGGTTAGCGATGTATTCGAAAAGATCGATTTCGGGTTTGGGTTTAGGTTCGGGTTTGGGTTCGGAAATTTTCGTACATCGAGCATCCAAAGAAGCAGGTCGAGTTTGACCTGAACCCATAAACTCTACTTGGATGTCGGAAAGCGGCGCGGTCTTAACTTGTTTCTTTTTCTTTTTCTTTTCCTCCAGGTTAGGCATGAGATGAGGAGTGACCATTTTAATTTTCGGTTTGGGTGGAAAAGCTTGTTCGACTAATACATCAATCGCCGTAATCACCTTTCGCCTTTTGACATTATCATCAGGGACTACGGGATTGAGCGCAAGTAGAACAGTTTCAAGGTGGTTTCGGAATTCAGCGCTATTTTTAAAAGCCATTATTATTATTTTTCAATTCGATGAAACAAGAGAGAGAGTACAAAAAATTGCGTCTGTACAGTATGACAGTAAGATCGCAACTGAGGTCAAAATCAAAATACACAAGTATATATACTATGGTAGAATGGTGAAAATATTTTGCTAGAGAAAAATTGCGTCCAAACAGTAAGACAGTTGGATCACAACTGAGGTACTGTCCTAACAACACCTATATATATACTATTTTGGTCAATGGAAATAAGGAAAAAATTAAAAGAGTTTTTTTTAAAAATTATTACAAGTCTAAAAACACGTACTATTCGTGGAATATTCTTTAATAGCTGTGAAAATATGTCCGAACGATGTAACAGACGACCTTTTCACCGCCAAGAAAAATTAGGAAAAATATGAATGTGTTGGCAAAAAATTCGGAAAAGTTTTGCGTATTTTTTATAAGTTTGAAAAGGTGAAAATACGCGCGTCAGTCGGGTATACTGATAGGCGCATTGGCAGCGGTTCGAGAGCGATGAATTAGCGGAGAATGAAGGGATGAAAGAGCGCAAATATATTTGTTAAATCGTGTTGAGTGAGAGCGGAGTGTGGTATTTTTCAATAGTCAACCGACAAGAGCTTCGTCGTCTGACAAAATAACACTGAAGGGAAAGGGGATGGGTTGTAATATTTATAGTAAAATGATCAATCATTAAGGAACCAATCACAATAGACAATACCGATACACGCACCTGATTGGTTGGTTATCATATTATACCCTGAGTATAAATATTTGACTTTTTCACTCATCCTTTAAAATCATTCGAAGATGGCGGTTGTCATTACACACGCACACTTAGATTTTTTTATTCATACACCCGCACACACACACACTTGTAATTCAGGTAGTTGATCAGCATTCGGATTTTTATTTTATTTTATTTATTTTTTGCGATCACATTAGAGGTCGTAGTTGTCATCGTCGTCTTTGTCATCATCTTCAACCCACTCTCAAATTATTATTTTCACACGCACACACACACACACACACACACACACTCACAGCACAGGTAGTTGTTGGTGTGAATCAGCAATCAGATTTTTATTTTTTCACTCATACGCATACACGCACACTTTGATTTTTATTTGCACACCGGCACTTTGATTTTTCACACACACACACACAAGACTGACAATCGACGACAATCAGCACGCACACTCTAATTTTAATTTTTTTTCACGCACACTCACCCACACACTCACACAACAGGTAGTCTCCGTCCTTGTCTTCGTCGTCGTCGTTGTTGTCCGTTGATGCAACAGCTGCTGCAGCTGCTGCAGCTACCACACTACCCTTTTTTTAATATCATTTTAATCGCATAGGACGACGGGTGATGGTATTTTATTCGTATTTTCATTCTCTCACGAATGTGAGATCGACGACACCATTAGGATGTACGCCAATAATGTACAAACCTTTGGCGGCGTCAATAAAATGCGCTAAGGATAGTGGGTTACTCTTCATTTTCACCAGGTAAAATTAAATTCGCTATTAGGGCTCGATTATTGTAGCGTGTATCGACGGGGGAGATTTTAATAAATTTTATAATACGTTCCAATTTTTAAATCTTTTATTTTGAGGGTTTCTAAAAACATATTAAGCGGGATTTTTTGAATGTAGGAACGACAATGGCAGTAACAGGTGCCATAGGCTGTACATTTGACACACGCCATTCCATCGACTTGTTTGGAGGGGATGATAAAGCTCAGTTGACCGATGAAGTAAAACGGAACAAAAGCCAAAGCTCGACGAAACCCAATAGTAGCTGGCGACAACGATCTAAATCAAGAAGCAACAACAACAACGGCAATATCAGAGGACAACAGTCCCGGTCCAGAGACTGCAGATCTAGTTTCAGTAACAGGGGTCAGAGTTCAACTCCCCCTAGAACATCATCTCCCAAAACCCAGTCTCAAAATTGGGATTATAAATGTTGTTTCTTCCACAACAGGTTTGGCGCGGAGGCCACAAAATGCAACAACAGATGCAAATGGTGTGGTAAATCCTACAACAAGGAGGTGTCAAACTAGAACAAGGGGCCATCTATGCGGCCAAAGACCCCTCGGAAAAACACTCATGCCGCCTGTTTGTAAAGGACAGGACTAATAGGAGATGGTACTTAATAGACTCAGGTGCAGACTTGAGTATATTGCCAGTAAATAAAAACCAAAAAGTACTTCCTCCAAAATACTATCTCCGTACTGTGAATGGTCAAAACCTTCCAGCTTACGGACTAGAAACCAGCAAAGTTGACATCGGACTCAAGAAAATCATGACGTGGTCCTTCACGGTTGCAGATGTTCCAAACCCGATCCTGGGTGCAGATTTCCTTGCACATTTTGGCCTGATCATTGACCTCAAAAATGGCAAATTGATCGATAGTGAATCTAAACATTGTGTGGATGGCAAAATGCTAGCTTATAGACTGGACACAAATATATCCAGCTGTACCAAAGTCGACGGACAACTCTTACGGAACCTGTCTGACTATCCTGGAGTCACTCAACCATCAATTTGCAGGCATCCTACATACAAACAAGATACGGTTCATTACATAGAAACCAAAAGACAGCCTTGCCATGCTAGAGCACGAAGGTTACTGCCTGACAGACTCAAAGCGGCACGGGAGTACTTTCATCGCATCATTGAGGAGGGCGTATGTCGCCCCTCAAAAAGCTCATGGAGCTCCCCTATCCACATGACCAAAAAAGCAAGTGGAGAGTGGCGAATTGTTTGAGACTACAGGGCCTTAAATGCCATAACAGTTCCTGATTGCTACCCAGTCCCCAATATAATGGACTTCAACGCAAACATGAAGGGTAAAACGATGTTCACCAAAATTGACATCAACTGGGCATTCCACCAAATTCCTATGGCCGACCATGACGTACCAAAGACAGCAGTTATAACCCCCTTTGGACTATTCAAATACCTTTGAATGCCGTTTGGACTTCGCAACTCAGCACAAACTTTCCAAAGATTTATCAATGGACTGTTTAGGGGATTGCCGTTTGCATATGCATACTTGGATGATATTTGCATTTGCTCTGAAGGTGGTGAGCATCAGCACCAGGAGAATGTAAGATCCGTCATACAGCGTATACACGCTGCTGGGCTTACTATCAACATAGGCAAAAGCTTATATGCACAGACCAAAATTGACTTCCTCGACTACAAAGTCTCAACCGAAGGCATTTCCCCATTGAAGACCAAAGTAGAGCCAATATTGAATTTCCCAAAGCCCTCAAATGTCGCTGAACTTAGGCGTTTCTTGGGGATGGTGAACTTCTATAGATGTTGCATGAAGAATGCAGCAGCCGAACAAAATAAGCTGTTTGCACTAATAAAGACAAGTAAAAAGAAAGACAAAACTCCAATCGAATGGAATGAAGAAGCAGAACAGGCCTTTAAGAAAATCAAAGATACACTGGCAAATGCAACTCTATTGGCTCATCCAGACGAAAGTCTGCCGTTATGTGTGAGTACCGATGCATTAGATTTTGCTATTGGTGCAACCTTGTACCAATTGGATAAAGACAACAAGAAGTTACTGCTAGCTTTCTTCTCGAGGAAGCTCTCAAAAACAGAAAAGAACTATAGCACATACAATAGGGAATTGCTCGGAATTTTTGCTGCGTTGAAGCATTTCAGGCACCAATTAGAGGGTAGATGTTTTTCTGTGTATACTGACCATAAACCTCTAACATATGCCTTCACACAAAAAGCAGAACCAGCATCACCGAGAAGAGCACGACAATTAGACTATATTGATCAATTGACTACCGACATTCAGTATATAAGTGGAGAACTTAACACTCCAGCTGATGCCTTGAGTAGAATCGAAGCTATCTCGGCTCCTGTCCAATTGCCTTATGCTGAAATAGCTAAAGCACAGCTTAAGGATGCAGAATTGCAAGAGTTGTTATCGAACGATGATACTACTCTCAAATTGAGACAGCGAAAAATTCCCGGTACTGATGTTTTATTAACATGTGACATCAGTACAGGTAAGAATAGGCCATTTCTACCGGTAAAATATTGCAGGTTGGCTTTCAACAGTGTACATAATCTGTCACATGCTGGGCCAAAATGTAGTGCTAAATTAATTTCGGCAAGGTTTGTATGGCCACGAATGAAGTCTGACTGCAACAAATGAGCTCGCAGTTGCCTGAACTGTCAAGAATCCAAAGTAGGAAGACACACTCAATCACCCCTCAAATCCCTCAAACAAACAGAGCAGTTTAAAACAGTACATATGGACTTGGTAGGCCCATTGCCACCATCTCAAGGACACAGATACCTGTTGATGATAATAGACAGGGCAACACGATGGCCAGAAGCAATCCCTCTACATGAGATGTTAGCTCCCACAGTAGCTGCAAGGTTATACGATACCTGGATTGCGAGGTATGGCGTACCAGAAGTCATAATTGCGGATCAAGGTTGCCAATTTGAGAGCTCGCTCTTTAAAGAGCTGTCCAATAAGCTTGGTGTTCAACACAGTCATACCACAGCTTACCATCCTCAAGCCAACGGCAAAATCGAGAGATGGCATAGAGCCCTCAAAGCCTCTATCATGTCTCATGATACCAAGAGGTGGGTAGAAATACTTCCTACCATCATCATCTGCCCTACAAACCGATACAGGTCACTCTGCAGTGCAATTAGCGTTCGGCGAAGAGCTATGCCTTCCAGGGGACTGTTAGCCCTGAAATCATGGTACAAAATATAAGAAATGATGCCAACAATTTCCTAAAACAGGCAGCTCGCCATGGCCAGCCCAAGATTTACGTCTCGAAACACTTGGCCAATACTTCACACGTATTTGTTAGAGATGAAAAACTGAGATCTGCACTGGAGAAACCATACGCCGGTCCTTACAAAGTAGTATCACGAGATGAGAAAAACTTTGTGATACTTATTGCAGGCAAACCTCGAACAATTTCAATTGACAGATTGAAGCCTGCATACATGGTGACAACAAAAGAATAAAAAGGTTGCAGAAGGAAAACATAGAAAATATCCAGACAGATTCCCAAACAAAAACGGAAGAATCTGTCGAAAAATGTAAAATAAATAATTCACAACAGAAAACATTAAAAAAGTAGGTAAGATTTTTGGACGATGTTACCACCAAAAATTCGATCCTGAGGCCCCCTTATGTCCACAAAAAAGAGGCAGGCCCCCTGGCAGTAAAAAACGTAAAAATTCCCGCCCTTCTCGCATGTCTGAGAGGTTAATGCGAAGAAAATAAAATTTACTCCCGAAAAAGTAATATCTGCTATGTAAGTTGAAACCCGCTAAAAAATATGCGAGGAAAATCAGAATTCCGTGAGACAAAAGAAACTCCGGAGATAAGCAAACAAGGAATGCCAACAAAAAGAAAACGACAGGAATAAACAAATCCACGTGCAATACGGAAACAAAACATTGCAACGTGCGTTTACCGTTAAACACAAAGATAATCTCAACATTGTGATGTCACAAGCGGAGATTTCTTTGTAATAAAAATTTGAAAATTATATTCACTGAGTTTATTTCAGGCATAACTTTGCTTAAACCGATCAGAACTTAACCAGAAAACTTGCATATGGCCGAGAATTTTAAGCGCTATCCCCTCTACATGTCGATAAGAAGATATGAAAATAATAAAACATAACTATAGTGGTAAATCAAAAATTGAAGTAAAATCACCCACTTCAGAACTGCCAGAGATCTTATATATGTTTTCTGATATTTTTGGTTCCTTTTCCTACTAAAACCTATTTTAAATGTCACTGCTAATTCCCATCCCGAAATCCGCCACCTTCCAATTTGCCTGGAAAACTGCTGAGTCTTCACAAACTCAGCAGAAGACCGAGTGGAAGACGGAGCTGGACCGGATTGAGGAGGAGCTGCTCATGGACACAGCTCCTCCAGTCAACGATGTCCTAGCAGAGATGACCACTCTACTGCCTCCAATTATCTCTCCTCCCCAATCGCCGAAGGAGCCAACTCTGACTCCGGAACCACCGAAGCCGGAGCCAAAACCAGAGGAGAAACGGAGCCGATGAGGTTTTTGTTCACGGCTGAGAGGGCTCCAAATGAAAAAACAAAAATGGCCACCTTAGCAGTGGAGGACTCAAACTCCCCGATGCTAAGGAAGCCAACGTTTTCACTCCCGTCATCACCCCTACGCCCGTTCAAAAAATGTCTCTAAAATTGCCAGTGTTTGCCTTGGTTTTGGCTTACCCGTACTTGTGTACGAAGTGGCTGAGCACGCTTAAATTCTGTTGAATTTCCTTCTGGTGAGAATATCTCTCACGACAAGGTATTTCACAAGACATATTAGGAATACAACCTATATTAGATAACAGCTTGACATCATTATTATTCAAATGCGCAAGTCGCTTATGCCATAACTCCAAAGGATTTTTATTTTTATTTCGTGTCAAATTACATGATTCAGTTACGTTATTATAAAAAGTTATTGTACCTATATAAATTTGTTAAATTACTTTTCCCGGTTATAATTACGTTATTAGTTTTGTTACTTATTACATTAACAGACTCTTCCTCAAATACAGACCTACGTCCAGCTCTTGCCATACATTTGACTGAGAGAAGATTGGTCGGAAGGTCCTTAGCAAATCTAACATTCTTTAATGTGATATTAATTCCATTTTCAGTTTTTAATTTCACTGTACCAACAGCTGAAACAACAAGTTCAACGCCCTTTTTGGCAACCATTATCAACTGAGGTTTTGTCAACATAATATATTCAGCAAATAATGAAATATCATTCACAATATGTGAAGTACATCCTGAATCTAACACAAAAACAATCTGTGGTGGTGCAGAAACTTTCAAAATAAGACCCTGATCAGGTACCAAGAAAGTCAAATCGATTTCAGAACATTCATTATTATTATTATTAAAAACATTATATGACTGTGAATTACTATTTCCATTATTATTACTATTATTATTATTATTATTATTATTATTCCTGTTATTATTCCCTCTGTTTATAGTTCGATTATTATTTTTAGTATAACAATTTCTAGCTATGTGTCCCTGCTTATTACAGAAATGACATCGAATATTATTATTATAATTTTGATTCAAATTCTGATTTCTAGACAAACCTGAATAATTATTATTACTAGAATTGTTGTCTTTATTATTATTTGACTGACTACGATTACGCTGATCATTAACATTACTATTCCTAAAACCACCATGATTTCTAAAATTACGGTAATTCGATCTACCCTTAAATTTATTGTGATATCGTCCGCGTGAATTATAATTCGAACTGAAAAAAGCATTCTCTTCACCAGGAACACTTCCTGATGAAGGTTTTGGATTTGATGCATCAGGAGCGGAAGGCAAGCTTCTTGTCATCTTTTCGAGGTCCAGTTCACGTTGGAAATTAATAACCTTTCCAATCGCAACTTCCCACGATAGATTGTCAGCATCCTGCATCATTATTTTCAGCGGACGGAAATCACTTGGCAACGATCTCATCATAGTTAAAATACATTGTGGCAACACTGTTTTTTGTTGTTATTATTAATCTGTGATATTTGTGTTTGTAACTCAACTGTGATTATATGTTTTGTATGCCTTCTCGTCGCTCATCTCTCGTCGATGAATTAACATGTATGTTTTCATGGTGTTTAATAAAAGTTCGTGAAACATTCAAAGTATCTAGTCTTCTCTTTTATATGTCGTAATGTGTGCTTCTAGTCATCGTTTCATCGAATCGTCGTTTTTAAGTTCTTCATCATCGTAGTTCGTGTATGGTGATCCGTTGAAAATTCCACCGTTTTTCTCACAGTGTTCATTGTTAGAGGATTTTCTTTCTTCATATTGTGTGGGAATATTTCGTGTATTTCTCTCACGCTTGTTTAAAAATGTATAGGGTTTTTATTGTATGAATTATAGGGTTTATTCTTGCTCGATTTTAATGCTGTTTTCTTTGTTGCAATTTTTGAGAAATGAGTACCTATCTCTTGCAAGAATTTTCTAGTTAAATGGTATTGTTAAGTATTATTTTTGTAATAATTGAAGGTTAATTTTTCAGCAATTATTTTCATGTTACGACTTATATTTTGGACTTGGGACGACTTGTACTTTGAAATAGAAAATTTTCAAACATATTATGACTTTAAAATAAACGAATTATTGTATTATGTGAAAATGTTGGTGTCATTTAGTATTTTGATAATTATATTTTCTAATTTTGAACGATCTAATGATTTTGTTAAAATATCCACTAATTGATTTTCGGAGCTTACAGTTCTAAAAAATATTATTTTTTCTTCGAATGCTTCTAAAATTGAGTAGCATTTAATCATTAGGGCTCTCGACTTCCTCTGACTACCCCCCCGAACATATCTTCTGGGTCGAAATATTATCTTCCATAATATCTACCATCAATTTATCTCCATAAATTTCGTAATTCATATATTGCATTACTTTTATAGTGTCAAGGGTATTGAAAACTGCAATTATTTCTGCTGCAGTACTTGATGATGCGTGAATAGTCTGTTTGGAGCAATTCTATTCCACCAAGTCTCCATTAGCAAATAACATAAAACCAGTTATCGATTTTCCTTTTTTGAGATTGCCTAATTCTATATTTGTGTCGTCAACTTGGGGTGCATAAGAGGCGTCAATATAAGCCTGTATACCATCCGCCTTTGATCTATATATTATATTATAATTTTTAGTGGTATTAACATATCTAAAGATTCTTTTTACGTAATTCTTCAAAGTATCATTGGAATTATTTTGAAAATGTGAGAAAAAATTGACTGGGAACAATGTGTCCGGTCTTGTAAGTCTCGCTAAATATAATAGCCCTCCTATCATCGACCTATATTCTGTATCATCTCTTCCATTTTCTATTCTATCTATTTTTAAGCCCGTTTCCATAGGGGTATTCGTATTTTTTAATTCTGAAATTCCAAATTTCTTAAGCATTTTGTCTATATGTTTATACTGTGAGAGGATTATCGTATTATTTTCTATATTTCTCACTATTTCTAGACCTACAAAGAATCTTGGGTTATTTATTATAGTAATCCTAAAATCTTTTTGTAACTCTTTATTTATTTTGGTGATGGATAATTGCTAATTTGACGCAATTAATATGTCATCCACATAAGTTAGAAAATATGTCTTTTCATCATTATTTTTAATTACATAGAGACATCTATCACTCCCTGTTCTATTAAAGCCCATATCTCTTACTTTTGCGTCCAATAAGTCGTACCATGATTTGCTGGATGTTTTTAATCCATAAATTGACTTTTTCAATTCGAGCACTTGATTTGTATTTATATTTATACCTTCAGGTCTTTTTACAAAAATGGGTTTTATTATAGGTGAATTTAAATACGCAGTTTTCATATCATACTGCACCATTATTAATTTTTCTTTATTGACTATGGATAATAATAATCTTATGGTTCCTATTGATGCCACCGGGCCATGGGTTTCGGCAATACCATATTCGGTTTGATCTTTGAAACCTCTTGCCACAAGTCTCGCTTTCGGTTTTGGATTTCCAAACTCATCAAATTTTATTGTAAAAATCCATCTTGTATCTATGAGTTTTTGGCGATCGTAGTCTATTATTTCTCATACCTTCAAGTCATCAAGAGAATTAAATTCGTCGTTTATGGCCCTAATCCAATCTTCTCTAAATGGGTTTGTATCTATTTCAGAAAATGTTTTCGGAATATTATCCTCTATATATATTTTATTGTATTTTATATTGATATTCATGATAATTGGGTTAATTATCCCTAAATCATATTCATAATCTGCTGTTTTTATTGTTAGTGGTTTATTATTTATTAATAGGGATTTTATGTTTTGACTTTCATCCATTTTTATATCACATGAAATATAGGATTTTGTGTTATAGGGATCTTTGAGACAGTATCCAGTATTTGTATAGCCCATCATTATATTTTTTTCTGCCCTGTGTGCCAGTTTTGGGTCAATTTTATTTTTTGACTTTGCTTTTGCTTTTGTAGCATTCTGTTTTCTAACCTCCATAGGTATATGCCTATAAGTTAATTCTCCGAAAACTTTAAGATTTTTTAAGTTTGGTTTTATTCCATAAAATAGTTCATAAGGTGTTTTAAATCCCTCATTTGCCTTTGTGGGTGATCTATTAATTAAATAAGCTGCTGTTGCCACAGCATAGGACCAATATTTTATGTCTAGATTGGCATCAATCAACATGGCTCGTACTCTCCTCATTAAAGTTTGATTTTGCCTTTTGGCAACACCATTCAATTCCGGAGAATATGGCACCACATAATCCATTGTTATGCCAACCTCATTACAATAATTTATTATTTTTGCATCAGTATATTCCTTTGCATTATCGCATCTTATAGTTCCTATTGGATATTCAGGGTATTTATTTTTCATTGATATTATAATATTTTTGAATTCATTTGTCACCTGGCTTTTATTAGCAATGGGCATGACAAAAGTGTATTTCGAGAAGTGATCTATGAAAGTTAAAATATATTTTTGGTTCGCCACAGAGGGCGTAAATGGACCCATAATGACTGAGGACGCTATTTCCAATTTTTGAGTTTGTTTAGTTCTAATACCAGTATGACCCAATCTCGAATTATTGGCAATACAACATATCTGGCAATTTATGAAATCTTAATCCCTAAAATTCATATTTTTGGGAATGCCACCTGCCAAAGTTTTTAACTTTTGCAGATATCTGGCATTTAAATGTCCAAGTCTCCTATGTATTATTAATTTTTTGTTAATATTATTATTTATTTGTGATTTATTAGTATTATCATTAATTTCATTATTTTCCATCATTATTTCCTCTTTTTCACCCCCCTTAGGTGATTCAGTATTAATATCTTCTTCCTGGATTTCTAATTCAACTGTAAAATCATCCCATTCATCATCTATATTATGAGTGACGGGGGCACATATTATATTTTGTTCAGCATTATCAATATCATCATTTATTTTTTTATTATTATTTTCGATATTATAATATATATAAAATATTCCTTCTTCTTTCTTTGCAGTCATAACTATTTCTGCACTCTCAATAAAATAAATGTTTGCAATATCTTTTTGCTGATCAATATTAATTATTCCAGTATTCGTTATTTTGATAGCTGAAATAATATCCAAATTTAGATCGGGTACATAATGGACATCATTTAATTCTATCAATGACTGAATTTTATTGAAATTTTCGACTTTAATTACCATTCTACCTGTATGAGTGGCATATAAAAATGTATTTTTTCCAGCACACTGCAATTTGACTGTAGTCACAAATTTTTTAACATCTATTAATTTGTTAAAATCAGACGTTAGGTGTACTTCTGCAGCTCCATCCAAAATTGCTTTATCATTTAGCATTGTATAATTTATATTATTATTATATTTATTATTATTAATCAATTCATTCAATAACCATTCATTATTATTTCTATTGCATTTTTTTAAGACATTTTTACTTGCTGCTCTGAACTATCTTTTTTATTAATATTTGTTTGGCTTGTATTTGTTTTTGGAGGATAATTTCCTTGATTATTATTAGAATTATCATTATTATTATTTTGTTGTGGATTATTATTACCACAATTTTGTGCCACATGCCCAAATTGCCCACATCTATAACATTTCGTGTTATTTTGGTTATAATTTCTACCATTACCTTTATAGTTATTACCCCTATAATTTGAGTTACCTCTATAATTATTTCCTCTATAATTTCCATTGTTATTATTCCCATTATTATTCGTATTTTGGTTTTGGTTTATTTCATTACCATTCCCATTACTATTATTTCCACCATTATTACCATTATTACTATTATTTCGATTTCCATTTCTATAACCATTATAATTTCCTCTGTAGTTATTCCTACCTCTATAATTATTGTATCTTCCCCTATAATTATATCTATTATTATTATTTCCATTACTTCTATAATTATTATTTGATTGATTATTATTATTTTGCTTTTTTAAGGTCTGATCCCTAAATTTTTGGTCAGAATCCTCTCTCAATATTCTTTTAAAATTGTCTAAATTTTTTTCATCTGATGGTAAATTTTCATATTGCATTTTTGCAATTGCTTGTTCGTAGCATAAGGCTAATTGCAAATTCTCTAATTCTTCTGATTCAGTAACTTCTTTGCCACTATCTCTTACATCGATTACCAATTCATCCCATTTTTTTAAAAAACCCTTCATATTTCCACCAGGTTGAAATCTGAACTCCATCCACTTTGCCTTCGCCATATTGGCTGTGACTGAAGTTTTAGTACCATAAATATTATCTAACTTTTTTAACATTAATATCGCTGTATTACAGTCCCATATCTGTTTGGTTATTTCATTTGACACTCTTTCTAATACAAATGCCTTGGCATTGTCTTGCATTTTGCAATAACTCACCATATCTTTTTCGGGATGGAAATTTAAATCATCTATATGATTAATATATAATTGTAGGAATTCGTGCTCCCCGAAAATATCGTAATATCCGGCTCCCCTAATAGCTGAAATAATCATCCTGCGCCAGTCCAAGTAATATTTTCCATTAAATACCTTTCCCAATGGCGCTTGTATGGGTTTAATTTCATTTTGGGATGCCATATTTTCTTTAATTTTACAAAAACCTAACACACTTTTTTCTTTATTAATAACAGCTATATATTTCTTATTTTCTATGGATTCTTTTTCAATTTCCTTAATTAAATTTTCCTTTTCACTATTTCGTTTTTCACTTTTTTCGATATTATCCAGTTTTATTATTTAACTAATTAAAGAATCTATTCATAAATTTCTCTTTCAATTTGTCAGAACTATAAATTCTGCTCGAAAAATAATTTACTGAAGATTCTAAAATTTTAATATATTTAAAACTGCTAATTTCTTCAATTCTTCCTGATATATCTATTACAAACGATTCCAATATTATCTCTCCCGTAAAATATCTGACGTATGGTAAATTACAAGTTTCTATTTTTATATCATCAACTTTCTCACCTTCAAACTTTTTTATTAATTCCTTTAATTCTTCCTTCTCAATATTATATTCTCCGATTTTTCCTTCAAACAAATTTATTGTAGGGGACATAAATAATTTCAATAAAATTTTTCTCTTCCAGCCTTAGTTCAAACACAATTGCACAAATACGAAAAATAATTAATTTCAACGAATATCACCTTTACAAAAAAATTTTTACTTTTTTATTTCTGTTGTATCGACGAATGATTTCTGTTTTCTATACTCCGCTGTCTACCGCTATACTTCCTGCTTGGATTTTGTTTGGAGTTGTCCGAAAAATTGGGTCTTCGATGTGTGGATCTACGATGAGTCCTCGATGATGGGAGCAGGTTTCCTTTGGTTGTTCACTCGATCTCTTTGGCGGTCCTTTCTGGATTTAGCGTTCGATGACTTCCAGGATTGGCCGTTATTAAGTCGGGAACTTCAGCTTTAAATTTTCGATTTAATTTTGAATTTTTCAAAAATTAAAAATTAATTGACTTCGAGTTTAAAATTCTCGATAAAAAGAAAAAACACGGTAAATACTTTGTGTATTATTCAACAGAAAACATGAAAAAATTTTCGCACAACAGTAAATCAATTCAAAAAATTATTTATCCATTAATTCAGGATTTTTCAAGTCTCTCCTCAAAGTTCTACCACAGCGATGGCTACCATGATGTGAGGCGTACAGAACGAGGATCGAAAGAACTTGAGACTTTTCACTTTTAAGACATTTAATTCGCGACTGAAATATATTTTACAAACGAAATATGAAATGGCGAAGCAACAGTGCTATCGGATCGAGAGTAGTAAGGGAAACACTTGGTGACGAGAGTGTACATATGACATATATATATATATTATGATCGTGATGATGATGAAGAAAGAGAGAGGTGGGATTTCCGTTACAACACCGTTAAACCCTATATATTTCTTATCAGTTCTAGCAGTCCATTAAGCTATATAGTCAAGGGTTTCGCCTAATTTTTTACGGCATATAAAGAAGA
Organism: Ericerus pela; assembly: GCA_011428145.1. Classification (NCBI taxonomy): domain Eukaryota; kingdom Metazoa; phylum Arthropoda; class Insecta; order Hemiptera; family Coccidae; genus Ericerus; species Ericerus pela. The sequence goes on along the minus strand of WOFM01000133.1, from coordinate 201,479 downwards.
ATTCGGACGTGGGGTCTCAAACGTATTTCATCTTTACATCTCAGAACAATTGTGAAAAATGATACTGAATAATCTGATCGTGATTCCACGTCGTTATATTCAGGTAATTTACTTCAATGTAAAAAATTCCTCTCCATTAAACCTTCAATCCAAATCTTTATTTCTTGGCTTGTATGTTTTTGAATTGAATTGATTCCCAGTGTTGGATAAATAATTCTGTATTTTCTTATTTTAATTTTTCAGCTAGTGAAACCTCATCGACCTCTTATAAAGTTTCGAAAAGGTGAAAGTCCAGGTAAAATCAATTTCATTACAATAACCTCATTTTCTGAAATTTGGTTTACACCAATTACTCAAGGTTAACAATTGATATCCTAAATTTTAATTGTCGGAAACAATTAAAGAATATAAAATAACCCACCTCACCTATCACCTAAAAAAATTAACCCATCTCTCCTCATTTCCCATTAAGCTGATCGATGATATTACTGGTGAATTTTGCAAACGTTGAACTTAAATTACTCCCGTTCTAATTGTTTCCGACATTTCAAATTTGGTACCTATATCAATTTTCAACATGGAGTGCAGTGTGTGTACAAAATTTCGGTGAAATAGGAGAGAAGTACCCAATTTAGTACATCACCTATCATCACCACTCTATGCTTTACTCATCCATCGGTTTTCATAATATGCGAATTTAGATTCTAGTGCATCGCATTCACCTGCTGAACACAATGATTTCAAGCATTCTAATATTCGTCCCGTACTCGAAGACTTCCAGTTGCCTGTACGATATCGACGTCGCCCGCTTGACGATGCAGAAATCAATGCCATAAATGTAATTAAAAATTATCTATTCACGCTTCAAACTCATCGTATTTTGAAAGTTTAATGTAGAAATATACTACGTTCACTATCCATACATGTGTTAATTGTTTTCTCGATTTTCAGAGTGGAGGAGTGTATTGAACCACGGAGAAAAGATAGTTCGTTATATTGTACCCGCCGCCGGTTTCACTCAGTTTCTAAAATATACCATCTTGTTTCATTTCACTGTTGTAAATATATGTATAAATCATTCAATACCATTACATATTAATTTAGTCCTGTTAAATTCAAATTTTAGATGATTTTTAAATCTTCTGTTTTTGGAGTTTAATTTTTAATTTTATGGTTTAGGTTGTCTAGTTAGAGCTTCTTCAGCCCTGAATATGTATAATACGTGCCTACTATAGAATTACGAAAATTTCTTCAATTTGAATCACTTTCGACGTTTTGTCCTTTTAATATGTTAAAGATCGTCTTTTCCGTAGACATCTGAGAGTATTTTCCGTACTAGATTCCGTTTCTTTCTGAACTAAAGTGAAATTTTTTGTTAGTCAATTTTCAAGACTTGTTTCACGCCAACACGCGCAGCTTTCATCCCGAATATCGTTTAAACTGTTCCTTCAGAATTTTTCAGTTTTCAGTATTAAATATGGAGGTCTTCGTGGAGTAGTGGTAAAGGTTACGACTTCGAAACTGGCCGCCGTGACATTCTCGATCTAAAATGGCGGTGTGTTCGGTTCGACTGATGCTCCAGTAGGTGTTTGAAAAATGCATGCTGGTAAAGAATTGGCCACTGAATTCCGACCACCCCTTCCCACTTATTTATCAAAAATAATTTATTATTGTCTTGATGATGGGTAAAATGGTCATGCGGCTATAGCCCAATCAAATTAAAAATTAAAAGGATTCACAGTATACTTTCGCCGCCCACATTTTACGCTTACATGATATTGTATGAATGAACAGATAGAAAATTCGTGAAGTTACTTTTTTGTAACACCCACTCCAAAAACAGACATTTTTATGCGTATTAAGTTAAATATATGTTAAGTAGGAGAAGTAAAATTTGCCTCATGCACAGCTTGGGACATCGATTAGATTATTAAATTGCTATCTGCTGCGCATGTACATTCCCAGCTAGGAAATGGCTAAGTAGCGCTACTCAGCACCGGATCCGTGCTACTTAGCATACGCTGAGTAACAAGGGTAGAACTCTGGACTGGATGTTACCCTCTATGCTACTGTGCGTGCATTAAATTGTGGTAAGTAGCGTACATTACCCTATGCTTAGTAGCATACAGTTACTACTACTCTGTGCTAAGTAGTTTGAATTTTTTTGCACTTACATGTTATGTAGATAATTGGCTCATTTATTCCACACTCTCACTCAGGACCTTTCTCATTGTTACTAGACCTTAAAATTACCTTTTGCAGTCTTTGCAAACAGCACAATCAGTCAATCCTTTACAATTTACACCTGCAGAAACCTTTTATGGGGTTATATTAGCTGTGTTACATAGCTCATCTGCAAGTATCAAGTACAATGCAATTGGTAGTGCCAGGTAGCGTACGCTACTTAGCACATAGTAGCATACGCTAATTAAAATACAGTAGCATATGATACTTAACACTCTGTAGCACATACTACCTTATTTATCCGGACATTGCAGCCACTAACACTGATGAAGATGACATGTGTAAATGACACATCATCTGTGTGTGTATTAGTAAAAGTAGCGGGTGCTACTCAGCGCTACTTTTGCTTTCCTGTCTGAGTTACGTCTTATCCGACATGAAATTTGTACAATTCCTTAGTTCGTAAAAAACTGATTGTCAAGTACCTAAGTAACTAAGTAGCCACTTCAATTGAACACAACATTTCAATTTTGAAACAAACCTTTTTTATTTGACTAAATGATTTCTCAGCCCCAATTTAAACGAGAGAGCTGGGGATGGTGTTGCTGGAAAGAAGATAAAATTTACAAAATTTCCATATTACTTTTTCATCTTTTTAAGATATATCAAAGTAAACAAATGAAAAATACACTAATTTATAGAAAATTAGCTGGTTTTTGGGATCTAGAAACCTCTCCTCTTTCTTTCAATGATTCCTCAGTGGTTATTTAAACGAGAGAAATGGGATTTTATTGCTGGAATAAGGAGATAATTTCCTTGAATCTACTTTCCATAAAATTTTTTAATCATATTTAGCTACTTGAAAATAAACAAACGGAAAAAACGAAAATTAATAGAAAATTAGCTGTTTTTTGGAATCTAGAAACCTCTCCTTTTTCAATCAACAATATCTTAGTTGCTATATAAGTTGGAAAGAAAAGAAAATTTACTTGAATCTACTTTTAATCAAAATTTTTTATTCATTCTTAGCTACTTAAAAATAAATGAACAAAAAAAAACGTAAACCAACAAATAATTTGCCATTTTTGTATAGCTTAGATACCATTTAAAATTTTTTTTTACAGTGAAATTTTGTTTTTTGAAGATTATTGCAAAAAATATCTTGTCACTTGTGCTTAGTTGCAAAATCACCTGTTTTACGCACTTGTATCACGAATAACTATTACTTATTCCTATATCAGTATTCAGTATTAACGATGTTTCATTAGTATTAAAATTATACTAATTGACAAAATTTTATGACATAATACCTATATTATTTAGGCTTATCCTAAAGAATGGATCCCACCCACAGGTTTTGTTGCTGTTATGGGATGCGAGTTTGAAAAATAACATTTTACTTTGAGTGAAGTAAACAACCCTTTTTTTAAGGAGTTTTGATTAATCTATTGTCTGCAGCAGCCAATTCTTGAGTGTATAGGTTTTTTATGATACCTAATAAAAAAAAGAGGACTAGTTGAAGAACAATTTAGAAATATATTTGTGAAAAAGAGAAGATTTATACTACTAACGCACCATTATGTTTTAAAAAAGAACCAGATTTTTGGTGGAAGACTTCTCCTTTAAGTTTGTCAGTCTCATATATATTCGGTTAATGATCGGGATAAAATTTTTTGCTTTTTAGCAATTTTTTTAGAAAAAAAAATTAATAGAATTCATCTAAATGATGAAGTTCTAAGAACATTGAAAATGGTTATGTATTTTCAGGATCGTCGTATGAGCATAATTTCTAGCATAGCAAATTCTAAATTTTGAGAAATTAGATATTATGAAGAAGAAATTAAATTTTATTCAAGATTTTTGATTTAAAATTTTCTTTATATACAATTCTTGTATTGGGTATGACAAAATTTTCTAGCTTTACACAATAATAAATTGTATGCCAAACTTTACAGCGAATGGTCAATTCGCAAAAAAAATAATAATACAGAAAATTTCTGCTTTGTTTTTGAGGAATCAAACGATTCGGTATACTACTACAAAGTTTCCTATACATCTATATGTATTGTAAATTGAAGTTGCTTTTTTTTTTTTTTTTTTTCGCAGTATCACGCCTTTCCCACTTGACAGATTTTCACAAAATTTTCATCTCTTACAGGTGCTTAGTCTTAGATGGTTTTTTCCAAGTTTCGTTTAGAATGCTCTATTATGAGAGCTGTGATTGAGTTTGAAAGTTTTTGTTTGGAACCAGTTCTTTTCAAAATTATTTATTAATTCTACCAACCAAATGGTTTTTTGTTGTTTTGTATACCTTCAATCTACATTACTTTTTCTTTCTCGTATTTTTCTGATTTTTCTTGTCTTTTAATTTTTTTAAGACCTAATATATGTCTTTGTGCCCGCACATTATTGATTGTTGACAGAAAATTTTAATCCAGTTTTCAAACATGCCTCAATACCGTGAAGTTAAACATTTTCAATGTTGAAAAATGTTTGCGGGTAACAAATTTTAAAATCAGCTGAAATGCTTTAGAAGCATATGTAACTTCGTTTTTTCCTATCAAGTGAATTCATTCATTTCAGAATTATTTTTTCCTGTTTAGGTACTTAGTTGAATTACATCAGCTGTAAAATGTCTTATGTAGGTACGTATTAATTTATTTTAAAAATTTTTCCCATTTTATAGAATAAAAAGTTTTTTTCTTTCTTGTTCATCATATTTATTGATTCATCATATTTATTCTTTTTTTAAAGAGCCACCAACGTGTTTATCGAATTAAAAAAAAGGAACTATGATTAGAGTTTAAATTTCCGTTAGAGAGCAAGAGAGTGATTGGAAGTCTGAAAAATCATAGATTTTATTATTTTGACTGCAATATATTTGTCGAACATTTTTCCTATCCTAAACACTGAAGTTGATTCTCTTCCATTGAAAGAAACCCAATTCGCGAATAAAAAATAACTTTTTTCATCTGCAAAAGCAACCTTTTACAGAACTGATGAATGTTATGGAAAAAAAATATAAGCCTATATCAAAAAAATGAACTGAAAAACGCACCAAAAAGGAAAAAATAATATCTGAGGATGTTACCCATCCTTTTTTGATCTAGGAAAAAATTAACTTACCTACTTATATAAGTTTTGTTCAAAAATGAAGATGTTATACAGTGGCGTCACTACAGGTGGGCGGCCAAGGTGGCCCAAGCAAAAAAAGTCCTGGCCCATACAGAAAAATTGTAAAAAATTAAACAATATTATAATTTTTTTTTTTAACCGGTTTGACTGCATTATCTTGGATTCTTGACCCACTTAGGCTCACGTAAAAAAAAAGCTGGTGATCCCACTGATGTTATAACATCCTCGATCAAAAAGAGATGGTGTTGTAACATTCTCAGAAATTATTTTTTCATTTTTAGTAATTTTTTTAATTCATTTTTTTAATGTAGGCTTATTTTTTTTCAAAGTCGGTTTTATTAAAAAAACCAAAAAGTTTACTACATTTTAATTTTTGAAATATGCAAAAAAAGGAACCCAATATAAAATCCGCCATTGTATCTATTTCAATTCCACCATATGGGATTCAGCGTCCAAAAAAACTTCAACATACCAATTTTCATACAAATTGGTTAAATCTTAAATTTTAGGTTCATAATTTCGGATCCGGTATGAATTCCATCATGACAAAAATTTAATTGACCACCTCTGAACTATATTCTTTCAAATGAATCCGGAATCCTCAAAATCAGTTCAGCCGTTGCTGAATAATCAGTGTACATACATAAAAAAAAATTCATTATATAATTATATACCCGACGTAGATAGAACCTTCTTCTCTTTTAAGTGGGTTAAAAAAAAACTTCAAATCGTATTATTGTTCATTAAAAATCCAAAAAAAACATCCTCAATTATTAATTTTTTTTTTCATCGTTTTTCCTTACTGAAAAATTTGAGATTGTCAGTATGAAATCGGGCTTAACTAATTTTTAAGAAAAAATTGATGTAAATAATTCAAGTTTTTGGAGGCAACACCGCATGTTGGTATTTCTTTTATTTTTATCAGTTTAAGCAATTATTGAATGTTGACAGTATGAATATTCACTATTAATTACCAAAATTTCCCATCACGCGAAGGAAGTGGATAGTACAAAAGGGAGGTCTAGGGGGAAAGACCTCCTCATTAGCCAAGAAAACAACAACGAAAGTTGACATCTAAAAAATAGAGATTTTGATGGTAGACGGGAAGGACCGGTGTTGTTAGAATCACGGAGCATCAAATATAACAGAGGACGCATGCCCATCTAAATGCTGCTACAAAAAAGGCACCATTTTTGAAGAGCTGTCCCCATCTTTAAGAATTTTTTTTTTTCAAATAATTGAATTAAATGAACGAATAAATATAACTGACAAATCAGAAACCACATTAAACCGATTTTGGTAGATTAAAATAAGACGAAAATTATACGGATCCTTAGGAATTGGGGATACCGTTCCCTCTCCCTTACATACAACCCAAAAAACCAAGGTTTCTTTTTGGTAGAGGCAGGGCCTGTCATAATATAATAATAAAAGTAAAACGTTAAAATTAAACAACAATTGAGATAAATTGGACGGAAATTTATAATTTAGTTTTTACAATAATTCGTATTTCCAGAGAAGAGAATGTCAACAATACTTACGAATAGAAATAACAGTGATTTGGAAACTTATATTATTTACAATATTGGAGAAAAAAATATATACAACTCATATCGCAAACATATACGTAAATCAGTACTTTTAATTTTGACTGAATTCATTTAGGTGAGCCAACAAAATAAAGAGAACAACAGAAAAAACTCGACAAGACATTTTTGTAAGAAAAAAACATAAAAACACAAAAAACAAAAAATTTGTAGATACAGGCTAATGAACAGAAATGATTATAATCAACGGTGAAAACTATTATTTCATGCAACCAAAATGAGATCGTCTTCAATTTTTACATTCATTAGCGAACCAAAATTTAAATGCTGTAAAGTCTTCAATAACCAGCGATGCGATACAATTTTGCGATTTTTAGTCAGGTCATGGATAAAATTTGAGACAGCTGGCAATAAATAAATTTAGAGCAACAAAAAATGACGAAAAAATTGGTACACACCACTGTTTTACGCCCCACAATGTATCCGAACACATTCCCCATTAAACGAAAGACAACGGATAATTTGTGCAGTAAAAAAGTAGAGACGTATGAATGAAGATACACGCATGCATAAATACAGGAGAGAAAAAATGGTATAAAATATAAATGTATCTACCGATTATAAAAATTGAATTGAATAGAAATAAAAATCTGACATATACAATCTTTAAAATGTACGTTGTTTTAAGGGATCTTCACAAACAAATAGCCATTCAAAATAATAATTAAAAAAAACATAAATGCCAATCACTATTTATTATAGTAGAAAAAAAAAAAAAAGATGGAGAAACGCTTCTCCATATATCGTAGCCTATATAAAATGCAGGTAACAAATTTTTCGTTTAAAAATAAACACTGAAAAAAGGGAAGGAAAAAATATACCGAAGAACTGAATGTACAATAAAATGGTTTCCAAGTTACATGATGTGATTAACGAGAAAAACAAACATTTTGATGCTGTAATATTCTGTTTCCCAACATACTGGAATACGTACATCGTGGTTCCTCACTTTGCAGTCGTTGGATTTAGAAATCATATACAAACGAAAGTTTTTTTCATAATATTCAAGTTAAGAGGATAACTTTATCCGATGTCCCGGCCAAAACAATTTGAAATCGCGTCTAAACCAAGAAAGTGCAAGTGAGAATGGTAAAGTATGGAATTAAACTGAAGGAACACCGTCTGAATTTATCAATTTAAGCCATGTTATATTTCAAACATTGCTTCATTGAGTAAATTCTTCTCATATATTTAGATTTTGTTTTTTTTCTACAAAGATTTTCTAAGCAACCCCTCAAATGGAATGGGACCAGTGGACTACATAATATGAAATTATGCTATCAAAAAATCAAGGCAGACTAAATTAACAGTTATCCGACGAAAATGTGGATTTTATTACGGAATTTCAAATGTTAAAATTACATAATACATTTGTTGATTAAGTAAATAAAAAAAGAGTGTGTACTAGGACACACGGTGGAAGTGAAACTTGTTACGCTGGGTGCCATTTACAAACTATTTATAATAACCATAAAGAAATCATGAATATAAAGAAGGGTTTACAAGATGTCTACATAAATGAAACCCAAACGCACGCGCAGAAGTGAACCATTTGTTGATAAGAAGCAATTTTCATATTATAAAATATAAAAATCCACAGTAAAAATCCCAACTCTTTATAGCACTTATTGACTTTCTACCTCCGCACATGGCCATACAGATCGATAAAATAGTGATAAGGAAGAAGAATATAGCCCTTTTAACTACCTTATAAACATAGCTATAAAGTTTATAGGCAGTTTGTAAACGGTCTGATGAAATTTGTATTTTGAAGAATGAATGTTTTGTTGGCAGCGTGATTTTTCATTTTTTGTTTTGCTTAAACATCAAAATTCAGAAAAAGTCATACAAATTTAAAAAATTATTTTCACCAATTGATGGACACTTCAACGTCAAAATTAAATCATGTAACCTTCATTCCACTGATAAGAAAGCAAGGAATGAAAATGTATAGAGAAGGTGAAGAGGGAAATGAATCAATCAGAGTTGAACGGGTCTAGCTTTCATAAAGAGGGTCAGCAGTAACGTTTTTTCGGTTTACGTACTTCTTTGCATGGCCGTTTTGTTTATTTCATTTTACGGGCATCATTTCATGACTGCTTTTAGTTTACTACCCAGCGGAAGGAAGTTTCACTTCAAAAAAATTATGCCACTAGCAAATTAAATGAAAATTATACCATCGATTATGTAAAAATTGTTCGTCGAAATCGCAGCTCAGTCAAAGAACTGATGAATTTTACTTCTGCTCTTAAACAGCTAATGGATTTCAAAAATCGAAATAATTTGATTGAACAGAATTTCAACCAACTTTTTTAATCGAATAGGTTTAGTAGCAAATGAAAACAAGTCCAAAATTTAGTAATTTTATATGAAGGGAGAAAGAAGAAAAACTCTCAGAAAAAGAGACCAGATTTTTAGATGAAAATCTAAGAAGGATTGGCTCTCAAAGTGAACTTTTTACGATATTCAAATAATTCAAGGAACAAATTTATGAATCACTTAAATGCGTACTTTTTTCTCCTCATTTTTCGTTTTTCCTGACATTTGAGAATTTGGTAGGCCTCTTCAAAAACGGAACTAGGTACCAATTTTCGCCTCAATACAAAAAAAAAAAAAAAAAAAAAAAAAACCCAAAAACATTATGAAAAGGTATATCACGGTTTCACACTCTCACGTGGTCAGCGGCGAATTCAAGGTTGAACTCCGAGGTTGTGTTCTTTTTTATCTGACAAAAACTCGTTGGTCAACACGTCTACGTTATAGCAGTGCATTTTCGTTATGAGTGGGAGGATATGTGTATGGATGATTGAAGATGCAAAATAATAGAATTATAAGATTTGGCCTCTCCCTTCAAAAAATCTCCAACCGCCACTGCATTATCTTCAGCCACTCTCAATTCTCAAGAGTTAATAAAAATTTCAAATTTCAAAAAAAAAAAGTATTTAAGCTCAACTTTATCAGTTCATCTCCTCACATACGAGAAGATCGTCACACTAACTTATTTGATCAGCATGATTTCGAATTTGACCATTTTCTATAAATTATCATTAGAGAGACAGCAATTAATGAAAAAAAAAAAAAGGAAAAGGTGGGTAACGTTACAACAATCGAAACAATTATTTATAAAAAAAAGAGATATAAAAAAAATTAAATTAAAACTAAAACAAAACAAAAAAAAAGATTTACACAAATTCAGCGTATTAACAACGCGGTAATACTTAATGGAATTCAGTCGCATGATTTATTTAAATTATTTATGTTTTAAATTTAAAAATAAATTTAAAAACAAAACAATAGAAGGGCGGGAAATACACGTACATAATAAAAACAAATTATCTTGATTAAATTATGACTTTGATTTGTACAAAAGTTATAAAAAATGCTAAAATAATCAATATACACATACACAAAAAATAAGTAGTAGAAAAAAAATACAAACACAAAAATTAATAACATTAAAACAAATTATTTTCAAACATCACAAAATCGCTTTTTCAACTCACGAAATGTAAATACGGAACGTAATTTTTTATTACCTACATAAAAAAATTGGTAAAAACTTTCGGCGAATAGTCAAAAAATCAATGCGGAAAATATGCTTAGGAGTGGAATATTGCACAAAAGTAAGAAGAAAAAAAAAGAGAAAAAATTGAAAAAAAAAGTTAGAAGGAACACCGGCACACGTAGGTCCACAGTAAAATGTATAAAGAAATACTTGAAGGATATTTTTCGTTTGTGACGAGTATATTTTACTATAAATACTTAGTTGGAAAACTTTCGCTACATTATTCGGCAAAAAGTTCCAAGCGCAATGCAGCCAACAATTGAGTTTTTATTCGGGTAGAATATACCATTCGACATGAAACGTCGAAGGTCGGGAAGCACAATCAAATGTCTAGGCTTACCTTCATTGGCCGAGTCAAATCTTTGACGATAAAAAAAGCAGCGTTAAAATAGCTTCGTCCGTTAGTTGTACTTTTGGGGCCGGCATCAAAAACGTCAAGACAACATCATATTCGCATCTGTGGACCACATATCAACGAGAGGAGAACAGATATCGAAGGCATTTCCCAAATCAAATGTACGTTTTCTTCACTTTTTGCAGCGTTTTACTGTCCAACGTTGAGTTCTTGTCATTAGAATTTTTCGTAGCGTTTAGCACCATGTTTATGGTGGCTGCCTTGTTATTCGGACACGCAGGCAAAAACGTTGATCCGCCTTCTGAGTTCAGTGATGAATCGGTTAGTCTGCAAACAAAAATTAAAACGATCGCATCAACATTCTTTCTAGCGCTGGCAAAAACAAATATACACCTACTGGCTAAGAAATAAGGGGGGATAATTATTTATTCGGGCAAATCAATTTACTGAATTCAGATTCCAATTTATAATTTTAAGGTAAACTTTTATCAGTAAATTCCAAAAACATATTTTTTCAACAATTTATTACTTTCTATTAACAATCTGGTAACGTAACATTTACGGCTCGGGGGTGAAAAAACGAGGATAAGTACGCAGTAGCCCCCGATGAAGTCCTTTTTATTTATCTAACGAATACCTATACGTACATAAATTAGAATCTAAAAGAAGTAAAAAGACTGCATTTACTGCTGAGCTCGATTTTTTTCAATGATTCAGAACATACAAGAGAAGTAATTATATAGTAAAACTTTAAAACATGATAGAAAACAGATTTCTCAATTCTTAAGAAATATTTTCGCCCAATGTTATTCACGATAAGGTAATTACTAGAAAATATACTAAACGTAAAATTTTAAACAGAAAGATTGAGATTTTTTACGGTTTTTCATAAGGTTTTTTTTTTTTTTTTTTTTTTTTTCCAGCTATTCTAAGAAATGCATGTCTCAGACTTTAGGAATATTTTCTCGGCAAATAGAAAATCAATTAGGACACAATTTTGTAAATTTATCTTTAAATTTTAAATGCTTTATTTTAAAGAACTTCAATGTTGAACGAGTGAAGAAAAAATAATTTTCGAAATTAATATTCAATTTATAAAATATCACAAAAAATCTCATTCTTCTCCTAAAAACGTTTTTACCTTTGCTCTCGACACATACAAAATGAAACCATTTCCTCAAAATAAATATTTCACGTTGCACAATAAATTCCAAAAATTTCATTTCAATAACGCTCCATTGGAAGAAGACAGTGAGAACTAGAAAAAAATTTGTTTTGTGATAATGTTGTTTGGAAATTTATGCTAAAATTTGTAATACTAATAATTCCGAAATAAAAAATTAGTAAAAATACGAATTTCGTCTGTCTCAAGAACACGTATCACGTCGCAAGTTTGGAACTGATTTTCACTGTTATTTCTCTTAAGGAAGAAAACTTCGTTTATCAGTTTTCAAGTTTGCCAAATTCAAAGTAAAAAAAAAACAGTAGTTATTGTAATTTGTATACAAACAACTTTCTCGCATAGTGAGACCAGACGTGATAGGTAATATACATGACGTTATTTTTCAAAAATAGGAAAAAACAACCGAAACAGTTCAGTTCACGAAGAAAGTTACAAGAGGACATAAAATATTATTTTGAAGGATGTTTAGACCCAATTCCAAACGCGATGGTCTTTCTCAAAAACTTTTACGTACTTCATAAAGGTAACTAAAAACTGATAGAAGTGGATAATGGTGCATACACAGAGTATTAAATATTACAACAGAGGATACATTTTAGAAGAAAAACGGCACCGCTTTTGAGACGAAGTATCACTTCTAAGGAATGGTACAATTTTCATTTCATTTTAATCTACGAAATTTGTGTTTTTTGCGGTTTCTAAATTACCAATTATATTCATTCGTTCATTTGATGAGAAAAAAATTCTCATCATTGTTAATGGGCTCAAATATGAGCGAACAAACTTGAATTCGATACTGTAAGGATGGGGGGACAACTACTTCAAAAATTATGCCATTTTTCGTAGCAGCGTTTAGATGAGCATGCGTCCTCTATTATATTTGATACTCTGTGGGTGCGTATTGTAGCAATTTTTTTTTTTTTTTTTTTTGATATGAAATACAATAACTTTAACATTTGCGAAAATTATTTACGTCAGAGGACGAAAATCGAAAATGTTTGAGAGGGCTGGAGAGAGAAAAATTTGTCACGGGGGTCAAAATAATTATTTTGTCAAATAATCGATTTTACAATTTTTTTTTTGGCATATGCCTTTTAGGAAGTAATGACCCGGGGAAATCCCCCCTTTTCCTCTCCCTCTCACCGGCCCTGATGTTTGAGTCGACACTTTTCCTTCGATGAAATGATACAAAATCATGGAGTTATTGATTCTACATGAGGAAACCAATTAAAAAAAAATGCATTCTTCAACCAAAGTAAAATGAAAATAACAAATTCACAAAACCAAGCACAATGAAAAATTCAATAATAGGTGAATATTCGATTTTCCTACCGCGAATTTAATTTTCATCATGTTTTCAGTGATTACAGTATTTTTGACATCGTTGGACACATGAATTGATATAGCAGGCAAATGTAGGGACATTATACGAAATGCATCAACTCCATCCCATAAAATGGAAAGTGGCAGCGAAGATACTACTTTTGAACAAACCTATTCAGCTGAAGATTCGGATGAAGTGAAACATTCGAGTAAGGGTCGGCACGAAAGTGCCGCGAACACAAATATCCTGCGGCGAATCCAACAATCAGCGTAATCACCACGCATGAACCAATCAGCAGACCCATCGTATCGGTTATGTAGATTACAGCAATCTTATCTCGATGACTTTCCTCTGCGGAAATAAAAAATAAAAAAATAAATGAAAATAAATGAAGAAAATTTAGTTCACAATCAAAACTACCAAACACCACTACAGTGTTCCCACAGTTTATTTCAATAATAATTTTAAAAACCTAATCGACATATTGAGTCCCATTGTTTTCTTATTATTCGTCTCCAACACATGGTGAAATACAAAAGAAAACAAAAATGAAAACAATTAAAAGTCGTATGAAATAATAATATAATTTATTATTGCTTACCTCGACTACATGGTTCAATTACATTGCAATCGGCACATGCAGGACAATTTGATAAATCTGAAAGTAAGTTCAGAAAAAAATCACTGATTAATAATCAAACTATTGATAAAAATTTTTTGTCGTGATACAAACAATATTTTAATGAAAAAAAAAAAATGCTGATCCGTATAAAGAAAAACCTCATTTTCGCTGTATTTGTGAAGTACAAAGAAATGCGATATTTTCCAGTAGTAACCAGCGCATAAAAAATTTTAAAGGTCAATACGTAATACGACTGGAATAAATGCTCGCGTCAGACGTAATTGAAACATAATTATTTCTAAACTATAAGCTTTTTTAACCGACTTCAAAAAATAAAGAGAAGCTGTCATCAATTCGACTCGTATACAATAATTATGATTCTTTTTTTCTTTTTTTTTAAGGTTTGTTCTAGCATAATTTCTCAACTTGGACACCGATTTTGATAAGCTTTTTTTTAAATCATAGAGGATAATTCCATGGTGATCCCATTAAATATTTTTCAGAATTGATGAGGTACTTTTGGAGTTATCTTTAAAAAAAAACAAAAAAAAAACGCTAGTTTTAAAGTAATATTGCCACTAACGGTAGAAACAAAAAGTTATTGAAAAAAATTTTTTTCAAAAAATAGAATCGACTTAAAAAAAAAAACAATAAAAAATGCATCAAAGAGTGAATAATAATTCTTTTCAAATTTTCACAGCAACTATTTATGTCTAGGGACTGGAATTATTGAAGTCGGTGCTCTCATTCCTTTACCGCGTGTAAGCTTTATATCTGCGTCAATTCCTGCCAATTTTATGACAAAACTTTTTAATTAGCGCTGACTTCAATAATTCCAGTCCTTAGACCTAGATCTTGCTGGAGAAATTTTAAAATAATTATTTTTCACTTTTTAGTGCATTTTTTTTGTTTACTTTTTTTTTTTTTTTGAAATTGGTTCTATTTTTTTTCTTCTAAATGCAGAGTGCGTCTACTAAAATTACTTGGGTGTAATTTTCTCCTATTTTCTTCAACAAAATCAAGTAAAAATTTAAGCTCGTTCGACAACCAGAAAGATTTCCTTAACTTTATCTCGTACCTGCGGACTTTGTAAAATTTAACATCAATTCATATTTTTGTGTTTTTTAACCATCCTCAAAAATTTAAACACCCTAGCATACTTAATCTGAAAAGCTTGTACACGAAATTGGTTCAAAAATTAAAGCTTCCACATAACACAGATCAAAGAAAGAACGTTCTGTCCGAACAACATACTAAAGTTGAAAATGTTTTCAGTCTTTAAACAATACAATCTCAAAAAATTCGTTTTAATTTTCTCAGAGGTGTGCATAGCAGCTGGGCGAGTGAAAATTCAAAAATTGAAATAGGTAACCCAACAAGATTTTATTCAAAGTACTTGGGCATAGAACATTAAAATACCAAAGTACTGATGAGAACATAGCGCTAGATTCCAGTTGTATCCATTTTGGTAAGGCCAGAGCTCCTTTCATTTTGATTTCGATTGTTTAATTTTTTAAGCAGGTGACTTTTGAGTTGAGAGGCGAATTACAGCACGATTTCATTCACCAGATGCTCAAATTTAGAGGTTCTCAAATTTTTGAAAGCTATGACTCTCACTTCAAATAGCTGCTAAAATTCATGAGCCATCCACTTTTCATCCATTGAAGCCTTATGACACATAAAATTAATAAATACTATCGAGAGTACAGAGTACAAACTTGAAGATGCAATTTTAAAGAATGAGTGGCGTACTCTACTGAGCGGTGACGACACCTGACGAGAGAGAAGTGAAAAAAGGAGATTCCCCCCGAGCCCGGAATTTTCTAAAAAATAAGAAAAACAAAATAGACACAGATGCGATTCTCAATTTTTCGAAGGGTTCATAAGTTTTTTTCCCCGGGCCCAAATTTCCTTTCTACAGCCCTGCCAGTTACTTAAGCTTCAACAAAGTCTATGCACAAATCTCAAAATTTTCATTAATTAACAACTGCCATTCCTTTTTTTTTAAATTATAGGCAATTTCTTTTTGGTCAACTAACGTTTCGCGACTAATAGTTTGAGAAACCTTGCGCTAGTTCGTGTACTCTTGTTTGAGTCTGTGTACTGTGGTTTCAATTTGGCATTCCTGTCTCCGTTAACACCATTATTTCAGGTCGACAATTTCATTTTACGAGATATGTAAACGAGAGAAAACGAGGTTTATTCTCCTTTATGACTCTAAAATACCTACGATACGTATCAAAAATATTTGATAATTTAACGCTTACCAATATCGTTGCTCATTATTTCTGGAGAAATCGATTCAGGCTTCGTTTCGACAGAATCCGCTGAACAAAAAAAAAAAAAAAGTCATCAAATTCACTCAAGTTTTCAACCCAGCTTGAAAAACGTGCTGCTCATACAAAAATATACAGAACGACAGAGGAAAAAAAATTAAAAAATATATAAAACTCTACTAACCGCTGTGCGAACAAAGTTTGTGCTGGCTACTTGTAACATTCTGTATTAAATATTTGTTATTTTTGAGATCAATATTTTCTAAAGAAATACATTCCATGTTGTTGGTATGCCAAGAACAATACGGATCTTGTAATTCGATACATTCGCTGCGGGGAGGAAAAAAATAATCATTTAATCATTTTTGCCGAAATTGCTTTACATGAAAATGCAGAAGTTAATTCTTTAAAATATACATTATAGGATACGGCATACGAATTCCATCCACAAGACGTAGAAATAAAACTGTCTTTGATACCGACAAAATAAAACTATATATCAGTTTTTCAAAATGAAATATAAGCTGAAATTTGTTTCGGTTCGAAAAACAGAATATTTTTCTTATTCAATGTGTTTGATTTGATAACTTTTAATGGCATATATATGGTACATACAAGTATGTCTTAATGGTCAATTTTTTTTTCTTATCCTCATCTTACAGACGTACAGACCTAAAGTAAAAGTAAATAGAAACTTGAAAAAAATAATATTTCACTACTCACATGCAACTTTTCATTTTATCGCACCGTTGTAACGGAATCGAACGTATTTTGGAATCGGAAACGATTAATAATTTCGCTTCTGACTTCGATGGACGAACGATTGATAGTTTTCGTATGGGCGCATTTTCTACGACCACAAGCTCTTCGATGAGATTGACTTTCACCTCCGACACATCTTTACCAACAATGCATGCAACTTTCAGAACTTTACCATCGTCTGCAACAAAATAAGGAAAAAGGAATGTAAAAACAAAAAGTAAAAATAAATAGATTTCAGCACTACCCAAGCGTCATTTAAGGGACGAAGACAAATAGTACTTTGAATCAATTGCATGCCGAAGATATCCAGTACTCTCTATTTGTAGAAGACGACATACGAAAGCTGAAAATAGTGTAAAACATCAAATGAATTTCTTTTTTTGTTCATCACCATCAAACTTTCTCCAGTTGTTAGACACCACGAATTTGCCTCATGAGAAATTCTTGCGGAAAAATGTTTGCTGAATGTTTCCTACACACAACACACCGTAGGGATACCTTCAATACTCCCAATTAGCGAAAAACTTTGACTGAAGAGCAAAAATTAAGAGGACCTTCGAGGTGGGTACAACAGGCTCTAAATAGTCAAGTAGCAATTCGAAATTCAATTTCTTAATGCCGTGTTTTTGTTATCACTAGTTCCCTAATTGCTGAGAAATAGGACACAAGTTTAATCAACACTTTATATTTGTCTTGAGATGTATTGTCAACGACTGAATTTCGGTTGGCTTCCCAGGAAACACCCGGTATGAATCCAAAATCATGAAGGAAATTTTTAATAAGTTCGTAAAATTATTTACAAAAAGGAATATTTCAGCTTTAGAGAGCTTGTTTCCTTTTTGAATGCAAACGAAATTCTGACACAGTGGTTTGTTGGAAAGAATTTTTTTCGTGCAATGAATAACAATGACTGTTGAATTGTGGCAGTTACAGAATTAGATTCATAACAATGTTTTCACTCAAATTTTCATAGAAGTTTCCAATTTTGAATGCAAATGAGGAGCATTCTTCTAAATTTCCCTGATTGCATTTTAGAAAAAAATGAGTTTATAATGCTGTCTGCAGGTCCAAGAGATGTACTTTCAGAATTCGTAACAGCTGTGTCTCCATTTACTCTAGTTCTTGTCAGTGTCGGATTCGCACTTTAATCAATGCGGACAATCCGCAATAAAGGGCCTCAGTGGCTGTGGCCACATTTATAGATCCATCCAATTCTCCCTGAGAATGTACTATAAAGCCGTAAGGTAGAATGTTAATTGTTAAAATAGTGCAACATTAATGTTTCTTTCAAATTTTGTGATTGTTGCACAAAAATTACACACTTATCTATAGCCTATTAGAGCAGTTAAACTACAAAAAATAAAATATAATCGGACCTACTGGACGAAAATTAAGGCCGGTCAGAACCAACATCAATAAGTCTTGTGCTCTCGTCCTTGTCTCAGAACTAATATTTGTACCAAAATTTGTGACTATTGGACAAAAATTACAAATTGTATGCAGCATGGCTGTAATGGGTTTGATAGAAATGTGTACACAGCCTACAATAGTTATTGTCTTTAAAATCTGTAGCCTCTTCTCTCCCCTCTGTTAAATCTTGCGTACAACCCTAATACATTATGTTTTGACTTAAAAACCTATTGTGAAAGTATTAACAAAATTTTCAAGCCCCCCATTGTAAAATCCAATCTACGCCACTGTGTGAGTTGCGTACGCACGGTAGCGCCTGAGTGCGTTTAGTATATTCACAGAGGCCTCGAGATCTCCAAATTCTCATTGTCCGCAGTCCCCCTATACACTGAATATGGCCATGGTTCCTGTTATGTGCATTGAAAAAACATATTTTCCATATTGACAGCCCTGAAATGAAAATTTGTAATTCAATTTTCGACATTTTTGCTTTTTGGATTCAGGGCAGTTTGAAATAATGCTTTTCAAATAGGTTGCCATTTTTAATTCAAGGATCAGGTTAAATTTTTCGCAATATGCTTGAATTAATTCACTAAATTTGACGTATTTTTTAAGTTGGTACGCAGCAATTTGTATTAATTGAAGATAGTCAATTGAACGATTTCTTAAAATATACGCCGCATAATTCCTAATCCAAACATTGGTACAAATTAAAATCCAAAACTGATTCTCATTTTAAACCCGTATCACACAACTCATCTCCCGCAGAAATAGACATTCAACAAACATATTTACACGAATTTCAATGTAAAGAATGAATAGTTCTCAAGACCTTGAATTGAGAAATCTAACCAGCTTTATTGCGTTAATAATTTGACAAAATAAATTAATATTAAACCTAATTAACTTCGCGCCGAATAGAAAGAAAAAAAAAGTATAATGTAAATGTTTCTTCATAATCCCACTCGAGGCGTACATAGAGACGACAAGAAAACACATGCGGCCAAGATGGTTCCATTAATTTGTGGGTATAGGAAGGAAAAAAATCAATGAATTCGCATGATATTAAAAACCATCCTCCTTGAGTAAAATCAATGAACACATAAAATGATGGAGAAAAATCAACCGTTACTGACTGCGAAAAAGGTTAACGAGATGATTAGAATACAAATTAGAATTTCGATTTACGGTCATATGGGTAATTTTCTCTCTCTCTTAGATAACCATTTTATGCGCGACAAAACGATATTCAACGGATATTTATTATTAGAAAAAGCGTCAAATATACCTGCGAGTATCATCTTCACAATAGTAAAAAAAATTTGCATAATCCTAAAGAATTATCAGCGTTTTTCACGTATGAAATAATAAAGTCCATAGATATTGCATACAGAAATACAGGAGTATGCCAGAAATCATAATGTTTTATCGGATTTTAAATCTAAAACTGACGTAAATTTTCGATATGTCAAAAAGAAGGGAGAGAAAAAAAAAACACACGCACATATGAAATAGATGGCAAAATTATCGACCAGGAAAGTGGAAAAATATTTTAATTATGAGGGGGGAATAAAAAAAAAAATAAAGAAGCTCACCCGTGCCAAGAAATAAAACATCCACTTTATCGCCGTTGATGGTTTTCACTTGAGCATCCACTGCGATCGCTGACAAACGATACCTGAAAGCGTAAAACAAAATAAATGATTAGCTTCAGTTTGGTGATAACTGACAAGGACAACTTAATTCAAATTCCATATTACCCTCTTGAGAGGATAATATTTCACGTTTTTTAAGGCTTAATCAAGACGTTTATTTCCTTGAATCAAGACGTTTATTTCCTTGAATTCAACGACAATGGACACCCTTAATTAAACTTCTTTTCATAGCTTAAGAATAGGAAGTAGGTACCACATGAACTTAAACATCACTTCAGGGGAATTTATCATCGAGTGAACTTCAGGGGAAGAAATGAAATTAAACTCGTCAGTGTCTGTACTGCAGCCACTAATTTTGGTCCTAATTTGAATTTCCTTGTTCAAGGTTTTGTTATTAAGAGGGAATTAGAAGGCCCCATTTGAATCATGGAGTTTAGAAAGGATAGTTTTTAAGAGTAGGCAGGCATTAATCATTTCCGCCTTACAGAAGCAGTTGGGTGTATTAGTGGGTTTCCTGTAAGCATCAAATTCAGAATAGAGAACGTTCCTTTTTATCAAGATGACCATAAAAGGTAATTTTGGCCATTTTCTTCTATTTCAAAGGTGAAGTTGATAATGATTGATTGTTCAGAATATGCACAAAGTTGTCAATATAGTGTGGATAAATGTTCCAACATAATCTCTTTTCTGTAAACAAATTAGTAGACAAAAAATCAAAATAGAAGTTGGTCAATTTCAATTTTGTTGTAAAGCGCAAGGAGTCAAACTATAACTTACGCTAATTCGTTTGAACCTTTGATTGAGTACGCCATCCACTAATTATTTGAAACCAAAATACACGTAAAGCAGGTATTTCTCATAACAACTAAGCAATAGAATTTTTTCTTTTAAAGAATAAAAAAAATGAGTAGGTATAACATAAATGAGAAGTTTATTCATTACTTTTAAATTAATTTTTTAATAGAAAAAAAAAAAAACGAAAATGTTTATTAACAAGTTGAAAATCAAAATACTAAAATGTCTAAAACATCTTCAAGAAAAATTACAATGATTGTCCTATTTTATCACTCCTTTTTGACTAAATGTGACATTATTTTCCCAGTGATCATTTTCATTTCAACAGAGAATCCTGATAATTCGTCAGGTTGAGTAAGACGATTGAATGTTCGAAAAGGTTCAATACTTGTTCAACTTGAAATGGTGAGAAATCTGACAACGTTGTCTAGAGTAATAATAAATATGTTTTTTACTTCAAATTTTTAAATTAGCTTTAGGTTAATGAGATTCACATGCCATTGACAGAGTACCTATAGCCATTTTACAAGCTTAGAATGTGTAAATCCTAATATAGTTTAGAGAAAGTGATCACTGAGGATAATTTGTAGAAGCATAATATTCTCAGAAAATGAACATTTTCTCACTCTGCTAACCACTAGTAGTCAATGTTAAAGGATTCATGAATAAAGCCGAAAATGTCCTCAGAGTATATTAGTACCAGACTTTTGCTGGAAAATTCTGATCACATCAGTCCGTTTCCAGCGTATTCTTGAATACGTCAGTCAAGGAAGGTGACAAGGGATGGGGTCATATTCGTGCCTTCTGTCTGTTAATAGTAGAGACCATTGAATAGGCGTTTTACACTATGCATAATTAACCAGTTTTTTTTACTTCTGGATTTATTCTTTGTCTACATTACGCAGTTTACAGTCAACTTTTTCAGTACAGAATTACCGGTGTCAGCAGATAGTGCCAAAAACTAGCGGGGTAACGCACCTCATATTCAATTAAAAATGTAAATTTTATTGATTTTTTAAATGGTTGTTTTGGCACTTTCTGCATTTTTCATTAATAAAAAAAGTCAAAGATCCTAGAAGTCGAATGCTGCGAGTCGTTGAAAACTTAGAAAACAAATAAAAATACCGAGGCCGTTGATACTATTCCATTTTAAATCATTTTAATTTACTTCCGAAGCACCTATGATATTATAAACAAGTAAACTTACTGCCACGCTATGCGAATGAAAACCGGATGGTTATGGAAAGCTGGAACCGCCTCGTCCATTAAGGAATGTGTTTTCGCAAAGGTAACCGAACTGTCGGGTAGGGTACGGCTGTCATTGACGCAGTTTCCAGGCCTGGGTTCTGGTAGCTGTTATTAAATTAAAATTTTCATAGGTAATTCATAATGTTGATCGGCACATCGGGTTTATTCGAGACGAACTGAAAAGAAACACGCACCTTCGACCGGGGAACAGGCATCCAGTTCGAATTCATATTTTCTTGTTCTTTGAATGGTCCGTTAAATGTGGCTATTACAGAGCGTAAACTAAAGGCACAAATGGCAGATCCGCCGATAGAGTTGACCGGAGTGTTGAATACTCCATAAATCAATTGCTCCTGCGCACCACCGTACTCGCCTTCAACGATGTCGCTAACGGATTCTATAGATTTTAAAACAACAAAAACGTTTTAATTAATACGGTAACACGGAAGAAACACGAAATTCAATATTTATTTCTATTTCCTCCGTTAAAATTGAAACCAATTAAATTCAATACAATATGAGATCATCCAAACTACCTTAATTTTGAAAACTTATCATATAAGTAGTTTCTCAAAAAATTTCTTTTCAATTTTCTGAAAATTGCAGGCAAAATTATTTTCGTTGCCTGGACGATAAAACGTTTATCACTTTCTACACCTATTTTTGTTGCAGCAAACATAAAAAAGTTTCCCTCGCAAAATGCTGATAAATGCTTTCTTCTCTCGTTATAGTGTTCCAAAGAGGGAAAACAAAAATCATAAATCTGATGTAACTTCTCCAAAAATTGACAAAATTAAATGTTGGGTACAGGGAAGCAGTGTGTTTATGTTATTTGTTTCCACTTGTATTTGGAAGTTTTATCTACTTTTGGGAAGGGTAGGAAAAGATGAGTATAATTATGTCACTTTTCAGATAGTCACACATTTTCAACCTTTTGTTGAATCGAAAAATGAGTAACAACATCTTATCTGGATGAAAAAAATAGGTTACATACCTACACAAAAAAAAAGTATACTTCTGATTTTCTATGAAAATCTAGTATTTTTCGACAAACACAGGTGTTGCGAATGTAATTCGTTAATTCGAATTTACCTCAACAAATAAGATAATTTCTTTTATATTATCTTTTATTAACATTTTACGTTAATTATTACAAACACTTCGAAATTATACTTAATACTATTTCTTAAGACTAATGAAACCTAATGTTCACAACAACTAGTGTGAACCCTAACTTGTCTACTTGACTGTAGGTTTAGGAATGATCATGTCTTCCAAATGAGGACACGACATCACCTTCGTTTTCATTGTTTTATCAAATATGGCCGACCAAAAAGGTGGCGTGATACAGAACATCCGCCAAATATGATGACATGAAATAGTCAGCATATCTGGTGGTGTCTGATCGTGAGAAGCAATTCGGTATATAGACAGCTATTATTCTAAGAATTAAGAATAATAGTTGTCTATATTTTTGTTCGACACGTTTCTGTAGACGAACTGATTCGTCTGCAGAAACGGGACGGAACAAAGGTCCCCGGGCGAAAGAAAGCCCGAAGCTCCTGCTTCGTTAAATTTTGTGTTCCTGAAAGTTTAGATTTCCAATATATAATACGGTTTTATTTTTAATTATATGACAAT
The DNA here is from genome assembly GCA_011428145.1 of Ericerus pela. Lineage (NCBI taxonomy): Eukaryota > Metazoa > Arthropoda > Insecta > Hemiptera > Coccidae > Ericerus > Ericerus pela. Next base: position 177,717 of record WOFM01000133.1, on the reverse strand, counting down.
GTTAATTTTTTACAATCATTTCTTAATTTTACGTTGCGGAATTGATCATCGCCTAAAATATAAAATTTAGCATTTGAGCATAGAAATTTATTACTGCAAATTAACTTAATTGATAAAATTTTGGCATAATCAAATTTATTATGCTTTTTAATGATAACTTATTATATTTTATTACACAAAAAAAAAATCTTAATTTTATGGACCATTAACGGTGTATTGCTCCCAATGCCAAATCGTTTATCTGATTGTGCGCATTGATAGCAACACAGTTCACTTTGAGGTTGACGTAAATTAATATGGCTACTGCAAAAGTTAATAAACCGCACCAGCCTAATAATAGTAGGTGTACGGTGTTTATAGTGTCTTGATATCCTAAATCAGGAATTTTCAGTTCTGCCGTTTTCAGTCTCTCTTCAAATTTATGAATCGGAGTTATTGGCGAGATGTACGGTACGTTGTCATGCCATTTATTGTTGTACGCAATTGAAATATTCGGAAATTTGAATGATTGACGTAGCCCAAAATCTAGTTCCATAAACTGATACTTTGTCCAAACTAGTGGTAGGTGGTGTTCCATGAGGATTTCCTTCTCTGGATCGTTAATACAGGGAAAACCTGCCGGGATGATGGTTTCGGCATTGTTTTCTCCTTGTAACTGCTGAATTTCCATGATGCATGGGACTGTTAATAATGTTGCTCCAGGCCATGAATCGTTGATGGCTATGCTCGTACTTGTTTTCGTTATTGTGTTGACTGAAATTAGTGGGTTTTTTGCGTTTGTAATCGCGAATTGGTTCATCTCTATCTGTTTCACTATAATTTCGTTATGGTTCGTTTCACATTTGAATGTGCATTTCTGTATTATTTCCTCATATTTCATACCTTGAAATAATGCTCTTGCACAGTTTCCCTTGTTATTAATTGTGCGGTCCTGTGGAAGAAAACATAATATGCTATTCTTGCCACAAAGGTCAATATCTGTTCCCGTAATGATTCTTATCGATCCGTCGAATTTGTTGTGGGATAAGATCGAAGGTTCTTGATCCCAAAAGCAGATTTTGTTATCATGTGTACGGAATGCTAATGGAATAACATTGTACAGGTCGTATTTCGCGTGAAGATTTTGAAGTGGAATTTTTAATTCAATTTCTATTTCGTTCCCTGTTACGTAACAATTTACTAACTTCGTTCGGTAATACGATTGGATTGATTTCTCGTCTAATACTACTGCAAAATTTGATTTTTCCGCTAATTTCTTTATTTTCATTAAGTCTTCTTTTAAAGTTGTTTCGTTGATAATTGCTGCTGGTAGATGGTTATTTTTACAGGATAGGAATAAATGGCTAAGTTTAGCATTTTCGGTAACTAGGCTTGCATGAAGAGTTCTTGCTGTATCGAAAATGAGTTCTCTTCTGGCTTCAATTATTATTTCGTTGTTTTGGTTTTGTATCGCCTCTTTTAGTGCTTGAACATTTTCTTTTAGAATTTTGGAATTGTCAAATTCTATCTTTTCGAAGTCTTTTATGTCTTTCGTAACATTTAGTAATTCGGCATGATTTTCTATTACAGATTCTCTTAATTTTTCGTATTGCGATTTTAAATTCTTCTCGTTTTCGATGAAGTCGTTACCTTGTGATAATGTCATGACATTGCAACACCATGTGTCAAAGTCACCGAGCATTTGTATGCCGCGCTTTGTTCGTTTCGATGGTTCTCTGTCGAATTCTTTGATTATTGCTTCGTTGATTTGCTGAATTTCTATAATTAAGTCTAGGATTCTTAATATGTTTTTCGATCTCTGTATGCACCATATATTTTCTTGGGATACGCAACTCTGCAATTTATTAATTTCTTTCAGCCATTCCGGTGTTTCTATATTTTGCCTTCTTGGAATCTTTAGACTATACAATACTGGAATTGTTTTCTCATAGGCTTTGCTAAATTTATTCGGTTCAAAGTAAGCTCCTGACGATGCACTAATCTTCGTTTTTAAGCTTGTATTCTCTGTTTCGGTTATGAGTGTGGTAAGTGCGATAAAAACGATAACGGCGTGATTTATCATTTTACAGTCTGAAATCAGTACAAATCACATGAAATTTTGCTGTTAAATGCAGTATTATATTCGTTGGTATATTACTTAGTTGTTATCATTTCGCGTGAGAGGAAATTATATAGTGAAAAATGTACATCGATGCACAATATTTCTTTGATTTTTATTTCTTTCTCATAAAAATCTACATATGTGCGGAAATTACCACATCTGTGTTAGTGTGGAACTTTGGAATTCGGTTTGTACTACTACCATCGAGGGTAGGTCTTGGGAGATGGCGTACTCCAGTATATTTCGATTGTTCAGCAAGAATTCATCTTGCTTTACAAGTCGGATATATATGGAGGTATCGCAGTCTTCTTGGTGTATTTGATCTGTGGATTCGTTTCGATTTTCTTCGTCCTCGTCCGCTATTGATTTTTTAATTTGAGTTCCTAATATTTTTAAGTCGTAATTATTATTTTTCGTGTTGTTTTTTTTTTGTTTTTTTTTATGAAGTTAAACAAAGGTTCTTTCTACGAGTTTAATAAAATCATGAGCCTGGGTGTTGATCGTGCTAGTGAGGCTGTTTTGGAGGATGCCCCTATGTATCCTACTCCGGCTGAGCTGCGTGCGCTGCCGAAGTTTATGGTTCCAGACAACGGTATGGTTGAGACTTCGGAGAGTTTTATGCTCACGCAAGTTTCTCTGCCATATCTGCGTTGCTGGTCTCCGCGCTGTCCGTGCTTATTTACTGGGGTGGTGAGCCTGTGGAAGATTTTCAAGCTTTGCACTCTTTCTATCCGCGGATTATGGTCCAACTGGGGTGGATGCGTATCGGAAGAATTTTCCTGGCGACTCGCTTAATACGTCCTTTGGGTCGTGGAGGCATGTGATGCCGCAGAGTCTGTGCGAGTGCTGCTTGCAGTCCATGGTTCAGTTGGCTTCCCAGTTCAGTTTCCTCTTTCCAGAGGCAAGCCTGTGGAGATGGGAAGGATGCGTGGTGTGTTTTTCAACACTTGACATCAATCCATCCGATATCACTTCGTATGCCGTTGGTCTAAATCTGTTGACTGCTATCATCATGGCAATGCAACCTCTGAATTTCGGCTGCAAGGTTCGGTTCGCTGTTACGAATACTGCCTATGCGAATACGATAATGGATCGCTCACAGTTTCAACATCTCGTTGACTACTTTACCCGGTTTTATCGTCGGAAAATTGAAATCAACGACACACCTCATTACATCGAGGTTCTACGGATTTTAGATCCGTCCGAGAGATTGACTATTTCCCATGATCGTCGGGTTTTGCGAGGGGCTGATCCTAGAAGTGAGCCGAGTCCTGGGCCTAGCAAGATGATTGTCTCCAATCGGCGTATGTTCCTGGTACCTCGGCATCAGCGCTTTCGTCGTCGTTCTACCTCTCCTGAGGCTGAGGCTCACGACCGTCCTGAAATGGTGGAGCATGAAGAAGTCAAGCCCGAGGCCGCGGAAGCCTCTCCTCAAGATGTGGACTGGTAGATTGGTACGTAAAAAAAAAATTTTATACCTCTTTTTTTTGTGGGAGAACTTAATTTACGTGAATGGTCCTTACAATATTTCTTATCTATAATTATTACAAATTATATTATGAATATTATTATACAATGGTTTAGGTGGGGGTTCAGAATATCTTCTTACATATTCCTCCAAGCTTAACTCACTCGGGTTTTTAAAATGTTGGATAGGTAGAGACAAAGGTTGTTTAATACATTTTCCCTCATCACACCTACTGAACAAGTTGAATTCTTCCAAATGTTGTTTTTGGGTAATTAATTGAATTTTTCGTAAAGTTATTCTTTTCTTTTCTGGGTCTTTTAATTCAAATTTCTTTTTCCATTCTGAACAATCTTTTCCTTTTAATAACGCTTCTTCTGTAAATGTAACTTTTTTATTATTTTTATTTTTATTACCAGTTTTCTTTAATATTCCCTTTCGTGGTCTTCCTCTTGGACGTTTGACAACAATTTTAATATCATCTTCTGATTCATTTTCTTCAGAACTTCTTTCCTTCTTCGGTCTACCTCTTTTTCTTTTTGGGATAGAACCAATTTCTTCAGGTTCTGAGTTATCGGATATATTTTCTTCAATCTCTGATGGTAAATTCGCATCACAACGGGCATTATAAGGTGTAAGTCTTCTTATATGCACTGTGTCGTCTGTACGATTTCCATCGTCGGAAATTATGCGAACAATATAATTTAGGTCTGAAATTTTCCTAACTATTCTATATGGTCCTAGAAATTTTGGTTTACCTTTTCCATAATTTATTGGTGCTTTCAAAAGGACTAAATCGTTAGTTTTATAAGAGATTTCTTTTCTTCCCTTATTATAACGTTCTGAATATTTTTTTGCATTTTCTTTATCTAACTTCGGAATTGTTTTTCGTATTTTATTTGCTTCATTTATCTGTTCTTCTCTGTTTTTACTGATAAGCGGTGATGGAATAATTAAATTTATCGGGGGTTCACCTTTATAACCGTGCATTAGATAAAATGGATCGTGGTTATTTAATCCTTCGATAGGTGTCATGTTGTAGGTCAAGGCTACGTTGTACACGTGGTCTGACCATTCTTCACTATCGGCGCTCTCGTATTTCGCTAACATTTTTTTTATTATTCCGTTCATTTTCTCTACTTGTCCTTGAGTTTGCGGTGAATACGATGTTGAGTAGTATATTTTAATACCGTTATTTTTACAATAATTTTGTACGTATTCGTTCGAAAAATGAGTTCCGTTGTCACACGTAATCTTTGTTGGTTTTCCATAATGACGTACGATTTCTTTTAGAAATTTAATTACTGAATGTGCATTTGGTTGCGTTACTGCTTTAGTCCAGCAATATTTTGTTGCTTTATCTATTCCTACTATAACAAACTTCTTTTCATTATTGGTATTAAATTTTCCAATAAAATCGATTTGAATATGTGCGAGTGGTATACATTCTTCAGGATTAATTGGTTTTAAATATCCATATTTTTCGTTAATGTTTTTATTTATTTGGCACTGATGGCACGAACGTACATGCCTCGAGACTATTTTGGGCATTTGAGTAAAATAGTATCGAGCACGCGTTTTGGCAAGAGTTTTACGAATTCCAAAATGTCCTCCCCCAGTTTGACTCTCATGACATATGTTTAGTACTTGAGGTATGAGGGAGTCAGGAATTACTGGTACTGCATAGTGATATACAGAGTGATCAATATTTTTCCATAAAATACCATTTTCATCAAGAAAAAATGGATTTAGGTTTCGTGATCTTTTCACACTCAGACTTTTTCTTAACTCTTTTTCGTTGCCACCTTCTAAAATTTTTATTATGATTCCCCAATATTTATCATCACGTTGTAAATCCCATAGATTGTGGATTTCTTCGTCTGTTATGTTAATTGAGTTTTCTACTTCTGAATTTTCTGAAAGATTGGAAAGCTGAGAATTTGTAGACGTATCGGAGTTTCCAGATCTTTCCGAGATATCGGATAGGATGGAACTGCGATCGTCTTCTGAATTGTCACTTTCCACATCTGCTTCATTTTCTTTCTTTTTCATGCTACGTGTTATTGCTTTGATCTGTTTTTCTTGTTTTACAATATTCGGAGGATCAGGTGTTCCTTCTGGTATTATAAATTGACCATCTCGGAATTCTGCGTAATTGTCTTCCTCCTCTTCTTCTAGGCGGGATAGATAATCTGCAATTTTGTTATTTTCTCCTTTGATATGTCTAATTTTAAACGTAAACTCTCCTAATTTCGAAATTAATCTATTTAATCTTGCGTTTGGTTTCTTCATTCTACTTTGATATGTTAAAGGTTCGTGATCCGTAAAAATATTAAATTCTTTATATACCAAAAATTCTCTGAAATATTCACAAGTTTCGGTAATAGCCAACATCTCTAAATCAAAAGAACATAAATGTTGTTGATTCTTAGGAATTTTCTTCGAAAAATATCCTATAGGATGTGGTTCTTTCGTTTTTCTGTCTACTTGCATTATTACTGCTCCTATTGCTGTTTTGGATGCGTCGACTTCGACGTATGTTTCAGCATCAGGGTCGTAGATTGTAAGAATTGGATCTGACGTAATCAATTCTTTAATTTTGTCGAAGGCTTTTTGTGCTTCGTCATTCCATGCTATTTTATTATTTGCTTTAACATTTTCTTTCCTCGTTAAATCTGTTAACGGTGCCGTAATTTGCGAAAAGTTTTTTATCATTTTCCGATAATAATTTGCTAAACCAATAAATCTTCGTAGTTGACGTAACGTTTTTGGTGGTTGTGCTTCACGAATCGGTTTTATATTTTTATCTAATGGTTCTAGTTTATTGTATGAAATTTTGTGTCCTAAGTATTCGATACTTTCATTAAAGAAGCTACTTTTACTCGTTTTAATTAGCAAACCTGCTTCAACTAGTACTTTTAGGACTTCTTCTAAATTTTCCAAAGTTTCTTCAAATGTTTCTCCAAAAACACATATATCATCTAGATAGACTAAAACTTTGTCTTCTAGGATATGATTGAATAAATCGGTCATTGTTTTTTGAAAAATGCTGGGGCTTGCACTTAATCCCATAGGAATGGAGTTAAATACGTAACTTACTCCTCCAACATTTATTCCTGTAATCGCTTTTGATTCTTCATCAAGGGGAATTTGATAATATCCCTGATTAAGATCAATTGTTACAAAATATTTCTTATCTCGTAATGCATCCCATATTTCCGGGAGACGAGGTACTCTACTCGTATCTTTTTTACTATTTCATTTACACCTCTATAATCTACTAATAATCTATAAATTCCATTTGATTTCTTCTTAACAAATACTGGGCTCTCATATCTAGAGCTTGCTCTTTTAATAATACCACATTCTTCAAATTCTTTAATTTTCTTTCTTATTTCTCTTTTTTCAAAAATTCCCATATGGTAGTTTCTACGTTGAATTGGCTCGTCTGTTTTCAAGTAGACATGTGCCGGTTTCAATTTCGTAGGTTTTACCTTGGCAGGTTCTTCCGTAAATATGTGAATATATTTTTTTAGAACGCTTACTACTGCTCATTTTTCTTCCTTCGTTAAATTCTTATTAATATTTACTCTTGTTCCTTCGTTGTCGTGGATAACGCTGTCATCAGATCGGGTTATACGGACAAGTTTTAGCATATCAACCTCCTCACCCTGGTTAGCCACAGTATCCCCCGACGTAATGCGTTGGATGCTGGGTTTGCCACGGCGGATGGAATTGGTCTGACGGTCCCGCATAGTCGGCTGTCTGAGCCTATAGCGTCCTAAAACTGTCCCTTGTGCGATCTGGGTGTCGAAGTGCGGACTGTGGAATCTTAAGGCTGGCCATCCTAAATCATCAACAATATATTCGCCTTCTAAACCATAACTTGTTAAAAACCACTCATCTGGATCTGCTTTTCCCATATCTGGATCCAGGTTTACATAATAATCATTATTCGCTTCTATGCAGAAATCTTTGTCTGCTCTAATAAATCCTTCACAATTTTCTTCCTTAAACTTAATTATACTATATGTTTCACGCTTCCATGGCGGTCCTATTCTAAATAAATTCTTACTAAATAAAATATCGGCGTTATGTCGATCTAAAAAGTCGTATCCGAGAAGTAAAGGTGTGGTCACCTCAGAGGTTACGTATGCTTCCGCATCAAGGAGGAGGTCACCCATTTTTATAGTGATTTCTACGACTCCTATGACGATTATTGCACTGTCGTTAGCGGCTACCATACACACTCTTGCAGGTCTGATCACATTATCCTTTACAAGGTCATATTGGACAAGCGTCACTTCAGAGCCGCTGTCGACTGTTCCCTGTGTTTCATATTCCTCACGGCTCACAATGTTGCAGGGGACGATTAATTTACGTCTCGCCCTGACTAATTTCATTGATGCACTACGGATATGAATTTTCCGATTATGCGGCGCGTGTGGATCTATTACTAGGAGAGCAGCGCAGTCCGGATGATGGACGTTGCCATTACAAGCCCGAAAGTCGTAGCCATTAACTGGTATAGAGCAAACGGGCTCTACTGCAAGTTTTTTGGCTGTTGGGTAAAATTTTGTTGTTGGATACTTGGAACTACATCTGGAGTTCGCAAGTTATACGATGGAACGGCATAATTTGTTGTAGGTGCCCAAGGTTGAGTACTTAACATCGGGGCGTTATATGCCTGTGCGTAACCTGTTTGTTGTCCGTAGGGGTTAAATTGTTGACCATAGTTCGACGCAAAGTTATTGTTAAAGCGTGGTGGTCTGAAGTTCCTTTGCGGGAATTGAGGTGTAGTTCGATTTCGTAGTCTACAGTCTCTTGAGAGATGTCCTCTTCTTCCGCAATTGAAACAGTTTATTTCCCTCGGTGAATATCTTTCATTATTTTGTGGGCGATATGATTCTCTCGTTGGTTGTCTGTATGCATTTTGATTATTTTGCATTCTATTCGTTTCTCTTTCTCTAGATTGCCTTCTTCTTGGGTTACTTTCGTTACTCTCGTTATTGTTGTTATTTGGGTTTCTTTCTCTACGAGATCTATTTTCTACATTTTCATTTTCTGATGTTTGATTTCTACCTCGATTTTGCTCACGTTTAGTGGAGGTGGGAGGTTTCCATCCTGCCTCTACTAATGCTACTATGACAGGGTCTGTTGGAGATATAGGTGGTGTGATTGGTTTCACTGGTTCTTTTTTCTCTGGAACCTTACCTTTCATCATCTCTTCCATCTGTTTTGTTAGTTTAGCTATCGTTTCTGTAGCTTTGTTTAGCATTTCTTCTGTTTTCTGAACATCAGTCAAATCTAATGCCTTTTCTTTAAATTCTTTCCAGTCTGTGAAAGTTTTTGAGATTTCACTCTGGGTTTGGAGATTTTTAGATGCAAAAAATTTCCTCATTTCTCCTGTTAGTCTTGGGAGTAAGAGGTCACAAATTTTCTTCTCACTTATTGTTGCATCAAGTTGTTTATAGAGTCGAAAGAATTTTGGTACATTTGTACTGAAATATGTATCATCAAATTTTAATGATTTGATACGCTTTTTTACTGTATCTTTATCTTTTTTAAAGATACGTGTTAATATTTTCTTAACATCAGACCATGAAGTTTCTGGGGTAATTTCGTTTTCTGCTGCGAATAATTCTAAAGCTGTACTACGGAGGGCTATATTTAAATTTCGGATCATTTCATATTCGGTTGCCTCAAATGTTTTTGCTTGGGTTTCGTATTCAAAAAGAAATTCTAGGATATCCTCATCAGGGCCATTTGAAAAATGGCTTGGGGTCCATCTTTCTGACCTTTTCCAAAAGTTGTTCATTGCTAGGTTATGTTGTGCATAAGCCTCATTTGCTGCTGCATATCTTGCTTGTTGTTGTTGTTGCAAAAGCAAGCGTGCATTATTTTCAGCAATTTCTTCTGAGTTCATTTTATTATTTTCAGATTTTAGAAATGGATTATTTTTATTTTCAATATTTATTACGTTGACGTACGTGTGGTCTTTTTGATCAAGAAATTCCACGCGTATTTCTGGTGGTAATAAATTTATAGGATCGAAAGAATCTTCTTCAGCTGTTATCGGAATTTTACTTTTTGGTTTTTCCAAATTTTCTGGACTTTTTACATGAATTTGGACTGAATGTTGAATTTCGGTCTGTGAGGACTTCCCTGTCCTTGAGGGACTAGTGACGATAAATCAGCACTAGACTGTGAGGGTCTATCGACAAAAGTTTGATTCAATATTGATTGCTCTCCGAGGAAGATTTCGTCTTCGTCGTTGGGAAGAGAGAAATCAGATGTGACCGAAATTAATTTTTTAGGTGACACGTGGTGTGACACTTTAGATAGGAGTTTTTCAAAACTTGAGCTAAGGCTTCTTCTTGCTAACCTTTTTTCTGTCTCTTCTTTTTTCTTTTTCTCTAATTCTAATTTCTTTCCTTTAGTTTCTAAATCTTCTTCCTCTGTGTCGGAGAAAATTTCTTCTGCTTCGTTGGGGTCTTTATTTTTTATACTTCTTGTTACTCTTCGATAACTTTTACTTTCCTCAATTAATTTATCAAAATCACTTGCTCTTTCAAATTTTTCGGTGTTGGGGTTAGAATATAGTATATGTAACAACCAATGTTTGGGATGTCTACCTTTATATAGCTTTTTCTGAAGTTCAATACGTGTTCTGCCTTCTATCCTTTTTACTTTAGCAGCTTTTAGCACACGATAAAGGAACAATGTGGACACACGACTTCCCCAATGATTATTAAGGAGTGGGTAATTTCCTCTTCAGAAAAGTTCTCATACAAATTTTTAGGGTAATCTTCAGATTCCAGAATATTTTCTTCGGCTTTTGAATCTAAAATATCCGGGAGTGATGCACTCGTACTTTCACTTTTTTCAGACATTCGCGAGGGTTGGGATATTTTACATTTTACAATATTATTTACGACATCGATAACGGTTTCGAAATATTCCGAATTAATGGAAGATAAATTTATAATTTGCTTACAGTTGGATGACGGATAATTAGCTGTAGTATTCTCTAGGTTACTAGCGACTTCTTTCTGGTTGACTCCGTTGGTGAGTGATTTTCTGCTTTCTACGTTGTCGATCTGGGTACTGGTTGAGCTGACTTTGTTTCTTTTTGATTGCAGGAACCAGTGCCGGATTTTTGTCTTATTTTTAAGTTTATTTTTAGATTTATTTTTTGTTATTAATTTATTTTTAAGTTTTTTATTTTTACTCTTCTTTATCAAATGTTGCAGTCTTCTGCAATAAAGATTTGATTTCGTAAACGTTTGTTTAATTTCTCTCTAATTATTCGAATTATTTTAGCCACGATTTTTTTTATAAATTACATAAAAATTATTAGCTCTATTAAGAATTTAATCAATTAATTACGAGCTCCAAAAAAAAAAATTTTATTTTTCACACGATTTGAAAAATATTTTACGAAATTTCAACATTAATTAAATTAAAAAAAATTTTACTTCCGAAGGTTTTTTTGTTCGGGCGCCAATTTGTTGCGAATGTAATTCATTAATTTGAATTTACCTCAACAAATAAGATAATTTCTTTTATATTATCTTTTATTAATATTTCACGTTAATTATTACAACACTTCGAAATTATACTTAATACTATTTCTTAAGACTAATGAAACCTAATGTTCACAACAACTAGTGTGAACCCTAACTTGTCTACTTGACTGTAGGTTTAGGAATGATCATGTCTTCCAAATGAGGACACGACATCACCTTCGTTTTCATTGTTTTATCAAATATGGCCGACCAAAAAGGTGGCGTGATACAGAACATCCGCCAAATATGATGACATGAAATAGTCAGCATATCTGGTGGTGTCTGATCGTGAGAAGCAATTCGGTATATAGACAGCTATTATTCTAAGAATTAAGAATAATAGTTGTCTATATTTTTGTTCGACACGTTTCTGTAGACGAACTGATTCGTCTGCAGAAACGGGACGGAACAACAGGGTTCAAAATTGAAATTGAAATTTAATTTAAATGATTTCCTATACTTGGGGCCAAATAAGCTAAGCTCTGATGTTTAGGGTGTACTAACACAACGTTGTTGCTCATTATCTATTCAACAATATATGTCATCTTCATTGGAAAAATAATTTTCCGGTTTTATCAAAAATTTCTAAATTAATAGGCATAAAACTTCTTTCAAACCTGCCCTCTTTGACAATATATTACTACGTATGGACAGCTCTTATATTAAGATGAGTATCATAAACTTGAGCAATTAATTAAACATTTTAATATTTTGAAATAAACACCATTCAGATATTGTAGATATTAAAATCAACATCTTCCAAATCTATTCTTCCTTTACACTAAATAAAATGATACTGTTCCTTGAGAAATAAATTTATATTATTTGAATTTTCAACAGATCGATGTGTATGAAGAGAGAAATATGAAAATCCTGCTTCTCAAAATTAAATCTAGGCCAATTTGAAATTTATGAGTAACATTTTCTGGAGAACTTTATTATTATTATTATCATTATTTTCCAAAGGAAACCTATAAATTTAAACCTTTCACAAAGAAAAAACCTATCTGGTATGAAAATACATTAGGTAGCAGTTTTTTGTTTTTTTTTTTGGATGAAGAGAAAAATCGAATGAAAACTGACACGCTCAACAATATTAGGTAATTAAAACAGGAGATGAAGTAAGAGAAGTGAAATGAAGTATTTTTGGTAATCAAAGTAGATAATTAAAACGAGAGATAATGTGCGAGAAGAGAAACGAGATATTTTTAGCAATTTTCATCACACGTGGAGGTAGAAATAAAATTACTTTTTAGAAAATACAGTAGTTCACCAATAAAGTCATAATAATTATAAACAAACGCATAAAAAAATCTAGTAGATATTAAAATCAAGAATCTTCCTCGAATAATAACTCAAGTTTCTCTACGTACAAGAGAAGGCAAAATAAGGTGTTATATAACTAATGAATTGAGATTTCTATTTAGAAATGTTTCGAATAAAAAATCTTTGAAGCTTAATTTCTAAGAGAAAAAAAAAGGTGACACATTAGGTTTTTTTTTTTGAGAAGGAATGCACCGCCGCTGCGAAAGGGTATCAAAGTTAAACAGTGCTTTGCTCAATTGGATACTATAAGTGCTAGATAATCTTGTTGAGGCTAGAATACGAGTATATGTTCACTAAAATCTTCATGCATAGAGACAGGAAGCCAGAGATAGGTGAGCATTCGTCTCATCTTATTTCTTTCCATGAGAATTTCGGATCCTCAATTTTGACCTGCATATTGCAAGGCATTCATAAATTAAACGTTACTAAAATAACGAAGACTAATCACCAGTTTTTTTTTTTTTCAATTTAAACAGATTTATAAAATATTATAACGAATTTAAGCAGAACAACAATTAACTCTACGTGTAATGATAATTTCATCATTCATATCTCTCTCTTATATATATATTTCACATATATATCAATCACCTAAAACAATTCTCATTATATTGATGTCATGTAAACAAGTCTTTACTTGCCTTTACTGACTCATTTATTCCACTTTCAATGTTTATAAACAAACATAAATACACTTTTCATAACAACTCTTTTCTATGAAACCATTCTGCAGATATTGCAAATACCCAAAATCACCATTTATGTCATTTCCTTAAACTCCTATTGGACAATATCTAAACTTGTATTGTCATAACTCTCCAATCATATCACTACCATTTCCACTCTCCAAGAAATCGCCATATTCTCCTCCCAAAACTTCTAACTATAAAAACTCATGTAACCATGTACATTTTACTTTCTCTTTTTATTAAACTTATTATTCCTACGTAACTTACTATTTAATATTTCACTGTTTTATATCTTGTTTAATACAACCTTTTAACATTTACGAGTATTTAATTATTTTGTAACCAATATTCTCGTTACACTACAATACCCAAGAGTGAGGTTGTACTTCAGGACCGCAAAAAAATATAGAACCGTTATTTTTTGTAGATAGGTACTTATTTAGAATAATTCTTTGTAAAATAGTTAACTATTTTCAATCAAGAACCAGTGAAAAACATTCACTTTGTTCCCACTCAGCCTTCTCTTGCAGGAAGGACTTATCGAAGGGTTAGGGATATTTGGAGTACAATTCGGAAGAGGTTCTAAAACGTAATTATACCAAATTTCATTCCTGTCACTTTTTTTTTTTTTGCATTTTGATGAGACTAATTATACAGTTGGGATAAATATCATAACATTACTTAATCACTTACGTATTTCGTCGAAGTAAAATGGATACTCTCCGGGCATTGAGCAGTTTAGTCTAGATTTCAAAAATGATGTCCATCTGTCTTGATAAATGTGCGGACCACCTTTGTCATTTTTGCAAACTCTACCGACGCGTGAAAATATCACCTAAAGGCATAACGTGACATGAACAAATCAGTGTTAATAACGAGAATCAATCTAAAGTAAATGGCGAATTATATTATTAATATATCAGCGATAGTAATTTTGCTCGAAGAAGTTAAGGTACCTACAGGTACATACAAATGTAGATTGAAACTTCAAGATTCTGTTGGTTCTCTTTTACTTTCCTTACAATTCTACCAATTTTAATGAATGATTGATTTCAACATTATATACCATAAGAGAAGAGAGAGTGAGTGAGATAAAAAAGGAAGTAGAGGCCACAAGTTATATGGAATGTAATTTACGCGCATCACGATAGGTACCTATGTAACCTCCAGGTACAATCACCATCAGCACCATCAGCTGATAGTCATAATCACTCGATTGTGAATCAATGGTAGGTACCGATGTGCAAATGTAATCTACGAGTTATATTATTTCGACAATTTGTGCGATTATCTTTTGAAAAGTTGATTATGTACGAGTATACGATTTTCGAAGACATTTTCTTCTCTTTCTCACACAGAAAGGAAGGAAAGTTCTCGAGGCGGGCAAAAAATTACGAACTAGGTAATCAATCAAACATTCAACTTTTTTAATTTAATTTCTTCTTTCTTCTTTAACTTGAGGCCGAAGTTGAAATATACGAGAAAAAATTATTAAATTAATTACGCTTGACCACAGATCTGCGTCCTCCGAATGGTGGCAAATACATTACGAGGGCGAGGGTTAGACAGGCATGCCGAAGTGGGCTTAATCGGCATTTCGAAAACTGAAACCAGTTATTTCGATAACAAACTTAGGTTGGAAGAAAGAAGAGAAAAAAAAGTAAGTAAATGAAACATCAAATATTTTTAACGGATGAATAAACGAGAAAAGTATAAACCGTCGTTCGTAGGTATTACATAACTAGTAAATGTGATGAGAATAGACGCTGGAATATTGCTTGACAAAAATATACAAAACAAGATTTTAACGTAAGGTGTCGCTACAAAATACCAAAAGTTCTACGATCCCTATGAAGATCTTTAGGCTTAAAAAAAAATCTATAAATATAATATTGCATAATACTTATAAAAAATAAGAAATGATTTTTAGGCAAACATAAATTAAGTTATGAATGGTTCGGCCTATCTTGTGATAAAAAATGGCATACCTACATACATATAATGGGCCTATATTTATGCAGAAATCGTATTTTCGGGTCTATTGTAAAGTTGTCTTTACCAGAACCGTAGCGATACAAAATTTTTTGGGGGAGCTAAATTTCAAAATTTTCCAACAAACTATAAAAACTTTCAGCTCAAATGTGAAGAAAAAACATACTGGTTCTTCTGTAGCCTATGTTCATTTTATTCAATTTTGTTTTTCTCGTCAAAATTACTAAAAAATTATAAATTTTCCCATTAGTTTCAAATTTTTTAATTTTTCAGCCAATTTTAAATTATTGGGCGGGGCATGCTGCCCCCCTATACCCTTATAGCTACCACCCTGGTCTTCAACCTCTTGAACGTTAAAAATATGTATTTCTGCAAATTTTTTTTTTGTCAATCCGCATCGAATAATATGGCAGCTCATCAATCGTATTTCGGCCTTAAACTTTAACCTTTCTGAGTGCCTATCCTACGAATCAGGTGCTGGCTAATCAGTGAATTTTTTAATGCAATACATGGTTTTCTTCCTGTCAATTTCATTTTTCAACACATTTTAGTAAGGTAAGTATCCGAAAATAAATGCACTATTCAAAAATATTTTCAGTAGGTACATAATAAAGTGCAATGAGAATCAACAACAGAACATTCAACTAACCTAAAATGTTCACAGAATAAAGTCTAAAACCTTTAGTGACAATCGACAAACGACATTAACGATTGTTAAAATTGAAGTGAATTGGTAGATGGAAAAAATAAGAATTAATTAAGAGTGGTAATTAATTTCGAATTATTCAAGAAAAAAAATCAGATGGTTCTCATAAAGTAACTAAGCAGAAATAAAGGCCTGCATTTTTTTTTATTCAAAAAGAAACTATCAAAAATTTTTAAATTAATCATCCTTTCAGTATTTTCAATAGCCTCACTGAAAGAACAGGTATCAACGTTCTCTCTCATAAAATATCTACGACAATAATTTCAGTAATTATTGATTTTTTTACAATTTCAAGACTACCCTACAGGGGTTCAAGCTTGATCAATGAAAATTTATGATGATCCAGTTTCTTGTAAGGACAGATTATAATACTACATTTAAATTACCTATTGAAAATCATACGAGAAATTCAATTTTTCTAAAGGCTTGTCTACACTTTTATCACGTTTAAAAAATATAGAAATGATTACCCCTGGGGGATTTACTCCAGTTATACATTGGATTTTCAGGCGCATTGGCATAAAAATTCATGATCATTCTTAGGTCGCAATCATACGTTCCTGAATTCATAAGTTGACAAAAATACACACTTTCCAATCTACCGTTGAAGTTTTGAAACTATGATCGACATTAATTGCAGAATTCCTGCATTTCTCAAACTTTGTACTCAATCATATCTAAACTAAAGGTACATACCTAGCCTAAGCCTAATACTCACAATGTGTAAAACATTGGTGCGTAGTTGTTGTTGTTATTATTGATGGTGTGGCGATGAAATGCTGCCACAATGGCTGATTTGGAAGTTTTTGCCCTACGTACTAATAAGATATGAACTGAAAGCTTTGCTAGGATTTCTACTAGGGCATTAGATCATGTACGCTTATTAATCGAATGAAATTCCTAGAAAATAATTAATAATTCAAGGAGGTTTTTTATAGAATACAGAAAACAAAACAATATTATGTATCATAGAAAAAGAATTTCCTGATTAGGCTAATTATTTGAAATACCTACAGTAAGTAGCAAATAATTCCACGTACCCAGTTTAAACTGAAACGTAGGTACCTATTTTGCTTCTCATTTGAGATCAGATCTATGTGTTCGTAACATTTTATGTGGCATTCAGCTAATACGATACGCACAGTTTGTGGAGCAATTTACACTCGCTACTGCATTTTAATAATGATAATAACCCACACCATACTGATATGCTATAACATATTTTATTTTGTAGAACTTTTGCGCTACACGGTAAACAGGCACTATATATATAAACAATTTTATATATATATATCCAACTCGTTATTTAGATGGTTAATTGATCCAGACGATAAAAAATCACGAACTCAATACAACTGAATCAGAACTGCAGACATATTTTGACTGAAATTAAGGTAATCAGATCGTCCTTGAGAAAAGAAATTAACATTGTATTATACAGAATTAGATACAAGTGTACGTTTGCCAATATGTAGCAGACAAATAACGATAATTTGATTTCACAATTGTACCCATTTCCATTGTAACTGAATTTTTTCGACGTCCCAGTATTATTTCACGGCGAAAAACAGCTTCTATTTTTTTCTCACTTATCGTTCAGCCTCAAAAAACATTCTCAAGCAAGTTATTCTTGCACGACCGGACAAAAGACTTGCTGATTCATTTCGACGTTTACTCAACATTTTCACGATATGTTCGAATATTACTTCATCATCATCGACAATCATAGAGGTAATTGTTACGACCAGGTTAGCAAAACCGTTAGGTACCAACGCAGAGAAAAAGAAATGTTTTTGAACCAGTCAAAGCACGTTGAAATAAAGCTGGCATTTCTCCAGCTATCTTAAGATGTTTTTTTTGTATGACAACCGTACATACAAATATGAAATAATCGATTCGATTTTATAAAGGCCACGAAGAAGACATACACTCGACTCGAATACACTGGTTACAAGAAATGAGAGCCGGTACTGAAGCACCAAAATGAGAAGAAAGTTCAGTTCTTTCACATTAGGAAGTAAAAGTGTAGTCTAAACAAAAGTTTATTCGTCAGACTGCAACGAGTAGCCAACATCAAGTCAGGAATTTCACTCCAATTTCGTCAATTCTCTATCACCTAATTTAAAGTTATGCAGTGATATCGCTAATGTTGATTTCGTCTGACAGGTATATTATTTATTAAAGGTTAAAAAATTTTACTGGGTAGAAAGGCAAGGAAAGTTTACAAACAAAACTTTATTGTTGCTCTACATGCCTGAGCCGCACGTAAGGAATACACAGGAAGTAAAAATCGAGAGGGGCTCCATGCGGAAATTATTTTAAAACATCGAAAAATTCAACAAGGTTTAAATCCAGAAATTGTAAAAAAATCCTCAACGATCAGGGAGACAATGTGGCTTTTATGGATCCATATTCTAGCGAGCACTTTATTGAAAACAAAAACTGTCGATAATTGCGAATCAAGAAAATTTAATAAACCGGTCACATTTAATTGACAATAAAAAAAAATTGAAACTTTATTGCTACTGACTAGTTACAAAATTTTAAAAGACATATTTACTGTAACAAGTAACAGATCTAAAACGATAACCATAATCTTCCTATCTACGTATCTAGTATCTTCTACGAAAAAATCTTATCGTTGCCAAGGGCTGCTGCTGTAATTCCCTCTTCAGATTGATTAAGATCAAATTTGATTGGTCGCAAACCAGTTCTGATTTAATCAGGAGATACAGCTGGTAATCGATTATGTTGGAGCATTTGACGATGCCAGCATGCCAAATTTCCTCCCCTGACATCACAACACAAGTCCGCGAATCACCTTTTCGGGTCTGTCAGCAGGTAGTAATAACGGTATAGCCTTCAAAGTAGAAGCCGCATCTTAGTTGAAAGAATGAGTTCACGAAAGGTTATATTTTATTCTATAGTAAAGCGAAACAAATCACAGGCTTTTTACGTCAAGTGGATTTTTATTTCAGTTATATTTATTTCATGGTCTCAAAGGTGCCGGAAAATGGTATGAAGGATGATTTTGCAGGTGCAGAATTTAGAATTTATGGGTATTAAGAAGAAATCGATTATATTGTTAATAAAGAATCGATGAGTGTTTTGGGGATGATGCTCCGAGATTTACAGAGGGTTATGATTTTCGTACAAAGCAGGGGTTAATGCCTTTCAATTTAAAGTATTTTATGATTTTTAGCAACAATGAACAAAGTCTGGAGAAAGCCAGAGTTCCAAGAATTGCTTAAAAAATAGCGCTAAGTGATCTTGAGGGTGATCAGGGGCGAATTATGATAAGTTTTTGCGAATAGTTTTCACAAATTACAAAAGGGAGACCGATTTCAGAACGGGGTAACAAAATTTACTAGGATCATTGATTAGGTATGTACACTATTCAGTCAACGATTTGGATTGTTTTTTCTTTATAAAAAAAATATCTCTAGCCACAAAAAGGAACAGAGTGAGAAAAACTTAAGCGGACTAAGCGAGTTTTGCTTTGATTTCTCTTCTACACGAAAATAATCAAGCATAATCAAACTATCGTAGGCAGGTAACTTATATCAGTACAATCATCATTTTTCGCTTCATATTATATTGTTTTAAGACTTCGAGAGTTTCGCGTTCGAGCATACTGTACGGAATTGTTCACGTTCGGTCTTCCCATTAGGTGTAATCTAATCAAGATTTAGATACAATACAAATGTTTTTAGCTGAAAAGGTGAACTTAATACCAGGATAATAACGTCTCGACCATAAGAGATTTTATATACGCAGGTTTACACGCGAAACAGGTAAAGTATACACACGTACAGCCCATTGCCTGCGCCCCGTCATTAAATAATAAAAGTTTACAACCTCCAGAAATTGAAAACTGTAAAAAGGTTTTCGTCGCTAAACTCACCTTTCCACAGTTGATATGTTCGACAGCTGGCTCTCGAAAGAAAAAAAACATGTAATCTTGGTAGGATACGGAGCCGACAAAATTTGGTTCTGCAATTCAATGAACATGAAAAAATAAAAAATAGAAAAAAACGATTTAGTATTCTGTGTCGACGTATGCATTAGATGGTCGTTTCTGGCGGTATTAAACGTGACCAAAAGCAGTGATAATTTTCGTTTTTTACTCTCAAGCCTATAACGTACACGCAAAAATTTGAATAGTGTATGTTTTCGGAGTATGAGTGTACACAGGGTGTTGGCGTAATCGACATCAAAACTCCTGATGGTGGTAGAGTAGGTCAAGTACATACGTGTGAGAGTGGTTACATACATAACTGCAGATTAGAGAAATGTTGAAAATAGGGACGACAGTAAAAATTTGTATTTTCTGTCCTTCCATCTGAAATAACTCAAAAAACAAAAAATACTGAGCTCTTTTGAAAGAATATATTTCTTCCAACATTTTCTTTACATAATATTGTGATTTTTACTCAATTTTTTTCCAAGGGCACACTGAAATGGCACATTAGAATAACAATAACATTTTTATTACGAATTGAAAACAAAGCAGTAGCTGAGTATGCAACTACTAAACACGTTTGTACTTAATCTACCCCATCTCCACCATAAGTTTAGACATCCACTCCGCCAACACCCTGTATATCTTTTAGACTTTCGAGTCTCAACTCACCATTTAATTGTTTCGAATCCGATCGTTCAGTATGTAATGGTTCTCGGTATATAACAGGATCGCTTCCAGAGAAATCAGTTACTGTAGCCGAGTACAAATGACCATCTGTAAAATTCAAAAAATCGAATATGTAATAATTGGCTTTGAAATAGACAAGTATAGGTAGTTAATAGCCGTCGTTATTCTGCAGCAGCAGCAACAGCAGCAGTATTGGTTAAGATAACATACTTGAAAATATTGCAGTACTGTTGTGCGTAGGATCGAATGGGCATTTGCAAATACCTGGAATATTCGTTTCTATTACCAGTGGTTCATCCTAAAGAACGAAATATATTTATAGAAGTTGGTAAAAACGAAAAAAAAAGTACAAAGAAATTGCGGAAATTTAAAAACAAAAATTTTAGCACATGACGTCACAATTTTTTTGTTTTATATTTACATTTACTCACCTGACTGACGTTGTATTTTTGGCATAATGGCTTATATGCGTTCGTCCCGCACACATAGAGAACATCGTGGCTGATCTTTGCGGCAACTCGGATGTAATTATGGCACTCGTTCTGTAAAAAATACGACACAGATGTTTGTAAAGGTTTTAATAGCATCATTAATCAATTATTATAATGCTTAATAGGTCGCTCAAAAACTCAATCGTAGATGTTACGTCCGAAATACTTACAGCCGATGTTTAAATTTATAATTTTCAAGAGGATGAGAAAAATTTAGCCACTCCGGTCATTGGAATAGACCTAAATAATGTTTCAGTCAATTTTTCGTCAGATTGAAAATAAGAAGAATTATTTCAGTTTTCCTCAACAATGGGTACATATTCTCACACTTTTCCTGACAGAGCTTCACTTGATGTAAGAAGGGTTACCAACCATGTTCCCCTTGGCTTCGCCTCTGATCCTCTGTTAAATTTTTTTTTAAATCGGAGATGATGAAAATATTAAATTTTTGTTAGTTGCATTATCAGGGGCCCAGAAACGGATGGCCTCACTTCGACACCTGCGTTTTAAGACTGCCAATTTGAAAGGAAAAAAATAAAACAATAAAACATTATGTTTTTTCAGTTTAAACCTTGCGGTTCATTCACGATTCTGAAAGTATAATTTACATTCATTTCAGTTGCACTCATGAATTATAAAGATTGTACGAAACATTTGTCAAGACGAGAAGGATCGCACACAAAAATTACGATAACCACGTTGACAAAAGGCTATCGCTAAATAAAATTTGAATCTCTTGCCACGCCCCGTGGCCGATAATATTTCGAAAGAAACCGAATATTACGTTTCAAATCGTAGCGATCAAGAGGAATTTTCTCACGTCAAATTATGTTGAGGAAAGTATGTAAGTGCGAACAAGAATATCAAAGATAACAACGGAATAAATTTTTTTCAACTTATTTTCAAATTTTTGAGTAAAATTTGATTACCTATCATTTTTATATTTTTCAGTGTTTTCGGAAATAAAAAAAAAAAAAAACTGGTAAGTGAGCAAAAAGTATGAGCTAGAAGTACAAAAATAATTCAACTAGCAAAAATTAACAACGAGGAAAGCAATAAGAAAACGATCCACACTTTTCTCCCGGTAAACCATCTTAACGACATTCAAATTTTTATTGAGATAAAACAAAAATAGTGTTAGAGGACGGAACGTCAGAAAGATTCTTATCGATATGCAATTCTTGAAAACTGAAGGTCTGATCAGCACTTGTACAGAGGTTGGTAATTCTCAAGTCGTAATTGTTGCTTGAAAATTGTTCATGCGTTCAGCCTTTTAGAGGTCTAATTCAAAATGCAAACTCAGCATCCTCATCACAAAAGGGAACTAGATTTGTTCGAATGTATTTGAAATTCAAAACAAGTGCTGGTTTGATTGGAAATCGTCAAAGAGCCAGACCAATCATTTTATTTCTTATTTGAGAATCTCATTAAGTACATCAACTCATTTCAAAACGAACTGGCAGGATTTTAAAAATTTATTCTAGATTAAAATATCGACAGTAATGAAGAATAGGAAACAGTTACCAACGATATTTATTAATTTAAAAAAACGATACACATCAGAGAACTCAATCATGTAGGAAAAAAGAAAAAGAAAAAAATGAGTAAAAAAAAAGGTTCACGACTTCTAAAAACCTCCGAAAATTCTCGTTCCGCATTATTGATTCAATGGAACATTTCCTTTTCTTTGTAAGGTAGCCTTCATTTCTAAGTATAAATAATAATTCAACAAAAACCAAACAAGAAAGAAGGGTACGCCGAGCAGCATAAACGAGCTTACAAATTTTTAAAACGAATGAAATTCTGGAGGTTTTATTTTATTTTTTTCCGTTCTCTTTCGCGAGGAGAGTAACTAAAATCTATACTGGTTACAACAAATCTCTGATGGCAAATGTTGCAATAAAAATACGAAAATACGAAAAAACGAAAAAAGAAAAAAGTGGAGGTCCTAATAAATATCAATTCCAATGTAGCTTGAAAATAAACATTCATGGCGATTTTTTCTGAAGAAAAGATAGAATAGACGAGAAAAGAGCTTTCGAATGAGAAAAGTACTCAGATTTATTTATTTTTGGGTTGGAAATCATTTTCATTCAAACGAATAATTCGACAAACATGAAAAAGAAAGACTGATCTGGAGAAAAAAAAAAATTGGAAACGAATCAAATAACTATGGCGATTCAAATATGTTAGCTCCTAAGAGAAAGATCAAAATATTATGTACCTTCTCATTTGATAACAATAATCGTACTATGATTGTATAAGTCAACGAGCATATGAATTAACACTAAATGTACAATACGCTATGTGTTGCACGATGTTCAGTGAGGCTAGTTACCCCCACACCATTAAACCTATACCTACCATTAGTAAAGCACAGGAAATATGCGTTTTTTATCAGAATTTTTAGTCTTACTTCTATTATTTAATGAGATAGCTACGTTTTTGTAATAATAAAATTTTAGAGGAAGTTTCAAGGAATAAAATGGGCTTAAGAACAAGAAGTTTGAGCCATTAGAAGCTGAGAAAATTGAAGAAGCTGAAGTCGGGCATCAAATTGGTTTAGTTTTATGTTATCAGCAGAATTCATCTTAAAGACAACTAATTAGAACTACTCATTTTCACGATTCATTGTTTTTGAATCTTATCATTAGTTGTCTTTAGGGAAAAGTTCACTAACATTAAATTAAACCAGTTTGATATATGATCTCATCTTCTTAAATTTTCTCAACTTTTAATGGCTCAAACTTTTTGTTCTTTAGCTCATTTTATTTCATGAAGCCTCCTCTACAATTTCATTTATGTCAAAAAAGTAGTTATCTCTTAAAATAAAATAACTAGGACCAAAATTCGTGTAAAAGGGCATACCTCCTATGCATTTCAAGGGTTTAATGGAGTGGGAATAGAGATCTCACTGAAAATGACCGAACTGTGCCTCTAGTATAATTCATATGTTCGTTAATATAATTCAACGACTATTTGATAATTTTATGATAAAATATACTTAAATTCTTTTTTTTTTCATAATGTGGATCATAAAATTCGCCAAATTAATTAAAAATGATTTTATCGCACCTTTCAAACCTACTAGCGCTATTTTTGTTGATAATCACTAAATTTTCAATTCAAAATAATTCATTTATCTTTAAATTAGGTTCCTAATCGATTTTATTTTTGTTACCAAATTGATATCCATTTATTCAAAACCACAACCATATGATTATATTGCAAGTCGGTAAGAAATAAATTCATGGCTACTTTCATAGATATTTAGGAACTGTAAAGATTTCAAAGCAATCAACACGCCTGAGAATCTGTCTTCATTTTAATTAAGTAAAATATTAATGTATACCCAACTCATCTATAATTTTTGCAATACAAAATGGTAAACTTAGAACTTTCCATTTACGACGCATCTATTTGCCACTGAACTCATCGATTGTTACGTTTTCATCAATTTCAAAAAGAATATAAAACTGATTTGATCCATTTTCCATAAAAATGATACCTACCACGTTTATAAAAACGAGAATGATAAAAATCACAAAAAAGAAAGGTGTAGGTACAGTTCAGCCATCAAGGACGGTATTCACACGAGTGAAAAAATTACAAAGATATGGAACAACAATAAACTGATAGAAACTACGTTTATGATGGATTCATTTTGGAAATTTTTGATACCACAGTAAAAGCGATAAATGTTGGTACCTACTTAACTAATAATGATCAAAAGACAAATACTGATCTAAAATTGACGAAATCGAAATAAATATGGGTGATAGAATCAAAAATTTGTTGATTACTAATGGTAAGAATATCCACGAATGATTGAAAATCAATTCAATTGAAGTATCTATCTCGAAAACTTATCAATAATAGTAATACTAGTAAAATTTAATGTAAAACCAAAGGTAAACGTAAGAATCACTTATCACTATTAGTTTCACTGAACATATTTTTGGAAAGAATTCTAGGACAGGAGAGAGGAGAGATTGTTTTTAAATTATGAATAAAATTCTCAGTCCCCTTTAAAAAACAATTTTTCAAAAACCGAAAAATTTTTAATATCGTGATAAATTATTGTTTTAATTTGATCTAATCTAATTATTTCAATTTTCTAATTATTTCTCACTTTTTAATTTCCAACTAATTATTTCTGAATTTTTAAGTAAATAGAATAAATGGTGATGAGTACGCATCGAAATATATCAAAATGTATTTGAAGAAAGAAATATTATAAAAATTCTTTTCCGAACTTCTTCCCTGCAGAAAAGAATTTTGCAACATTTTAAAACTTGAACTGCAAACAAATTAAATAAAAATCTTAAAAAATGAATACAATAAAAAATTAAATTCGATTTAATAAAAAAATTACACAAATTTATAATTTTGAAACTAATTAAACAAAATTTTATTTTTAATAAAATATAAGAAAATAAAAATTCAAAATACCGGATTATTTTCTTCAAAAAAATTTTTTTTTCTCAGAATCAATAACCTCCTTGACATAATGTCCTCAAAAACCCCCCCAAAAGTATGTATAATACTGCTGACTATATCTCATTTTAACTTCACTGAAGATAATGAGAATTGGGCCGAACAACTGTAACAATAAGTAAACGGATTATGCATAATGAATTTCGATAAAAATTTTGACAATCAACGGTGAAATTATTTTAGATCTCAAAATATCAAATGAATATATTTTGTAGTATTTCTTTTTCATCTTCCCGGCAGAATTAATTGCGCGGATCTTAATCTTTTTCCTCTAAATTTCCTTTCTTCAGATAGCCGTTTTGCGCAGGAATGATGCTCAATTAAATTACCATCAAGAAATTTTTTTTTTCAAACCGTCGTCGCTGCTTACAGTGCTTACATTTTTTCTAGTCGAAACAAAATCGAAAATGATAGAATTAATGCGTTGTTCGAGAGAAACGAAGTTAGATGGTCAAATGATTATAGGAGTTAATGAACTTCGAACTCAAATATTTAAAATTGATAAAATTTTTTCGTCATTTAAATCGCATCAAAATTTGCGGGAGGGAGAAAACAATAAAATTGACAAAATCTGAGAAAAAATTTTTCACGTTGAAGATAAAATTCGACGTTCGTAATTTTTAAAGGTAATTTTTGACGATCAATGGTCGAAAAAATCTGAATCAGCTAGTTGATAAATTTTCACGGATATGAGATAAATTTTTTTAATTAAGTTATGCGGTAGGCTAGTGTCGGTAACTTAAATTTGGCAAGAACGGTTAAATATTCAAATATCTGCATTATTAGGTAATTACTAATCTCAAGTGATTCAAAAAAATGTTCAAAAATTAAGTTTTTTATTCAATTTAATAGAAATTAATCGAGTTTTTGGTCAAAACAAATCAATTATGTTAATTAGTTTTTTGAATAAAAAATAATGGGTGGGGAGAAGAGCATATTTATCCTAGGACTATCAGAATTATAAAAAGTAGAAGATTGAAAACAATTTACATGAATTTATTAATTTTCTTTTTTAAAATAAGATTAACCGAATAACTACATTTTTTTTGTCTCTACAAACACCAGACAATTATCACTGATCAATACTTTCAGAGTATCAAGAACTGGAACCGATCAAGAAGCCAAAAATAAACAAAAGTGGAAAGTCTTAAGAAGGATGGAGAAATTTTACGAATTAATAAAGCAAAGAAATACAATTAAAAAGAAACACGAGGCACTATATACGTATGTGAAATGTTATTTATTTATTAGCAGGATAAGGAACTCGATGATTTTATAAATCAATAAATTTGATAAAATAATAGAAAAATTTTCATTTCGATCATTTATTCAGGGAGGTATTATCATGGTTCCACGAGAGAAAATTTAGTCGACATTTTTACTCACAGACTCAAAACTGAAATAGCCAATGCAATATAATTATATGCGTACAAAATATGAATAATAAACCGACATGAAACTGTTATTAGTTGTAATCCATGGAAAAATTTATGAGGAGCAAATTTTAATAAGTGTAACAAAGTTAATAGAAAATTGAAAAAAAAAAAAAACTCATGCATTTATACGATTTTTACTCTACAATAGACTTTCTACGTTCCAGGAATTTTATGGCAAAACATTTCTATCAATTACCATGGCTTAGTTTGTTCAGTTAAATAAATTAAGAAAAAAATATAAAATCTGATTAAAATAATGGTTGACCATTGATGAAGAATTCCATCGAATATAAATTGAAACTATGGGCTGATTACGAAATAAATTAAGGTAATTAAGTAAATATTTATTCGATTCCATTTTCGAATGGCAGATTTTACTTAATTTTTCGAACACGCACGTACACATACTATGTAATAAGTGACTAATGAAGGAATTAGATAACGAGATGCTATTTATATTTTGATTTTGAGTCAATTAATAATTACGTCAGACTTACCAAAAATGAGTGCCTACAACATCAATTGTGAAACATTTCAAATCGAAAATACCTTAAGGTCCTCCCCTTCCGGATTATTTTCCTCGAATTTTCAGTGACACACAGCCACACACCGATACTTGCGAAAATATTCGGGTACATAAAAAAATTCATTCCATAAGTGATGCTCATATAAAACGTTTTTCAGAACATATGAATGTAATGGATGTTAACCAAAAATACTGGCCTACTAATGAGAAATTTAATAAAAGCATACGCTCAGCTCATTCATTATTTTCGCCGCAAGAATTCCTTGAATAATTTCAAAAAAAAAATTTAAGGGACTACATCAACTGTGGAAGAGATTATGTCGAAATTCATAAGACATGTTTGCTGATTTATATCTTACAAGTTAAGTCTTTTTATGTCTGATCACTTCTTTACGGAGGCTTTATTCGTGATGACTAAGACCATCAAAATTTTTACACTTCCGATAGAATAACCAGTTGAACGAAAAAAATATTTTCATCTTTCACTGCGATCGAGTATAAAAATTTCAGGTAGGTAAGATAATAAATTAAATTCTCAGGTTTTAGAAACAGTTCACGAAAAACAATTTTTACATAGACCCAAAAAGAGATCAGTGTAGCCTGTGCTATAAAGAAAGAAAATTTACTAATCTGCTAATAATCAATTTTTAAAAGCCAATATTATTGTGTATAATAGGTCAGATTTTAAAATACCTATTATAGCGATTCATAAACAAAAGGTAGGTGATTTAATACCTACTAACAAAATACGAAAAAAAAAAACAAAAAACATTAAACTTTGAGGTTATTAGGTAAACACATGTAAATACATTGAAAAAGATGAGTAATATATACGTAAAAGGTTTAATCCAACATCCGTCGGAGTCAGAAATCAATTTTAACATGTTTACAGAGTTTTTTAAAGTACTTAGAATGGAGGGTCACAACAAATTTCCAAAGACAATAAGCAAACTCACGTGATTAGAATACTCAAGCCTCTTACTAATTGTGACAAATTTTGAATAGGCTTAATAAGATTATTTACAATTTACAGAGGTAGCCTACACATCAGAATAATCTGCGTGCGTGACTAATATTTATTTCAGAACACGTGATGAAATTTTATGCTTACGATTTTTGGCCTTCAAGTTGACTGAAATGCAGAAGCAAACAGAAATCAAATCAAGTTTCGTCTTCAAATGAAAACAAACAAATATTTCCAACTTGTAATTAATTATACTTGGTAAAAACAAATGTATACAGTAGGTACCTACGACAAACAAGTAATTTTTATCGATGAAAAATACAATAGGTGTTGGCCAAATTTCGGTATTTTCTAAATTAGCCTCACTATTGATCGAGGAAATCGATAAATTTGATTCGCAACATAATTTATAATTTAAGTATATAATTTGTAATCGATATACAAAAACTTAACAAACCCTCTATGAATGGTTGATTTTTCTATGATTTAAACCAGAAATCCTTGATTAAAACCCCACACGGGCAGGAAATGAATTTGATCAAAATCGACAGCTGATAATTAATAAAATTTCTGCGATTAATCACCGAGATATTGAATAAAATATTGAACACTGCCTCATAATAGGCGTTAAATTGTCTTGCAATACATAACTGGTTTTCATTAAATAATTTAATAGAAAAAATAAAAATTGAATTAACTTTTTTGGGTATAGAATCCAACAGAGCGAGAGAGAGAGAAAGAGCGTGAGAGTGAGAGGAGGAGGAGAATAAAACGGAAATCGAAACGACCACGATCTAAATCTTTTCGAAACGATTCATAGTGAATTTTGCTCAACAACAGGGTGGGTGTTATTTAAAAAAAATTTCAACACCGAAGGTTGTAAATTTTCAGTTCATTTATATGAGTTCGCGTCTTCACGTGAACGGATATTCGAATCAAAGAAGTAACCATTAAAGATGGTAAAAAGAAGGGAAAAAAAAAAAAAGTACAGGATGTTATTAATTAAAACAGTTAGTATTTCACGAGCTCCTTTAATCCGTTACATCTAATAAACATGTATCGCAGATTAAAAATTAATTACGAAAGTATGAGATTAATTCGGTCACATTGTTACATAGAATTAACAACGTATTTTATATGTGTACGTACTACAGCACTGCGTTGTATATACGCCACCAATAAATTTCTTCCTCAGTTTTACTGATGTTATATGTTTGCAAATTCTGTGGTTTTCTTATGAACCTTAGGAATATTTTAATGGCAGTAAGTACCTACCTATGCGCATAAAAGAATAGTTTGAAAATAAGAAAAAAATTACTGACCTCGAATAAAATTATTCAATGAGTTTGTTTCGATTATGGTTATAGTTATTCATTAACAGGTTCTAATTGGACAATGAGTAATGCTAAATATACGTGCATGTGTGACAAAGGAAACATGCAGTTTCCAAATACGATACAAATAATGTGACATTTAAACATGTGATCGCATGACGACTGCCGAGAAAAATAAACTGATTTTTTAAATTTTTTTCTAAAGCGCATACTAATGACCCATTTATGACGGTATTTTTGTTTCGTTATGAACACACCTGATAATTTAACGAACATATAACAATGAATTAGCCAAACCCATTCGATACAACAGTAAGTCGTCATAAATTTTCTGCGAATTCCGATCTGATTCAAAGTTACCGCAAAAAAGAATCATAATCAACTTATAGTCTGGTGGGGTATCCCAAATTTCAAACCAACCACGTTAGGTACAGGTAATACGAAAGCAGAACGTTGCATTTAGAAAAATGCTCAAATAAAATAACAAAAAATAAATAAAAATCGTACAAGCCTTTCCTTGACGTCTTCATAATTTTTCATTCTTAAATTGTAGGTATGCTACGTTTCAAAGAATCTATTAATGAACCACTTGGTATACTTAAAGAAGAGTAGAGTGATGACGACATAATATTTACGAGTATAATGTGTGTATACATTTTCTTATGTAAAGGGGGTAATGAGGTTATAAGTTACTTCGTCATTACTGTGAAAAATATCCGGCTACGAATGTATAGTTAATGGGCGACTCCTTCACGAGTGTACATTATATAAAAAATGAAAGTTCATTTAAAATACTTACGTCTGATTTGCCTTTTAATTTACACATCTCGGTATAGGACCCACTTGCACTCCACAATATTCTCTGTAAGTAAAAAAAAAAAAAGAAATACACATAAGTTAGTGTTACATACAAGAATGTAGATGATATAGTCAACGACTAGTGTGTAATTGTTTCAAATTTTTTTCTCATTATTCTTCAACAATATTAGCATAGAAAAAGAATAATATTTAAGACGAAAGTTTCAATATTTCTCGTACATGAAGCAAAAATTAGGCTTTTAAAAATGTTCATTCACTCGTTTCTTGAAATGCATTCATTATTCATGTAACGAACAACTGCAGATCAATTTTCTCACTAACAAGACGGTTTAAACCCGAAGTCTCAATTATGAATGATCTACACCGAACACGAAACGGAAGTTCATCTGATTTTAATGCACATTTTTCAATGCAAGAACTAAAAACCTAAAAAAATGGTTGTATTGACATAACACAATATGGGAATTCCTGACGACAAATTGTTCGAAAAAATTTCTGTCATTGAAATTTAATTTTAAAACTTTCTCACACTTACTATTGCTAAAATTTTATATTTCAGTTTATTTGATGAATTATTTTTATCATTCATTACGATGCTGGGTCGATAAAAGAAAAATGTAATCAAGACTCGATATCATAGTTCCTCTATTGATCTTTTCTTCAATAATTCTCAAAAATCAGATAAGCATATAAAGACAAAAAGACGTTACGGGAAATTGAGAAAACAACTAGAATCTTCAACATGAGAGAGGGTAGTCACCATAGGTATATTTGTTCATTTTTATTATTTTTTCTCTTTGAAACTGCTACCAATTACAATAATTAGTAGTTATTAACGGTTCTGTTGCTATGATTTTGTTGCTTTCTGATCAATAATTATAAAAAAATATCTTCTTCGACAAGGTTTAAAAGTGGGCTTATATGATTCAGGAATTGCTCACTCACTACGTTCGTTTTTCAAATTTGCCATCGCATGTAGAAACTCACTTTCAAACATTGGTGGGTAATATACTATTTCAATATACCTAGCCAATTTTATTAAGAACAGAAAATTATGCATTTCGGGGCTTAAAAATTCCATCAAGTTTACATAATAATTATAAGATTTATTTATAACCAGATACAGTAGATACTGTTTGTCGGAGTCAGATAGCTGGTTTGTAAAACATGTGGACAAATGTTTTTTTAAATTTGTTTTCTTTTTGTTTTTCTTTACATGCTATTTCTCATTTCTTTTGCACCTAGAAGTTTAAAGTTTTCTCAGTTCGCTTCAACTGTAGTCTAGTGAAATTTTTTTTTCATCACGTTTATTCTTTTTTATTTTTCACGATTTTTCTGATTATTGTTTTTTTGATAGAAAACTTCTGCACAGATAGGTACAATTTACTCGTAACTTTTTGAACACTTTTTGAGTTTTGCGAATTGCTTCGAGAAATATCTCGTAGATTCAAGAATAAGATTTTTGATCAAAGCAAAAATACCTAATTAAATAAGTTTTCTTTAAAAAAAAACAAAAAAAAACTTTTGACAAGTTACAGTTTATTATTGTCAACGCCAAAGGTAACGACAGAATGGTCAAACTTGTTTCTACTTATATCGTTTTCCATTAAGGCACAAAAAATGAATTTTAAAATCAACTCGTGCAACCAAAGAGCTTTATTTTATGTCAAATTTGGCCAGCAGCAGTCACGAAATGATCAGATAAAAGGGTCAGAATGGTAGAAAAAATGTTTTTAGCAGAAAAAGTACAGAGAACCGTGTTGCAGTTTTTTTGTTTTTTTTTGTAGAATGACTGAATATTAATATTTTTTGAATATCAAAACTGTCTCAACTTTCTCATCCCCTCAGCCCAACCTTTTCCCCACGACCCTAAGTTTCCGTTGAAGTTTCGCATTTTTTAATGAAGTAAAACTCCGAAGCATTCAACGAATTTCAGACACAAAATTATTAAAAACAATCTTTATCAGTGCTTCAACCACCATCTGCACACTCATACGCCGCCCACCAGATTTGGGTCGTGCGGGTCAATGATTTTAATTTTCCCGAATCAGACGTGAAAACTGTGCGAAATCCAACCGGTTAAAAGTTTTACACCAAGAAGACTACGGTTAGTGTGCTGCGAGAGAAACTCTGGTTGTTTGTTTTTAAAAGGGCTAATACGAAGCACACCGCTTTTCATTAACGGAAACGAATAATTCATGAACGCAGCGCGGCACACTCTTCAACTTCTTGCGGAGTTCATTTCAACAAAATCTTCTGAATTAATATGAACTGTGAATTTTATCTAACACAAGTAGGCATAACTTGTATAATTCGCCATCATCTCGACTCGAACAATGTCCATAAAAATATACACTCTCGACCATTCGGCACACACCACAAGCTGCTCAACGTATTTTTTTTGTCGTTATTTTTTTCCCTTCTTCTTCTACCTCCTTACTTTAAATAGCTTAGGCAGCAAAGAATTAAGTCAACGAACGTTGTTATTTGAGCTCTCTGCAAAATGGAGCTATTAAATATAAATATAAACGAGTTACACTTAAAGCGATTCTAACTTCTATAGGGCATCAGATAATCGAGCCTGTGTATTGTAGCATGTAATTCAGCACTTGGTTAGAGGGGAAAGGAAATCTTAAGTATTTTTCAGCCGACACTAGAAACGACGAAAAAAACTATTTTTGAAGTGAAATTAATGACTGAAAAAAAATCGTACAAAAAATGCTCCAGAATTTTTTTTAAGTTGAGGAACTTCCTCACATGGAGACTAAAATAAAAAGTACAGTAATGCATTTTGGGCGATAAAAAAATAGGTCAAAATGAAAAAATGGTACCAATCATTTTATTTTTTCATGAAACGGTTGATTTTCATCATTTCCATTCCTCACCTTTTCATGAGGTAAATTTTAATACCCCGTTTTCAAGCAAACTGAGTAATAATACCGCATACCTAAACTTAAAATGCTCAAAAAATTTATGGAATTAATTACAGATTTATACCAATCATAACAAAAAGAATTAGGTAAGTATTATTAAAAACAATTTACGTCCGTCCGAAAACCGATGATGAGAATTCTATTGTTTAAAATTGAACTTACTGGCACGTATCTTTCCCATCAAATTGTTTGGTCTGTGCAACAATACCACATTCTATCACAAATCTTTCTCAATAGAAATGTTTCGAAAAATGATCGTTTTATCTTACTTCATTCTCAAAATGTGGCAATTCAATTTCAGGCTTACTTGCATCCCCCACCCCAATCAAGTATGAAGTTTCAACCATCAACAATAAATAATACATGAACTATTTATCTAAAAATAGATGAACAATCTTTACAGATCTCGCATCAAATGCAAGGATCGAAATCATTGAAAATGATTAAAGACAACCAACAAAAATTTTAGAGTAACTCTTTTCATTTATTTATTCATACGCAGATGGTACCAAAAAGCTTCGTCTATTTCCTTTCGTCGTGTAATGCGAGAAATAGCTTGCCGCATATTTAAGGTGCATGGATACCTCCCAATATGCTGTACTATTATTCTGTAAAAAAGGGTATAGAATTCCAGTCAGTTTTGAGCCACGAATTCGAAAGATAAAATATTATTTTCAATATTCAACTATACATATATGGTCATAACTACAATATAATTATATGATATAAGTACACGTACATAATTATATAGACATATTATATGAACATCATATTTCTGGATTAAAGGTGGTAGAAATCTGTCCATCGCGAAAACCCGTTTGTTACAAATTTCGAAAACATCCCTTAGTAAAATCATTTTCAACGATAAAATTAAATTTATTCAAATTTTGTTTCCTGTGACAGACAGTCAACGGAAAAGAATATTAGGCATACTTTAATTTTGCAAGGATAATGTGAGAAAAAACTTGATTAAACATCGATTCATACAAGCATTTGCCTCTAAAATGATGAAGCCTTGGCCTCCTTATTCAGATCGCATTTCGGAATAAGCTCAATTCAATACGTATTAATCGAGTATTTTTTCTCAGAGTCGAAATGTAACACTCAATGATCAATTTTTCCATCATAAATCCCACTTTCTGGCAATCAATGTCCGTTTTTAAGTAGGTTTCTTTAGAAAATCTACTTATTACGCTTGGTGCGGAATTAGCCCTCAGGGTTGCGGGTGGGAACGTTTTTCGTTTCATAATCTCAGGAAAATTTTGGCACCAATAAACCATTAACTCAAATTCATACATACATATATATATATATACAGACACATAAATATAAGTCCATTTCTTATTCCCAAGGTACAGGTTGCAATTTTCATCAGATAATAACGAAATTTGATAGGTATATTTATACTAAGCCAAGGACCAGACCTATTGATTTTGGTGCGCATCGGCTGGGGTTCTTCCAGTACCACCATTTTTGTTTTTATTTTGACTATAAAATGCTTAATTTTGCAACAATAGCCACAAACTCAGAACAATTATTTATCATAATTTATTGTAAAACGTTACTAATTTTGTCGCGGATCGGCCACTTGGAATTTCCGATATCGCTAATTTTGTTTTTATATTGATCATAAAATGCGGAAATTCGGAACAATATGTACGAAATTTGAAATAAATATTTATTATATTTTACTGTAGCATACTGCTAATTTTGGTATGGATCGACTTCCGGGAAGACTATTTTTGTTTTTATATTGATTATAAAATGCGAAATTTTGAAACATTATGTACAAAATTTGAAACAAATATTTATTATAATTTATTGTAGTATACTATCGGTTTTGGTGCGAATTGACCGAGGTGTTTCCGTAAAGATATTTCTTTTTGTTTTGAATCTGGCTATAAAATGCTTAATTTTGAACAAATATTTGTTATAATTTATTATAACATTCTCCCAGTTTTCGTGCAGATTGGCAGGATGGTATTTCCTTCAAGTCAATTTTTGTTTGTAATGGTTTCAAACTGTGTAATTTCAAAACTCAGAACAAATATTTTCGAGTAGGTTTTCTTTAGAAAATCTTCTTATTATGTTTAGTGTGGTATTAGCCCCCAGGGTTGGGGTGGATACGTTTTTTGTTTCATGACCTCAGGAATATTTTGACACTAATAACTCAAATTCAGATATATATATATATATATTGTGACATCTGAAAACCCATGGCCTTCCCTTCACATCACCAACAATCTCAAACATCGTATGTACTTTTATTCAGGAAATGGCTCACGAGTTTTAAGGTTATACTATAATAAGACCACAGATAAATACATTGAGTTCTACATGAAATAAGTTCCCATTCTAAGAGATATTGACAACATGCTAATCGATTACTCTTATATACTTTTGTGGTGACATGTATTTTCTAACTTGATCACCGATGAACCAACACCTTATCTTCTCAACTGTTCACAAATTTGGTTCAACAGTGAACAGTCAGTTTCATTTTATACGTCGATGTTTTCCATTTGTTGTGAATACTTAACAATATTCACAACATACTACAGATTTTGCTTTCGACATTCAGGTCACCCTTTTAAACTGTTTTTACCAAAATTACTTGAAAAGTGAACGCTGTTAGCAGAACCGTTTTTGATTCCAACGATGAGTATACTTAGTTGAAATCTGTTGGTTCACCGGACATCGAGAAACCATGTAGCAATATGATTTTTGACAACTTCACAACCAGATATACTTGTTATTCGACTGTAATTAAATTCTACTGTAATAAAATGTGAATTGTACTGATGGGTCAGCCAACTTATTTAACTTGCATACTCAAAATTACCCGACATACTACGTAGGCCTTAGGGGCTTTTGCTGGTAGGCTGGTGGCCTAACTGCTTGAGCTGATTTGTGGTTTCAACTCTAAAATTTCTCAAGACTTCTCAATATACTTTGTCTTGTGATTTCAAACCCTTATACTCGGGATGTAGTTGTTTTCAGATGTCACAATATATATAAATAAGTCAATTTCTTGTTTCCAAAGTACAGGTTGCAATTTTTGTCCGATAATCACAAATTTTGTTACTAATATTTCTACTGAGGCAAGGACCAGATCTATTGATTTTAGTGTGGATGCTACCAATTTTGGTGTAAATCAGACAGATGGTACTTCTGGTAAAACTTTTTTTCCCTCTTTTTTCTAATTTACATGAATTTTTCTTTTTACAAACATTAACCACATGCTCATGTTTTCTAATTTTTTTATTTCATAACTTTATTATATTTTGTGGAATACCTTACGTCATGGAAAGTAACCCAACAACAGGTGTTCAACAGAACAATTTGCGTATATGTAGCTAAGTACCTAAGCAGGTACAAGGGAGCCAAGACCTCGGCAAACACTGACGATTTAGCTTAAAATTTTCTGTTCTTATATACCTGGATCCCTACACGCACACATACACACTTATGTATTAATTACATAGGCTACTGTGTAGATAATTACGTCTACTTTACAGTTTTTATGGCAATGATAAAGTACGGAGAATGTATCTCTGTATTAGCTTGTGACATCGTGAAGATCCTTATCTCTTGATTTGTCACAGACCAAGATTTGTAGCTAGTCTATCTACGAAGATAGGCAAGTACAAACAAACATATATTTTGTTTAAAGTACGATGCACTATTATTTATCACCAAAGGTGACGACTGTCATCGATAGGTGGAGCCTATAACCTCATATGAGAGTAGTGGTTAATCCCCACATATTTCATATTGGTTTTATTTTAAATTTTATTGTGATGTACCATACTTTATCACTTTTATTTTTCATTTTTTTAAAAGAAAAAATGCTTTTATATTTCACATTGTCTGATATTTTGTCAGCAGCTAACATATTTCATACAATCATAATATACCATTAACGCATATATAAATTTACAAACAATTAATGTAACCATCAAAATTCATAATTCTGTCACTCGAAAACATTATTTTTCTAGCGAGGCTTGCTGCCCTAGAGTTTTTTCGTATTTTTATTCGCAATACTTTCATTCGATATAATAGAGTCCAATATTCGAAAATATTTAAGAGCTTTAGATTTGTAGAAGAACGAAAGTAATGGGCAAAAAACAAAAATTTTGGGAGAAGAATGCGCTTCACCTTATTAGAAGATCGGTTCTTGAAGAGCAAGCTGCTGTAGCCATAACTATGGTATCCTCGACTGCAATAAACTGTAGTAATGAGCAGGTAGATGAACAAATTGACTCTTCTTACGAGTAACTGTAACAAATCTGATATAGGTACTCTCCTAGAGCCAGCTCATTACTGAACGTCGAAAACGCATCACGAATTTTAGAAATCGAAATTAGTACCACGGAAATGCGTCATAACTGTCGAAGACGACAGATTGATGAGTTGGATGCGTTACGAGTTCAGCTACACAGTTTGTGTATGAGCTACGTGTTGTGCACACAGCCACACAGCCACACGGCCACATTACGATGCCTCTACTTCGTCTCTCCAGCTCGTGGTAGTGTTTTGATGATTTTTTTTCGATCACGTAGCGCCACGTTTTGGCAATAACGATCGCTCCGGCGATTGATATTCAACCGACAATTTAGATTTTCTCCATTATTATCGATTCTATCGGAGGAAAATCGAAATTTAAAACCTGGCATCGAGTACGCAAACGTGCGCTGGCCAGTATGCGAAAGCAAACTTTACGGTACCTAAATACTCGAAACGATTATTTAAATTCAACGTCTTGAATATTCTATCACTCGCGGGCTGAGCATGAACAAACAAAGCTGAATGCATAAAACGGAGAGGCATGTTTTTTAATCGAAGATCATGTTTTAGATTCTTCTCATATCGAAACGATCGACGCCCGGATTCGCCTGTAAAATAGTTGGGAAATTATCGGTCCGTGTTAAGACCATAGTACGTAGGATATCTCATCGAGATGTTCGTGCGCTAATTTTAGGACATGCAAAGGACAGAACTCCAAATCCAAAATGATCGTCAGAATGGAAAGTAGAAAGTGGTATGTACAGGCCGATCACCAGTGATGAACTCATGGCGTAGGTGCTGTACGTGCAGCTTATTTTCAGAAAAAAATTAAAATTTCGGATACTCTCAACAAGTTTTTCAAAACATTTTTTGGTTGGTAAATTTTATATTCGTAGGGTAGGTATTAATATTGTTTTTGTTTGTTTTAGGAACATAAATCTCTTCTTTTTTTTGACCCTTTGCCTATTCAGCGTTTTTTAAGTGCATACTCCCTAAAGATTTTTAATTAGCTCATTACTAGGAGTCAGTTAGAATTTTTATGGGATACACCAATGAGGTTCGAGAAGGTGTACGCCCCCTTTCCGGCTCACTTTGTGGACACACATGAAATTTTTCGCTTAGTTCGCCCTCTCGCGCAATATGAAATAAAAGATTTTCAATTTTCATACTGAAAACCTACCTTAAAAATTCAATAATAATTTCTAATTTCTAATTATTTAAAACATAATTTTCAAAATTATCATCAGACAATACGTAAATAATGTGTTAAAGCATTTTCATGGCATCATTTGTAATCACAAGGAGGCCCAAATTGTGTTTCAATCTAAAAAATGTAAGGCAAATTTGAACTCAGGACTTCAAAACTGGGAATTTAAGCTTGGCGCCTGACGAAATTCATTCGACGATATATTGTTCAATAATTTATGAATAGTTAGTTTAAACATTTTTTTAAAGCCACTCGGGGTCTAACAAATGGTCTAATCCAAAAAAAGACCAGAAATTTGAACTTGGAGCTTCAACAAACAAAAGTACGTTTGCTCAATACAATTCACTAACCTGTGTCACCAATTTTGTAATTCTTGTTACGTTTGTACTTACAAACTTTTTTAATTTCGTAGACTTTACTGCTCAAGTTTAAAAATACACATAGATTGTGCGACTTGACGAAAACCGAAATTCCTTGCAGCAATCTTCTTGGATTTTTTTTTGATAGATTATTATGTTGAAAGAATGATTATCAATTGTTGAGAAATACAAATACAACACCAGTATAAAAATGCAGTGACAGAACATCAAAAAAATTAACTTGCATTTCTAAGACCACATTTGATAGTCTAATAGCTGTGGAAAAATATTAAAAACGTTTATAGGTACTTGAAAAGTACACCTTAAGTTGTCAGTTTTCTCCTAACTAAACTAATATTGAGAAGGAAATCAAAGCAAGTTTCATAGCAGCCAAAATTGAACTGAAAACATTCGATAAGTAAAATTTCTTATTTTTCATAATAAAATTTCAGAATTGCGTTTTCGATTCTGAACAGTTTTTTGTTAGTTATGTAATTTTTATGAAACTGAAATTAAAAAGTAAAATAATTTCTAATCCAACTCTTCCATGTTTTGATTACAACTCGTTGACTATTCTCTCTCGAGTTCACAGGACTGAATCAGATAAACGAAAAATTCTTGAGCATTCTCTAACCTTTAACTCAACGCCATTCTGATTTCATACCAATGTAGCAGTATCATTCTTCAGCAGTTCAATTTCAACTTCAATTTATAAGGAAATTTCCACTTAAATGAACTCTCCAAAGTCTTGGCCAGAAAGAAAGACGAACTCTAGTTTCAACTACGAAATCTATCTCTTGCTCAGGGTTCTCGCTAGAGGAAAAAATTAGATTCAGTTTGGTGATGAAGACATGAGACAATGTTAGAAAATTCTTAAAGCTGAATTGAGGATAAAAATTATAGACCAATTTAATCTATAATTCTGTAGTTTAGCATACCTATTTAGTTTTATCTAGTAACCAAATTATTAATTTTTTAAGGCAAAATCAAAAAATATAATCTCATCTTGTGTTCGCACATTCCAATTTCGTTCATTAAATTTATTTTTCAAATCATTTCATATAATCACACAAGTATCAACCCATGAAAGTGAATACCGACCACTGTAACAATTCGGTTTGTACTCTAAAATTAATTTTATGTCACGAAATAAATAACGAAGACTCATTCAAGTTTCCCCAAAAAATTCGAATTTAAAATTCTCCAAGAGCTATTACATCTAAAGGGAATCCCCTCACTAACCTCCCACAATAATTTTAATTTTTTAAATCAATTATAAGTATGACTTCCATTACAGGTATAGCCTAAGCTAACGGCTGAAACAAAATTTGTTGGTTCTACCTGATTTTGTTTCAAGATTTTCAAATTTTGTGCTTGAAAAATTATTCTTTATTTTTTGGATTACACACAATTTTTCCCAAATAGTTATTAGTTGAAAAAATTCTGACTCCACTGAATCAAACATAATATGTAGGCGCGCAAGATAAACATTTTGCTGACAGAAAATTGAAATTCGGCGTCTTTCAGTCGTGCAGAAAAATCATTCACATTCGTTAGTTGTATTTCATTAACGCTTTACAGAGAAAATTCTACTCTGTGGGTGGATAATGCAGCGATAAATATTTTTCTTTTTTTCCGAGAATTATAGTTGCATAAGAATTTATTTTTGCATAATACTTTGATCACCTAATCTCATCAGTTGCGCTATAAAAGATAATAAAAGATAAATATTATGAGAATTTTAAGGTCTATTTGAAGTTGCTGTTTATCTAACGAGTACTGAAAAACCATAAAAATCGTGTAAACATTTTCATTTCATACCGAAGGTTACATGCAGTCTCCTCCATTTTCATTAAAGGTAGTTGGATAGTTTTTAAATCATATTTTTTACAGCCAGGTTATTTCGTGAAAAATAGTAACAATTTCTAGTAAGGTCACACTAGGTATCCGTCCAAATATTTTATTCTCTTTCAACTATGTAAAACTCAAGAGACACGTTTGAATTTGAAATTATTAGTTTTGTCCGGGGAGAATTATTATAAGCTATTTCCACGTTGGATACAGCTCTCCTTTAGACCAGGCAACAAATTTCACTTTCAAGCTTTTTATTTTTTCAAAATATCCCACATTAAAATCTGGATTTTTTTGGTAGTGTAAGTTGACTACTTCGTTAGGTAGCAGACACTTTAGCCCAGGAGAATTGGAGGGAGAATGAAGGTATAGAGGAATTAATTTTTTATTTAAGGTTTTATGGTTAGAGTGTGTTGGGGATGTTCGCCTTAGAATGGAATAAAAAGTCCGTAGCTCAACTCCATTTGCTTCCCCCACAAGGGAGCAGGAGGTATGATTTTTTCACCGATTTCATACGGAGGAGATTATATGTCTATCTTCGTAACTAACGGAATTTCGTTGGCTCAAAACAAGTGTCTTACTTAACAGATTTTAATGAAAGTAAGCTCAAAATGTTTCTGACATCTGGAGAATGTCCTAGGATATTCACATTTTAAAATTAAAAAATTGGATGGGCGTAAATGAAGAAAATGAGAATTTAAAGATTGAAAAAATTATAGTCGTAAATTTGGGCATGTCCGCCAACATCGAGCTTACTCGTTCAAATTAACGCAATCGTTTTTTGTTTTTTTGTTTTTTTGTTTTTTTTAATAATAATAAAATTTATTTTTCTTCTCATTTTGCTCGAAAACGGATGGAGTTACGAAGAAATAGTTGAGGAAAAAGTTATTCTCCATATAAAATTATATACAAAATAAATTTTAAAAAAATTGACCGCAAGAGTCATAGTTGAGGTAATATATAGGCTCATAAAAAGTTGTGTATGTTCTATTATAGTGTTTTTGACAAAAATATGAAATTTGAGAATACGAGTATTTTGTAACAGAGCACACCTACTTTTGTGGGCCTGTAGTACCTCATCTATGACTGACAGTAAGGTAAATTTTGGATACGAACCTTTTTTTGTAGAAGATTTTATAAAAATACTTTTTTACCGAGCTATTTTTCATGTCATTCCATCTGTTTTTAAGCAAAATGAATATAGGTTAACTAAAAACAAACAGATTATATGCCCCCTTAGGGAAAACAAGCAGGGTTGGGCTACGGAATTTTTATCACGTATACTTAGAACATCATCAACACATTCCGCAAATAAAACTTTTTTACAGAAATAATTTCTTTATAAATGTTAATTGTCCTGGGTTACTTTAACTTCAAGGAGATCTGTTGAAAAAAAATTATGAAAGGCACTTTCAAGCACCTTGATTTCAAAACTTCCATCAAAATTTGTCATAGAGTTCGAAAAATTAAAGAGTAAGTATAAAACATAATTTTTAAAATAAGTATAAAACACATATTTTCGTCGATTTCATCAATTTCTGTGATTCTCAAAAATTATTAACCGTACGCGATACCGTAATGTGTTGAAATTTTCAACGTTAAATTGTTCAATGAAGAGGATATCATCATGAAGACTTCTTTTTTGGTTATGCTATAACTACATTGTGTGAAAATTTTTATTTAAGGCATTCTCAAAATTTTACATTTGCTACGCTCACTCTTTTCGAATACCGCAACTTTATCCAAAATAAACCAACCACACTTTTCTATTACCAGTAACAAAATTAGATTAATTTTCCGTTTCTAAATTACTGCGGGTGGGGCATAGGCGTTAAATTCTAACTCATTTCAACCATAAGACTTTCTTCGTCCATCTCTCATACGCAAGCAATTCGAAACTTCGATAAAAGTCAGCAACGAAACTGAAAATCCAACAGTCATTATAATACCAAATCGCACAAATTTTCACTATCCCGAAACGTACCGATCAAAAAAGACAAGGTCGTTTGTATCCGTTGAAAAGTTTATAATTTAACCCACAATTAGTGGAACACTCATTCGGAAAACATTTTTTGACTGGCAACCGTTTCATTTAGAGTGAAGACGATAAACTTTGATTAATGTGTTCGTCATGCCGACGACAACGCCATTCGAAAATTACAGATGACCGAATATTACATTAAAAAAAAACAAAAACAAAAACACGCACATTCGGGAGCGGAAGAAGAAAAAACAATTACCTTTTCTTGCAGTTCCGACAAATCTTCAAGGCTGACGTTATAAACCACGTTTCTGCAACAAAACAAAAACAAGCAAAAAGAAAAAAATTAGCGTCGTTATTGTAATCTTTAGCATTGATCAACATTAGAAATATTGCATTCATTTTCATTTCTCTATACTTTTTTCCTCCTCCATAACGAACTTTTTTTTTTTTCTTTCAGTCGAATAGGTAAGGCACAAAAAATTCTCTAACCACGCACGGCACGTTGTCCGAACAACACTTACGTGTCAGACTTTTTTTTTTAAAGCAAAGTCATTTTTAGATCATGCAAATTTTGGAACATGTTTTCTGGAAAAAAAAAAAATTTGAAATGAACGCACCCGAATTTTACCTCGTCTATTTAGAAAATTACTCGAAACACGCGTTTTCTCTATTTACATAACCTAAGTCTGGCAAGAAGAGACATGATAAACAAGAAAATTAAAAAATAAGAATTTTATTAATTACATTAGAGCTTGTTACTTTCCTGGCACCTTGTTTAACTATCTGATTAGAAAAACAAAAAATTAATTTTCGCCCTCTCCCTCCCCCTCCTGGCAGATAACGTGAACTCTTACTTGACCGAAAAATTAACACACGCAGAGATGTGTTTTTGTTTGGCTATATACGTAAGTATTTCGATTACTTTTTAATTTTCAGTACTGCAAACGTGGAAGAAAGAAAAAAGGTTGTTGTTACACTCAGAGAGAGAATTAGTGAGGAAGGACCCATGTGCTATCGTAACTTGAGTCGTGTTCATGCTGATTTTTAGACAAGCTCGTTTTTTTTCCACACTTTTTTCCAAACTTTTTTCTTCCTGCACCACGATTGAGTTTTTATAACACGACAACGATTATATCGTACAGTCGCACAAAAAATATACACAGTAATTGGATTTTGAAGAAAAAAAAAAAAATTCTTGATTAATGGTTTACAAAAAAAAAAAATCTCGCCCGTACAGAATTCGTGAAACACGGAGGAAGAAAAGGAAAAATTTAAGCACGCAGGTTTAATAGTGAATTTGGTATATCAAGATCGAATTCACACCAATTACTAAATGTTTGGCTCGTACTTTCTTGTAATTGGAAATACTAACCTTCTAATCGAAGAGGAGATAACTCGATAGACTATAATCTACTGTACATCGTGATCGATGATTAAATAACTTTTAGAGAAGTAAGTGTGTTTGTATTTAGCCTACTATTAACTGAAACAAAATTGAAATCCAAATTCATTTTTAGGGGTTGCGGATACCGATACATACAAGGTGAGTCGAAAATAGTTGATAGAAGTGTACCAACTCGAAGAACGAACGCAACGAAATAAATAACAAATCATTGAATGAGATAATT
This sequence comes from Ericerus pela, assembly GCA_011428145.1. NCBI lineage: Eukaryota > Metazoa > Arthropoda > Insecta > Hemiptera > Coccidae > Ericerus > Ericerus pela. The sequence continues at coordinate 132,900 of WOFM01000133.1, read as the reverse complement.
ATGATCTACTTAAAGGTACAACTATCAAAACAAAGAGAAAAATCAAAAAAATCTAGGGCAGCAACCGCTTCACTAAAAAATGTAAGTTTTAAAATACCGGCTGATTACAACCAGAATTTTCAACAAGTTAGTGCAGATTAAAAAAATTATTTTTGTATTGAATTTAGTAACCACTGATTGAAAATTATCAATTTTAGAGCTCAAAATCGGAATAAAATTGGACATATTGAAAGTACCGTCCAAATGATCAGTACCAAAATTAGTAGCATATTGGAATAAATTATTTAAAATATTTTTTCCAAATTTTGTAGCCCGTGATCGAAAATTGAACATTCCAGAGCTATAAAACCTCTCAAATAGAAACCAAAATGAACGCACCGGAAGAACCGTCCAGCCGATCCACACCAAAATTAATAGGTCTGCTTCTTAAAGTCAGTAGTACTAAAACTTGTAGGTACTATATTTCGTGACTATTGCTACATACGAATTTGAACTTTTAGATCCAAAATTTTCTTCGGGTCATGAAACAAAAAACGTACCCACTGTTACCCAAAGATCGTTTCATGAGATTATAATATTATTATGTAAATTTTCATCGAAAGCTTACATTAAAGTAGTAAAACCTAGATACGGAAATTTTGCCTTACGGACATTTCAAGTTGAAGAGTTGCACTTTTTGAATGATGCTGACTATTATATCTGCTACCCATAGGGCGATTGTTATCAAAAATTTTCATTAAAAAAGTTTGAACAATCAAATTTATTTATTTATTTTTGATTTTCAACAGCGACATTTCATCGTTTTTAACACGGAGCGAGTAAATTCGTACATTTTTCGAGGATTTTCCGAAGCGCATGTACGGTCAAAGTAGGATCACCCTTTCTCCCAACCGTATAAGAACTTCTAAACTACAAATTAAATACAAAGGATTTGGTTCCATTCAAATGCTTTTCCTGCATGCCACCTAAAACATAAAATTATTCCCCAAATAATTAGTGAAAAAAAACGACATTCATTCGAGTGTGAAATTCAGACTGTTTCAATGTACTTACTCCCACGTCGAAATTATACTCATGACTTCATGAGGTTGTAAAAACGATAGACGATACAGACACTTAATGATTTGTTTCTCACATAATTTTCTCACATGAAATGAGAAGAAAATATTCTTTATCACCGTACTCTAGCTTCAGTACTTTTAACCACTTTGTAAGCACAGAAGTCTATAATATTATTACGCACGCCACGAACTAAAAAAGTTTTTATTCGAGATTGGCATTAAAAACGACGTCACAAAAATGACTTGTGGCCAATTTTTTTCCTCCCCAAACGAAAATAAAATTATTTATACGCGCACTGCGTTGAGTATTCTCTCCAACACTTGGTAAAATCGAAAAACGTTTACATTTTCTGTCATATATATACATACATAAATATAAATAATAGCGAACACTCATGGCTTAAACGTGTAGTCTGCAGATTTTTTTTTTCTTTATATCTAATGATGACGATTGACGACGATAGGGGAATGAATAAAGAAAAAAACAAAATAAGAAGTGGAAAAACTCAAGAAAACAAGATATTGGTTTTCACCAGAATAATAATGACTTTTTCGGCCCAATTGTTGCCAACTTTTTCTTTTTCTTTTTTTTTCTTTTGCGTCGAATGTCCTCATAAAGTCGATCGTTTTCTTATTTACTGTCCTGATTATTTTGTGCATCTTCGCTAAGTGAGGTTGTCATAAATTGCTGTTAAGAATTCTGGTCGCAGGCAAACCTCTACGAGTTCAACATAAATTTCAACTTTTGCGATTGACCGACAAGAACGCAATTATAAAGCCGAATCAGTCGTTCGGATTACCGGTCCTTATTTTCTATCATTATTATCATCATCAGAAAAATGAAAACAATTAAATTCAAATAACATATTTGACTGAACCATATAAAAATGTAATAACCAAAATCAAGTTTTCTATTTCAAACCATAAAAGGACATTCATTCGGACAGATACTGAATTTAATAAAATGTTTTTAAAGCCTATCAAAGACAACGAAAACATCACTTGATGATCAATTCGAGAGGCATACAGTTTGAAAATAACGTTTGAATTTAAAAATAAATATGAATGACAAACCCGAAATTGAGAGATAAATTTGAAGTGGGAGGATTTTTCTTCACATATGTGCTATTTTCATGATCATTACAAAAAATTTCGAAGTATAAGTATGTATCGCTTCTTTGAATCATTCGAAGGAAATTGGAAGAAATTTGGAACAAACCCTTCTTTCCAAAAAAGAAAAAATTTGAATGAATGATATTTCCTTAAAATATGTAGGAAATCTTGAAGGAGAATGATATCCATCGAAAATCATTCGTAGAATTTATACATATATTTCAATTAGGCTTTGGTTACGAAGCTATTTAAACTAACGGCGCCTGAAGGAAATATTTGATGTCGGAGCGCCGGAGGAAATGGTCGAATTTGCTGATCAATGGTCTACCAGAATGAATTTCCAATAGAATCGAACAGAAGAAACCGCCATTTTGGGTTAGTCATATGACGGCTAACGGTTTTGAACTTGTAACCTTTAAATAGTAAAGCCAAACACCCGGCCACCACTCATAGATTACCGATCATCCCACTTTACTCGAAATACAGTTTTAAAGCAGCCTATTTCATTCCAAGGTTTCAACAGGTTTATCACCTTTTAAGTTTTATAATATTTAAAACCTGCAAAAAACAGGATAAGAATTCAAAAAAGTGTAATTTTCGTATAAAATTCACTTTTTCTACTATTTGAATTTTGTTTTCAAATGGTTAATTCAAGTTTTTGTGCAACCCCAAGACCAAAATTTCAGCGTTCAACACAAAACACTCATTCTGAATAGATACAAACGAACGAAAATGATGTCACGTCATGAATACTGACTCACTAAATGAAACAAAATGAAGCAAAACAACAACCACGTTTGAATCATTCAGGATTTTAAATAGCTGATCTACAAAAAACATCTGCCAATAAGTCTCATCAGCTCTAAACTGTTAAGAATAATTAGATACTACTAATAAAGGAGTTACCTAGGAGGCTAGGGGACAAATAGCTCCCTTCTCCAAATAGAAATGGGAGAAATATTTAAATTTTGCCAAATTACGCAATGTCGGAGTTTCAGCCCCCTCTCAAAAATTTTTGACGGAACTCTGCCAATGGATACTATGGATTTTCAAGAATATGAACTCGATAATAGTTCATAATTTCCCCCTCTAGAAGAAAATGCATACTTTCATTCTAAACCTGCGCAGACTTTACCTAATTCCTCAGATCATAATTACAATGGACACTTTGTAAAATAAATCACTGCCATCGTTAACTACATTTTTCTCAAAATGTTTCCGTAATCACTGTTTAGTATACATACAATGGGTACATAGTAACATAAGTTTAGCCTCTAAAGGAGAAAATTAATTAAAATTACGTTAAACACGCGTTTTTAAAGATGAGCTTTTATTTTTTTTGGCTTTAGCTTCATGCGAAATAAATATTATTTTGTTGCGGAAGGTTGGCTGCAATATTGGTATATTTTAAAATCGCAGTATAGTGAGGAGCAGAATAAAAGCTTATAATGAATCACATTTAGGAAATAAAGAAAAAATCGGGAATACACACACTTAGAACCCATAAAACCAACAATCAATCTTGAAGATAGAAAAAGATTTAATCGTTCACTCTTCATAAATGACAAGCGGAAAAACTATACACGAAAATAAATCTGCACACCACATATATGTAGAGACAAAATTAGAACTATCAAGAATCATACAGTAGCTCATACGAATACGTTCTAAATGTAATCGAAAATTTCCATCCTTATCCCAAGTGGTACTAACGTCACTCATGTGTGAAGATCGGAGAACGAAGAGAGAGAATGTTCAGCTCAGCGACAAAGAAAAGTTTTTCCTCTACCCAGAGTTTCTCCACATAGTCTCTATTTCTTTATCGTTTTCAATTTGTCACACTTCGACTATGTGGTTATTGCTTCGATTTTTTTCATTATTATTATGTGTTTTTTTTCTCCATATAAGCTTCAGGTTTTTTTTTTTCCGTCTACTCCTCTTCATTACTTATTAGTAAATTATTGTGGAACGAACCTTTTATACGAGAGATTCGTTTGATTGTAACGCACGTCAAAAGATCGCACTGAGATTTATTGTTTTCTGAATACACATATTTTCCTCTGTAACGCGTAACGATCGAACAAAATCGTCAAAGATGAGATTTTTGAATAAGGTCAGGTTCGGTACGCATAAAGGTGACACTGACCGATTCGTCTTACCAGATGAGGCAGATTAGAACGAAAAGATACACCATATACGCTGTCTGAAGAGAAAATACCACCATTCAGACTATTTATTTTGAACTTATGACATTGATTCTATAGGTATTATTCGAGTGATAAAGTTACACACGAGTACTATTCTTTACATTTGTTTACAGAAAAAAGAAGATAGGATTGGAGGAGTATAATACCAGTAAGATTTTGTGTACCACAGTCAATAAAGACAACTGCAAACCCGAAAATACAATTCGATTATCGCTTCATTAAAAACTCTAAGTGGACCAACTACCTGTCACACTCATCGGAAGTGGGTGTACTGATTTATCGGATGTCGTTTTCAAGCAATCAAGGTTAAAGCAACTATCCTTTTCGCATTCAATTTGCAACAATGATAACGAGAGACAATGAACAGAAAACAGAATGAACGGTTGAAATAGATTTTTTCACGAATTTTTTTTCAATTACCTACTACAGCATCGATCGAACTAATCTTCTCTCTAAGTTAAAAGCAAAAATTACGTCAGATGTCTCACTTAACAACGCGGAAATCGGAGAAAAAATGGTGAAAAAATTTCCATACTTAAGTTTTTCAAATTAAATGCTTAAAAAAATGATACCGAACCTTTTTTTAACCTTCCTCAATTAGTAAAGATATTTTATAAGGAATCTCACGTCACAAAAAAAATTTGATTCTCTCTTCGTTTTTTTGTATCAATCACCTATTTTGCAGGCGTGTCACACAATATTTTTTGCATCAGCCTCCATCATTCCCTCCCCTGAAAAAAAATACAAACAAAAAAGGCAAAATTTGTTTTAGAACCAAATAATTAACTTAATAATATTACTAAAGAAACAACAAAAAATTTAGAAAGTAGTCAAGCCATACGAACAAATCAACTCGTAAGTGCGCATGCGCCCAACAATATTTTTACGTGTCGTATTGAAATTTGCTGCTTTTTATTCAGTCAAGGAGCATTAAAAAACGTATTTTTCTGTTAGGTGTTACAAGAAAATATTTTTGGGAAAACGTTGCGTCATCAATAACTGGGAGGAATAATAAAACAAAAAATTGAGAGGTAAGCCCATATAAAATTGGAAAGTTGAAAAATATTTAGTCCAATAGGGTTAGAATATTTTCGCTTTAAACACGTTTCTCCTGATTCAAATGCACAGAAATTTTTCCCAAAGCATGTACTCGACATTGAAGGAACAATTATGTTTGTAAGATTCCAACATTTACATTAGCACTTTGAAATTGCCATATCCCTGTCATGAATGATTAGAAATCTGTAGCATACCTATTGGTAAAAGGGTAAGATTTGATGAAGCATAGTCGATTCTCGAAAAAACTTTGGCATCGAGAAACTTGATAAGGTAAACGAGACATTCACTCGAGGAAAGAGATGATTTTCACAACTTTTTTCTCAAAGGAATTTTGTATTTTTGCTTTTCAATTTTTCATTCGACAATTTTTTGACCACGATCCACTGAAAAAATAGTATTACATATAAGTCGTATTAGGTTTTTTCTCCGATCCTTCAAGATTTTCTTTATTCAGTTTTGAATTTCTAAAACTGATTACGATTCTGGTGAAAAAAGTAGGACTTTTCAAAATATTCCCCTATAAAAGATATAGCGACCACCTATAATACAATGTTTATTGAAAATAAAAAGAGAAAAAAAAAGGAATCCACTGCTATAATACACGAATGCGAGAATATAGAGGCTTTAATCTCAAACAAATAGATTATAAAAATTAAAATACAAGAAACCGTTACAAAAAGTGCATGGAGATTCAATCGTACGCTAAGGTATTTTAATTTGTAATCTGGAAAAACTATTTTCTTATGGATTAATATATTCTGGGCGTATGATAATATTAAACGACTAACGTCAGGAAAAAAAAAAAACTTTTTCTCGAATACCACCAACATGGTCATGATAATTTTTATACGGTTTTTATGTAGGATATAAGTAACCAACGGCTAAAGAACCTAGAAAGGTAATATTTTCAAGCAGTGTATTCACTTCTCAGTTCTTAGGACTACACAAATGTTTACATAGATACATATAAATTGTTATTTTATTATCACGGAAAATGTATTCTCAAAATGATAATTCAAAACTCACATCAGTTTTCGAAATTCTTGTTTTGTTTCTTCACACGAATAATAGTAGATACATTAAGATTCATGAAAACTGGTCAAGTACAGTAGTTAGTTGATGAAAGATTTTAAAATAATAAAACATGCATGCATTTAAAAATAACAATTTTTAATTAGGTTGTGACAACGCAGCCATTTTACCCAGCATTTGATGATTATTGACATCGACATGAGAAGGGGTCGGTCAAGATGCAGTGGCTAATGGTTTCCCAGCATGAATTATTCAATGAAATCTGGAATAATGAAAGTACCAATTGAATCAAACTGAATACACCGCCATTTTCGATCGGGAATGAGACAGTAGGCGGCTTTCTCGAGCACCAAACTACGCACCGCACAGACAATAATGAACAGATACATCCATTCATTCATTCACACTGAACTGAGAATTTTTTTTTGAAAGTCAGAAAAAAAATTACAGATCTCGAATCAAATTAAAAGATCATAATCATAGAAAATGATTAACAACAAAGATTTTTAAACAAACTTCTTTATTTATACCCACATAAATCAAGAGAATACCCATACTTCAAAGATATTACGGCACCGTCGAAGGACGCAAAGGGTACCAAAAAGCTCCACCACTTTCTCTTCGCCGTGTAGTGCCGGAAATATTTTTCCGCACATTTACAGCGTAAGAATACCTTCAATTCCCTACGTTGCGGGAAACATTACGACCTTTTACAGAGAGGAATGTTGGGTATTGATATACTTTTTACCCAGTTTGCTGCAAACGCAGTATTAAAACTGACCTCACTAAAGGGGAAAGGGTGAGAATGATGAAAATTATCCGTTTCATGAGAGAAGGAAACGATTGGTATCATTTTCCCCATTTTGACCAAACAGTTTGTTAATGCATGTATATGTTACTGTCAGAACTAGAATTTGGTAATTTATAGTTTTAATTAGTCTAAACTAGAAGTTAAAAATGACGTTTGACCAATTTAGTACTGACTACTCATGCCTTGGGCAGTTCTAGTTCCAACCGGTTAAAACAAGAAAATACATTTTTAGTTGAAACTAATAGTGTCTAGTCAAAACTAGTTACCAAGTGTACCAAAGGTACCTGTATAAAAAAATTCTAAGCCTCGATTTAATATATTTAATTTCTAATATTACTGGGGGAACCATCATACCTTACCCAATATAATATACATTTGTCAGTTATAATTGACAGTGAGATGGGCGTGTGGTTAAGTTCACCGCTTTTAGATGGTGAATATGTAAGTCCCAAGTTTGATTCCCCAAACTGAAAAAACCTACATCTGGTGACCCTCGATGTGTGCTGGACATGCACATACCCTAGTGGTGTATGGTGGAACTCACAACTCTCCTTCCTAACTTGAGTCACCAAAAGATGGTGCCCTATATAGTGGAAATAGAACTCATATAGGTAGTATAAGCCTGTGTGTACAAGTATAAGAGGCGTTTCTGGCTCTGCCCAACCTCCTACAGTATGTAATGTCATTTAGCTTGTGTTGAGTCTCTCTAGAGGGGAGTGTGTGGGAACTGCCATACCTTGCTTAATACAATATACAATTTGCCAGTTATAGTTGGCAGTGAGATGGCCAAATGGTTAAGTTAACCGCTTTTAGCTGACAAATATGTAGGTCCCATGTTTGATTCCCCAAACTGAAAAAACCTACAATTACATAGCTTTTTTTTTGTGGTGAGGGGGTTAAGTCGACTAACCCTTAATAAGGATCAGCTGAAAAAACCTAAAATGGTGTAATCGGATAAGACCAAACTGATTTTAACTTAGTTTGGATTTTGATATTTGTTTGTTGGTCAGAACTAAAACCGCCTAAGGCATTTTTTAAACCTAGTTTTGACCTAGTCAGTATTCGATTGGTCAAACGTAATTTTCAAATTCTAGTTTAAACTAGTCAAAACTAGAGATGACAAAATTCTAATTTTGATGCTAACATATGCATATAATTTTTTTTTTACCTGAAACTATCAATGAAATGTCGATATATCGATGTTTGTCAGATATTGATAACTACCGATATAAACATTGATATTTTTCTACGATTTTTTTAGTTTTTAGAATTGAGGTTTTTTTTTTGAATTATGGATGAAAATTAACAAACTGGGTTTTCTAGCGAAGTACTGCTGCGCTGTAATTTACTTGGACATAAAATCTTTTTAATTTATTATCTCAATGAAACTTCTCGTGATAAAAGGTGATAAAAACCCAACAATCGGGAATTTAAAAAAAAAAATGTCCTTCAGTGAAATTAATTTCAATAATAAAATTTCTAACTACACTATTGGGTAAGGACTATCTATTCTCATAATAGATACTTTAGAATCTTTCACCATTTTTTAAGATTACGCAACCTAACGGACGTTAATATTTTCAAGTTATTTTTATTAGGTTGAATTTCTGCATCTGGACCAATTTTCTCAGGGTCTGGAAGTTTTTTGATGCAATGTAAAAGTGATTGGTCAAATTTCCGTGTTTATCAGTTATTAGTCAACCAGAATGAATAGTCACTTCAATATCTAGCCGTAGCATCAGACGATTGAACTGATCTTCATTTTCACTCAGAAAGTTTCGACAACAGTTGGTTTCGAGCCTATAACTTTTCAATACTATGGGGTAAAACGATTAATTACAAAGCTAAACAAATCATATAATGATGGAGGGGTGAAATCAGTTTTTCGTTCACCAATATTTCGATTCTCCAATACTGCAATGCACTCGGTACATTTTCGAAACCAATTCAATTCACGTAAAACGTTTACAGCGAACATATTTTCAAATGTACCTACAATATCAAGGTAATTTCGTTAAAAGCTGGTTGCGGTATCATTTGAATCGAGTAACCATTAATAAGCGATACTCGATTCTAAAAATTAGGACTACGCGCGTATCCTTTTTTTTTCCCTTATAACATATCACTTTGGCCAAAGTTAGCCTATATGAAGTTGCAGTTTCGGAGGAATGCGCGGTAGAAACACGCATCGTAAATTAAAACAGAAACAGGCACCATACCGACATTAGAAAAGTTGTTCGCTTATGCAAGTGGCGATACACGTGCAGTGCAGTACGTATGGCAAAACTGCAAGGTGTGGTCTTATAAATCAAGCCAAGTTACCTGCAACAAATGACCTAGAAGTGCGAGGTTCACCCATAAGTAGATAGTTGTGAAGTACGCACGTACACCTATGTTGTGAATCTGACGTAGATAAATGTAAGTACTATGAATTATTGTATGAGATGCTTGAAATGAGTTGTTTTTGTCAACATCATGAAAACTATAAAATTGAAATGTAAGAATAGACTAATACACTTTCCAATTTGATATTTTTTGAAAAAAATTGAAACCTATGAATCACGAATAGGTATGGTATAACTTTCTTTGTGTTAATTTATTAATGCTGATTAAAAACTTTTTTTATACTTATTATTGATTTAGTGAATTTCCGGCCACGATTGACATATGAATACAATCTAAACATAGAGGTTTAGAGGCCGAATAACCAAAATTGAAATTAAAAGTAGGTAAGGTACTTACATTGAGTATCGAACCATTTCGAGTAATGAGAATAAAAGTGATCAAATAAACATATTTATTGATAAAAAACATGATGTAGACAAATAATTTTCCAAACAATAACAAGTCAGTCGATAATTGCACAACACTTTTATCTAATCACTACCAAAAATATATTTCTTAAATAAGACTTCTAAGTACCACTACACTAAAAAAAAAAAAAACTACCTAGATTTATGCATTATTATATTCTGTTTTTAGAGCTAATCACGAGAGTTCTCCATATTTCTATAATTAGGAAATCTCGTTTAAGAACTATCGACCAGTAAAGGTACTTTTACAAATTTTACTTAGCCCAATTACCAAAAATTTATCTAATTTTCCTCCTCAATTCCCCTTCGATAAGAAATCAGTTTCTTGAAAAAACACAACATAATTGGAAAAACGATGACAACCAAACATTGAATACAATACTATTTCAAGGTTCAGTACATGATATAAATTTTTTCATTACTGCGAAAAATCGAGCAAAATTTTCAGACATGTTGACGACATCATAATGAAACGTCGTTATCCGAGGTATAGAATTTCATACTATGTCATAACTAATTAACTCATATTCTAACAAGAAAACATAAAACATGTGAGAATGAAAGAAGAAAAAACAGAATGACTACGCATAATGACAATTTTTTCAGACAGCAATGAGAGTAATTAGATACTTCACACAAGAAGTCCGAAAGAGGGTACACAAAAAGAAAATCTGTATTTCTTACTTCTATTTTTTAAACAGTTTCTTGACTGTCTGTGAACAAAAGCTCAATTTTTTTCCCCAAGGATCAAATTTTGAACCACCAAACTGCAAAAAACAAAGAGAGCCGTTGCTGGTAAAAACATCTGTGTATTTTGATGATTAATGAATTTCTTTTAATCACACTTTATTTCCATTCGATTAGCCTCGAAAAACCAGGAAACTGACAGTTTTCAAACAACACGACTACGAAAGAAGAAATTTGTTCGTACATTGCCATTAAGCAACCATTTTTCTCGAATGCAAGTGCATATTCAGCACCAAGGAAGGGTATATAATCTTCACTGTGAAAATGGTCCAGAACTTAGAGCAAGTCAACTAGGTATGATGATGTACTACAGGAAAATAATAATATAAATAATAAACTAGGTCAATTATTCATCTCCCTAAGAAATAAAAACATGATTTTGATAAGCAAATCGTTGAAAACTTAATCCTATCAAATTAGCAATAACATTCATTACAAATTTTCATAAAAAATCATTAACAATTCAAAGTTTGGACTAAGTATCTCTGTTGGTCGTTCTGGGAAGCATTAAACAGGTGTTTAACTCGGGGCAACAGGAAGCTGTCAATGAAATACAACCTACAAGAGATATTTCCATCATCAGCATTAACTTTAATTTCATTTTAATAACGAAGAACCAATGTTTTAATGACCGAGTAACATCGAATATATGCAAATATTTTTTCTTCGTCGTTTTATGATAAGAAATCAGCAAAATTTTTGTATCCAAAGGTACGATTTCTTCGATACAGACTACAGTCTTTGAGAAGAAACCTGTGGATCTACATTTGTCATTTAATTTCAATGTTCGCAGCCAAAAATAAAATTCGCTTCTTAGTGAGAGGAAAACTATAAAATAATTTCACATTCGTATATTTTCTCTTGTTTGCAAATTGCGTACCTATTCGAAAAATGACTTCCATAACGAAAAACGCAGCAGAAAATATGCAACGTGAAAAACACTTTCGTGAAATATATGTATAAGTATTTTCAGTAAAACTGAATAGATAAGTTATTTTATCTATTATTTTCGAATCCTCTCACTGGACCTCATATATTAATGTCAAAGCTAACCAAAAATCGAGCTCATCCAGAAAATGCAACGAAGAATGTAATTCACGGAAAGAAAATACTTGATTGTTTCTAAATAAATAATTTTTATTCTATGATATTTTACAAATGTGTTTCATTAGTATTTTCTCCCAATCGATAATACATGTACATGGCAAAGGTTCAAAATTAATTTTTCAGACTGAAGTACAAGTAAAGCGAACGGTGAGACACAAATTCAATAAGTAATGTATTTTTATGGTCTGAACCTTAAAATTAACGGGAAGTAAATTTCTCATCTGAAGGCCTAAGATTTTTAAAACATGAACATTTTCATATACCTACACATCCTACCAGCTACCATTTTCACTTTCTTTTTTCTTCGAGAGAGATCAGTTCACGAATAACTCTCGTTCAAAAAGAGGCTTAATATTGATTGAAATCTACATTTTCTATAATTTTTGCAATTTTCGTTTGAGAGATAAAATAATCTAATTTGTAATTTGTAAGCATAATATTGGATACCAGACGAAATTATTCACGTTAACTTTGTCGGTAAAATTAAGTCTGAATTTGCTTGAGAATAAATGAAATTTATTCTCAATTTTATTTGCGCTACGTTGTGATTTTCACTCATTTTACAGGTAGTTTTTGTAAATTGGGTAGTAATTATATGCATAAACATGAGCCAAATTTAATATAGAGGAGATAGTACAGAAATGGATTCGAAAATTTTTAGGTAAAATTAAATGAAAGTTCTAAGCGTTTTTATACATTTTCATCAAATAATGAATGTAAAATATATGATGTGAATTTTACAATTCACCCCTCATTTTACTTTGAATTGTTCTCAAAAAATATTTCATGTTATGAAGTGCACCTGACCAGTGCGCACCACACCTCTCATTCATCTCACGAATGGTTTAAATAAGTATTTTCCAATATTTTCTTGAAGTGTTCTAATTCTTTCTGAAATACGCATAAAAAGAAAAAACTCGAGTGACTTACTTTCCTCCAATTAGAGCTGTATCTTTTTCAAGAGACAGCAACCTCAAAAATACGTTCATGGATTCATTTCCACCAAAAGTTTTGACTGGATGGTCATCTGAAACGAAACGAAGTTTGTATTAATATCAACGAGTCATTCACCATTGACAGGTGTGAAAATTACAAAAGAAAAAAAAGGAGAAGTCATTTGATAATTTTGTGGGTGAATTTCATAAATAAAATGCCTAGTACGAAGTTATCGGAATCAAAAATTCATTTTATTTCGTAAAAAGGAGACCATATTTTACTGTGTGGTAATTTTATTTATACATACGTTCAGAAAGAACATCTGCAGCACCCCATTGTAATCATCGCCCTTTCATTTGAAGAAAAGAAAAAAGGTTCGAAAACTCGATTCTTCTCTATTATGAAAGAGTATTTTATTTACGTTACGAAGCTGAATACGCAACCGGAACAAACCAAGTTGAAATTGGCAAAATATTTGAAGGCTTTTACGAAAGTGAAGGTACAATGAAATTCTCCTCGACTGGTAAATTTTAATTATGTATGATTCTATACTATCGATATTTTGATGAGAAAGCAAAGTCAAACAATGGGTAGAGAGAAATAAAGAAATTTTAAAATTTAACTAAAATCAAGGTTAACTTTACAAATATGTAAATGTTTTGACTTTGCTAAGCAAAGAAAAAACCATTTGTAAAGGTTAAAAATTCCCATAAAATAGTCCGAAAAATTTTCATCTAAAAAATTTTTCGTATCTAGCAATAAAATTTATCATCCTTATATCGAAGATGTTCGATATTTCTTCTAGTAGGACAAGTGTGTGTGAAAAGCCCTTTAGAGACAGATTTTTGGCTCGAAGGGAATATATGCTATCAAATCACTCTGTAGAGTAATAATTGAAAAGTCTTTGTATAAAGTAATAAACTGGAAAATTCAATCTGAGAATTTTCATAACCATTTCAATTTAATGAATAATTTTTATGAATCAACAGATAAAAAATGGACGAAAAATTCAACAAACAGTGAATTGATATTAGATGAGTAAGTACTTTCTGAACATCAGATTTTATAACTTCGGTTCGTAATACAAAAATTAGCGGACATTCAATCAGATGAAGATTTGAGAAATTTGGGAGTGGGGATGGAATCCTTATTGATTCGTGACATGTAGCTGATGCAGTGGGTTCATGTCAAGTATAATTTTGCCTAATTTTTTCACGCAACTATTTTTTTTTCTCATAAAACTAAACGTTATTTTCCCAATTCCTGTATCAAACATTTCTAAGTTTCCTCTTACTAGCTAAAACACCCGATTTTAAAGCTGAAAATTTGGAGACACCAAACTAAATTATAGATAAATGACATATTCTTCAGAGTCTTGTGGTTGAAGCAGAAAGAAAAAATAACTTTCCAAATTATTTTCGCGATAAATGTAAAGAAAAACACAACACATCATTTCAAAATAAAGACTGTTGCAATTTGGGCGCTTAAAAGTTAAGTCACCCATATTTTCGGAAATTTATGGCTTCCTCGATATCAATTCTACACCAAGATGTCATTACCAGTTTTACTCCCGGATTTACACGGGCTTAAGCAAGCACGTGGCAGAAAAATTTGTGCCCAAAAAAAAGGGCCAAATTTGATTTTTACATTTAGGGGGTGGGGTGAAGAAAATAAGGCGGCAGAAATATTATAGCCCGGGACAGAAAAGTACTTAAAGCCAGATTTGCAAAATGCAGATATGTAAATATCACATTCAGTAAATAGGTTAACCATCCCTTTTTGCCTCAAAACTGAAGATAAAACTATCGAAATAAAAATTTTTCAATGCTTCGAGCTTTATTATTTCATCGTCTTTTAAAAATTGAGGCTGGGTCAAATTTTCTGCCACAATGTTTGACTAGCTCAACAAGTTCAGTTAATCGGTTCAAAGAAGGAAATATCTTTCATGCAAATCACCTCATATATTATTTTTATATATATCCCGCAGCCTCAATTCCTTAATTGAAGCGATCAAATGTTATTTTTTACATTTTCGATGGATCTTGACCTAGGTCAACGAATGAACTCGACTACTAAATAGTTGCGCAATTCTGGAAATCTCTAACTAGACAGTTTCCAACATGCAAGAGGAATAATATTTTAGACACGCGGCGATGAACTCATCACACTTCGTGAAGATGCCCTACTGATGTCATAAAATATTTACATTCTACATTCGAAACGAGCATACCTACACCTCTGGCCTACACGCGTTCGTTTGTGCGCTTATACCAAATAAAAAGTAGTCGATTTAAAGGCGCAATACACGTTTAAATTCCATCATTAGGCAAAATTCTCGCTAAAAACCAATTTATTCGTGAAAATGCATTTTTTACAGAATTCGCTAGCTAGTCGAGTATTTTCAACATTGTGCGGAAGCTCTTCTGCTGTAGACAGAGGCAAAAAGCATCGGTCCAACAGTCTTGCCATGACCTAGGTGCGTACAGCGAATCGCATTCAAAAAAGGCTACAAGTCAACGAATGCGACTTCTCATTGTCAGTTATATTGACCTACTACGCGTTCACAATTCTTTTCTGTATCGGGCAAAAAAGCGCGTTTATGGATTTCGAAACCGAAACAAGACGCGATCTGAAAATCGAACATTGCAATATAAGCGTGTCGAAATCGATTCGTAGAGCTACGAGGAGTCGACAAGGGGAGAAAAAAAATATAGACAAAAAGATGACAACTAAAGCCAGTATTTCATGTTCGTGGAGATCAACGACAACTACGGCTCATTGGTTGAGAATAAAAAACGACTACTTTTTTTTGCGAATATATTGACAATGATAATAGGTTTTTGGCGTTTTCATTTGTCACTGTACTAACGACGATCATCGAAAATAATTTAGTGATTTATCTATCCAAAGTGATGACGACTTTTGTTACGAGTTTGAGGTTGCAAATATTATGCATCAGTAATATCGAAAATTTCAAAGCTAAAAGCAGATAGATTAAGAGACGGCTTTCCGATTCAACCAAAATCGAAACCAGATGATTTTTCCGCTAAATTATAATTAGAGTTGGAACTGCCTGGGTCCAGAAGGATCCAGATTTCGAAATAAACATCTATTTTCAAGTAGTACCTAAAGGTTTAAAGAGGGCGTCAAAACCGATTGAGGCCCCATGGTTAAAAACAAAAAAATCTACTAAAATACATGTTCTAGAACACGAAAGATACCTAAGAAATTGTTTTCGCTAGCTCCATTGGCAAAATTATTTTCTAAGTTTATAACTCCTTCGCAGAGGTAAATCCTCCAGTTTTCACCAAGAAGGTTCATCAGTTTACTGTCTGTGAGCCCGAAATTTCTTTACGAGGCCCTGCCTGAATATTGAGCATTGGTCCAACGTATACAATATGACGTGCGCATGTTTACAAATACATTTGATGAGAAATATCTATAGACGATGATGATGCCTAACTACGAGATGCTGGAAAAATGAAAAGAAGACGAGAAACGATAAGAAAAGAACAAGAAGAAAAAAACGTATTACCGTGTACACGAATTAATGAAGCGAAAAAGCGATTAAATTACAGCACCCCTGGCCTCCTCCCTAGGCCCACAAAAAAAAGAAATAACAATAGACTCTACATCAGCTAGGGACGGTGAACGTTTAATGGTAAATACGGAAGAGGAATTTAATGAAAAGAATGGGGAGTCTACAGGGCTGAAGTTGCTGTTGTTTTTTTTTATATATTCAAAAAAAGAAAAGAAATAATACAAAGAGCCGCCAGTTTGTTTTTACCCCTCCCCATTCTGTTTTTTTTCTTCTTGGTCGTAGCAACAAAGTAGGTAGTATATACAGTAGAATGGATAAATAATGATAATTAATTTCGAACATTTTTTTCCCCTAAATAAACAAAAATCCTGGAATAATTGCAGAGGATTTTCACTCTATTCTATTGCTTAAGAAATGTGTATAAAATTTATAGGCGTTTATGATCGTCGTCTATACTCTCAACATGTAGGATTTGATGCCTTCCTACTGAAACGATGAAAATAAAAAAAAAAAAAAAAATGATTAACAATCGGCCAATATCCAATTCTAAGCCTGTTCAAACGAATTAAAATGGTAGGTGGGCTTTTTGTATACCTACACTGTGGCCTGTTGGCGAATCAATATAATTGTTTTCTGATTCAATCGTAATACACTACTCGATGCTATATAACTTACGCCTCTAAAATCTGGATATGGTTACATGGGAAAATTTTTTCAATTTTTTTGGAAATGTATTTATTTCCGTTCTTTAATACTGATACTAGCAACAGTTTAACAATGTATATTTCTTTAAAATTTTCGTAAAACAAAAGGTTCAATTGCAATTAATTTGAAAAAACATCCTTTAATACACAACTTGACTACGAGGAACTTTGGTACTGTTTGCAACATATTTTCAAAGTGGAAAGTAAGTTGAGGAAATTTTACGTTTCGCACAGAGTTTTGTCGAAAATTTTGTAAAAGTAAATGGTGCTAAAAAACTTTTATAAAAACCTTTGTAATTTTTTTGACTATATTTTCATAATTGGTATATTTGAGCCAAAATATTAAATCAAGTACCTAACTTCATTATTGCGATCGGTAGTCATTAGAATATTAAAAATAATTCAGAAGAGATCAAAGATATATTATTTGAAAATTAAAAAAAAGAAGCTCGAGTTTCACTGGAGCTATACTCATGAAGGATTGATAACATGCACGCTCAAAATCACACACCTACATGTTATGTAACACACACAACTGAGAGTTACATTGTTAAAGTTACAAGTTACACAAATCCAACGATCATAATTCTTGTTTAGCCCTTTCTGTAGATTAAGCGCTATGATGTTTACACATCAAAAATTTTCAATATTCTTATCCGACCCCTCTAAGGCTAAATCCCGTTAAACATTTTCACATTTCTATAATATTTCTAGCCTTTATTACGGAGGGAAATAAAGTTAAGTGAAACTAAATGAATACCTATACTTAGAGAAAGTTAATTTTCAAGAAACATTTTGAACTTTGATGCAAGTCATCTTTTCAGTATTAAAAGTCTCCTAATTAGATGTAATTATTAATTTGTTTATATTATGATCATGAACTTGGAGAAAAAATGTTACCTACCTCCACTTTGAGTTGTTATTGACTAGTGGCTTAGAAAAATCAATGAAAAAAATGAAAATTCTTATAAAATTCAATAAAATTTTACTACCTAGAAGTACAACCAAGCATACAAAAATTTAAATCCTTTAGAAAGGTCAAATTTTTCTCTTTCTTGTTCCTTACACATATACTCACGTTCATGGTTATTATTTTAAAATTCACAAGTTTGATTGAGAGAGATAAATTTTATCCCATTTTTATTTTTTGTTTCATCCAAAATTATATGTTTTAGACCTACTTATTACAGAGATAAATTGTGATGGCTGCTTGCCTTATTCACATCGTCTTTTTTTTCATCACTTATATTAGCAGTTTTTATACAGACAGGGTTATTCATTTTATCACCCACCATAAGGGAAATACATTATGGAACATGATGAAACGAATAGGCTATGTTATAACCAAATAAATGGCACCAAAACATGCACCAACTTACAAAGCACACCTATGTAGCAATTGGATGCTGCAGATAAGATACAGGCCACCAAGGTCTCCAGATTTAAATCCTTTGGATTTTTTTTGTGGGGTTACATGACACCTGCGGTATACAAGTATGGACTATATTCCACTGTAGAAGGACTCCGCACTGTCATAAACGACTGATGGTCCATAATTTCCTTAGCTAAGTTAGAACAGGTGTAAGCTGAATTCATCGATCACCTAAGTTATTGTGTCTTACAAGAAGGTAGTTGTTTTCAACAATTTCTGTAATTTTGTATCTTATAAATCACAATTCCAAAACTCTTTTGCTTAAGTAATGTTTGTTTTCTTTAGTTTCTAATATGTTGCATGATTTGGTTCCATTTATACGGTTATAACATAACCTATTTATTTCATCACTCACAGTAATGTATTTTCTCTATGGTACCTGATTAAATGAATAACCCTGTATATATATATATATATATGTGCATACAAATGGTTATTTTAGAGTCCTTCCACTAGAAGTATCTAACCATACCAGCATAACTAATTTTTTCTTCAGAACATAAATTTGCGGACAATTTACTTGATTCGTGTTATATTACATATTATGTGAGCGAAGAATTCTCAGTTGGTTATTGTGTATCTGCAATCCGTCAATAAATCGGTATAACTAGTGAATATTCAGATATAACAAATAATGATTGGAATGACCGATTCAGGTCCATTTTTCGAATTATCATGTATTTTCCCTTGGAAGAATTATTTGGTCGAAATAATAATTATATCCTTTCAGGAAATGGAGTTTTGAATTAAAACTGAATATCCTTAATTCTTTTTTTGCGAAATTTTTTTTTTTGTATGAAAAAAAAAACTGAAATAGAAATTGGAATAGGCTGCAGTAGAAATCGCTTGATAGGGACACATTGGGCGATACCTATATTTTTTGTCCCAAATAAGCGGTTTGGTTTTCCCTTCAATCCGATGTTCCTAATTGTGAAAAAGTCTGCGCCCCAAACCTATAGCACCCTTTGTCCTTTCCTTACGGAGACCATGTGTTCAGTCCATTTTTAATGGAATCTCCAGAGCGCCACATAGGTATTTCAACTTGTACGCAGGCCATGCTTCATCTTATTATTTTAAAAGCGACCAATAATACTTCGAGCAGTAAACAATCTTATGCCAACCGAAAAATCAGCTCCACGGGGTAGGATCAGGATAACAAATTACTTCATATGATATTCGATTTCGTGGAATACGAAGGGCGAAAGTGGAAATTTTTCGAAAATTTTCGATCTTTAGACGTCAAAAGATGCGACTGAACGGAAAGGTTATATCTACCTACCAGGAATCGAAACAATCGATGAAAATATGTAAATAAAATCGGAGAAAAAATAATCGCGCCGGTTAATTTGAGTGGATTAATCGCGCGTGACTTTTCCCACAGCTTCTTGAAATTGAAGTAACTGGTTAGTTAGCCGTTTGTGTACTCATACATTATTAAACATTCGAATGAAAAATTGGATACGATCAAAGCGTATACATAATATGTTTGTTGAATACTGTATTTTATAAGTGCGAAGAAAAGACGACAAACGAACGTATTTTTTATTGAAGAATTTGTCGTCTGTTTCATTTCCTGATGACTTAACTCAACCGTAAACAATTAAATACATATGTACGAATTTCTCGAAAATGTCGTTCGCTATTGTTGGCAATGAGATTAATTGGAAACTATTGTATTTAATTATGTTTTAGAATCGGAGCCATTCCGAGAGAAAATACTCATTTTACGAATAGGAATTTAGCAATCGCGTAGGCAGTTAAACTATTCGTTGTTAACAAACGAAGATCGGTACATCGGTAAAATTAAAAATATCTTAAAAAGAATAAAATAATAATACGAAATTGGTCTTTTCATGTTTTAGAAGTTGGTAAGTCATGTGGTTGTAGATGCTGATTGCAGAAAAAGATGGTCGTAAACCGAAGAGAACGTCACTACGGTCTAAACTGAGGCAAATGTAAAGACGAAACTCTGAAAAATATTGGCAATAGTGGTTCATAGAGGAAAGAAAAAGTCGAAGAATCGTCTATTTCATCTAATTTTATGACCAATACATTGAAAATACAAGCCATTCCCCTTTTAGATACAAAAGGACATTGGATAAAACAGAGGAAAAGTATGGCCAGTCGAGAAAAATCGCCCTTCACTTGCTTCGCTTCATGAAATTAAATGCAGAGGGGATGGGGCTGAAATTTTTACGAACTGTATTTCTTATGTTGGATCAGATCTGCAGTTTGGTGCTTATTGATTCAGTAGTTTCTGAGAAAAATGTAAAATAAAAAAATTGTTGGAGAAAATCAAGTCACCTGGGTTGCTCGTATTTTTTCGGTATTTACGGCCCAAGGGGTTATTTTACTTAAAACTGTAACAATGAAATTTCGATGGGCGTATATTATGTTTGATAGAAATCTATAATTATCCATAGTTTTTTGCAATTGTTTTGCACATTTGAAAATTCCAGATTATTTGTTGAATTGTAGATGTCAATTATTGGCAAATAGGGTTTTCTAGCTAAATATTCCTACGCTAGAGTTTTTATTGTTTTTTCATTTCCTTGTAGGTACATTAACATTGGCTGCAATTCTGCTTTAAAACAAACAGTTCTTTAAAGATGGTTCAAAAACTATTTCATCAATTCTAAAAATATCCTTTATCATTAAAAAAAAAAGGTGCAAGTTTTGCTGGGAACTCATGAAGGATTGATATGAAAACATACTAGTGTGGTTTTGAGCGTGTGCATTGCGCACCCACACAACCACACATCTATATTCCAATACACAAACGAGAGTTACAATATTGTAAAATGCACGAGTTATGCAAATCTGACCATTGTAATTTTCGTTTTAGCCCCTACTATAGATTAAGCACCAAGATGTGTACACACCAAAAATTTCATCAAAACAATCTACTGATTCTCCAAAAATTCACGGACAAACATACATACCTACACAACAACATACACACATTTATGCATAAATACAAACATTTTTATCCAGTAGTTACCCATTCCAATGAAAATTTAACCGATTTATTTAAGAATATTTTTATTTCACATCTGCACTGTTTTAATAGTTGAATCAGAAGAAATAAGTACATACAAGTAAGAAATTCTTAAAATTTTTGATTAACCTCTAAGTAGCCACAAAATGGAAAGTAAAATAGATAATTTATTTCACATACTTGGTTGTACTAATATAAGGACCAAATCTTCAGCCTTCAAAATCCCATCTATATGATAAAACGAGCCCGGAAATACACAAATTTTTAAAATTTGATGTAATTAAAAACTTGCATTTCTTGAATCATTAGAGGTTGTTCAGGGTTGCCCTTTGTATATTATGTTTATTTCATGGTTATTTAACACCATACATGAAACAAATGCAGTATTACCCAGCTCCATTAAAAAAACGTATGAAAATCTTAAAATAACTTGAAAATCCATTTTTGCTTTTATGTAATCAGTCCAGATTGGACAAAATGCATTTCTAAACTTTGTTTCATACCATCACAGACAGTAGTCACAGTAGAACACACATAGATTGGATTCAGGATAAATGTTTTTCTAGACCAGGAACTGCACCTGGATGAAAATTCTATATTGTAAGAAAAAAAAAGGAAACCATATTTTTTCAATATTAGTGTTTATAGTCTGAAGTCTAAAAACTGTACAAGACTTTATTATCAATATTACCCAAACTGGAAATAAAATGATCTCTTATCATAAATCAAAATAAAACTTTACCCTTAAATACTGAATGAAGATGATACAGTTCAAGAGATACGTATTATATTTACTGGAATTTATTCCAAATAATTAGACAAATTGCTACAATGTGAGAGTTATCATCCAAAAATTTGGAAAAACTATAGTATATTACTAAAAATCAACGCCAAATTTCACACCTGAATTCTTGTTGAAAGTACCAGTGTTGTGGAGATTCTCACTACATTCGAATAATTAGTTCCGCATAATTAGTCAGATAAGTATAGTGTAAAAATTATGATTTTCCGTAATCTTCTCAATCAAGTGAAATATATAAGGAGATTACAAATTACATTAAATGAAACTTTTCTCAAATCCAGTTCAGTGAAAGTTCTTACTAAGTTTTCCATTCTGGGTCCAGAAATATCTGTATCCTAAATCCAATCTGTAAGTGTGTTCTACAGTGATTACTGTCTATGATGGTATAGAACAAAGTTTGGAAATAGATTTTGTCCAATCTGGACAGATTACATAAAAGCAAAAATAGATATTCAAGTTATTTTAAGATTTTCATACGTTTTTTTAACGGAATTGGGTAATACTTCATTTGGTCCATTTATGGTGTAAAATACCCATGAGATAAACATAATATTCAAAGGGCAACCCTGAACAACCTCTAATGATTCAAGAAATGCAAGTTTTTGATTACATCAAATTTTAAAAATTTGTGTATTTCCGGGCTCGTTTCATCATATAGGTGGGATTTTGAAGGCTGAAGATTTGGTCCTTATATTAGTACAACTAAGTATGGGAAATTAATTTATTTACCTTCAGTTTCCATATGGTAGCTACCTAGAGGTTTACTTACATAAACAGGCAATGTACACACTTTTTGCGAGGAAAAACGTCTACCTCCTTTAGCCTTTTTCATGCAAATTAGAATTAAAAATCTCTACACCAAACAGATAGAGAATTTAATTTTATTCGTGAGTTATAATTATGTTTTATATTATTTTTAAATATAAAAGAAAACATTTATTTTTTGGATTAGAGAATGAATAGAAATAATTGTGGGCGTTTTTGATTAATTTTTCAAGCTTAATTCTTTCTACTAATTTTCCCGATACTTATTGTGAGCAATACCTTCCACACATTCTAACCGATATTGCAACAAGATTATGGCTCTTTTCAGAGTACGATGTACAGTGGGGATAAACTCGAGCTAACTACATTTGAGAATGTACGTGAGTTGAACCGTTAAAATTAGCGCGTTATTCTCAGATAAAAAGTTAACTCACCACTGTAAGTACACCCAGGACAAAATCAGTTTTACATTAATATATTGTAATATTTTTTCGTTCACTTATTTTTTGCAGTTGTGAATAGAACGACTTAAGAATTCATCACAAATAAATTATTGCAGCAGTAGTTTTGCTACAACGTATATATGGCCACTAGAGACGTTTCAGTAAGCTTACAATCGAATAATTTAACTGAATATCTCAAAGGGCCAAGTACCGATATACATCACCTTGAAACAAAATGCCAAAATGAAACTAAATTGTTCTTCACGTTCCACCATCGAATATTTCGTGATTTGTTCACTAAAACTGATCAAAATTATAACCTTCTCGGTTACAGAAACCATTAGGTAGGTACCTACTGGCGTGAAGTACACGTATAAACGAATTGGAGTATAGGCAACAGTTTCTCTAAGCATTGCACAAGGTTTTCGAAAGGATTAAAGTGCGCACGCACAGTCTTCGATCTTTTAAACGAGATAGATAACCATGAAGCAATCATTTTGACGAGTTTAAAAGATAATACTTACTTTCAATTTGAAAACGTTTATCTCGTGCTTATGATAATTTCAAACAAATAGAAATGGCGCTCGTGTGACCATCGATCAATAACACACCCATCATCGTTAATGTAGGCCTACTCCTCCTCCTTGTCACTTAGACTGTTCAAAAAGTTTCAGATTTCAAACTAAGCGAATATTTTATTATATTTCATCATTATACCGAAGTTGAAACGAATAGGTAGTTCATGTAAGAAGCAACAACCTGTGATTAAACAGTCCTCTACACGATCTCGACATTTAACATTTCATAGATTTCCCCGAAAACATAACGAAAATCTTCGCAGAACTCACTGTTTAACTCATCTTTCATTTCATTGCCAGCACCAATAAACACACCATTAGAACACGCTGGGTATTTTTAGAAATTTTCGCATCGATTTGCGAAGGTTAAATTTATTAGCCAAAAAAACAAGAGACTTTTACACTTCGAGGAAAACTTCTCTCTTTCATTCTACCGTACCTACTTTACGCTGAATTTAACGCTACTCGTTCGCAATTCCATCTTTTTCTTTTTATTAGTTCAATATAATCTCAAATTATATCTCTCACACGTAACACTAAGCGGCCAAACCGGTTTGACGCGTAATTTTTTATTTATTTTACCATAAATGAGTGTATACTTCTTATACTACTAAAATGAAACACGAAGGCATTGGTGTAGACTGTGGAGAGTGAGATGTGGCTATAAAGTACCCAACTTAAGTTGTGCCTGCAATTTACATACGAATGACAGAGGTAAAAAATATATCAGTATCGTGCAAATTTGACGATTATATCGATGGTAGCGAATTCGAGTTCAGTCTTTGTAATTTAAACTGGAAAATTTAGATATCTTGGTCTTTCGACTTTAAATACGAGTCGTTTGAACGGTTTTTGCCATTTGATATACGGGTAGGGAAAAAAACAAGTTTTCGTTCTCACTCGTCAGTTTAATTTTTCGATAGTCAGGAAAAACTGTCTCAATCTCAATGACTTAATAATATTCACCAGTTACACAGAAATACAGGATAAAAATCGTACAACCGAAGCAACGTCTGCGAGGCAAATTTGAGTAATTCTTTATCAAAAATATAACACTCCAACGTTATCTGGTGGTTCCGGCATAGTCTCAATAAATCCCATTAAAAATGGATGGATTCATCATATCACAAGAGTTCGGTGGTTTAATTAATAATTCGAAGAAGCGAAGCAAGTAAAGGGCGATTTTCCTCGAATGGTCATTCGGTTCACTACTTTATCCAATGTTCCCTTTCACTTCAAAGAGGAATGTCTTTTATTTATGATGTATCTAACTCTTACCCTTTGGAATTGATTTCAATGTCATTTTACCCATGCAGAGCAATATCTGATTTTTATTCAAGAATATTCCCCAATTTCTTTTCCATTTTTCGAATATATTTCTTCCTAGACAGACGTTTTGCCGATTTTCAATGATAAATTTGTTTATATTTTTTACAGATTTTTATTTTTTTCCAGGTCTCCAACTACACTGAAGAAACTGGAATTTTACAAATTCCACAATAACTACAATTACAAACTTTATGCACTTATATCTCTTCCTGACCTTCCCTATTTCATTAATCGTTTTTCCAATTCACAGAATGTGATCATCTCCGTTCGGAATCCAAATTCAAAAATTACTATGCTTCATACTATCATTTGCGCTTCTCACGCAAATTGTTGAAGTATACCAATAACATTGAAGCCTTTAACTATTCCAACTTATTCCAAAAGCTCATCAGCTACGGTAGCAACTAATGTTGTTTTATTCTTCCTCCTTTCACCATTTCCAAACTTATCTCTTCCATTATTTAGAATGACTCAATAAATTTTAACTCGACTAAAAGCTTTCAAATCATTATTTTTGGTATTAATATGAATTCAGTTCCTTCTTTTTCGATTAAGACGCAAAATTTCCAAATAACGGGATTACCAATATTTAGGAGCGGATACGCTGTTGAGCCTGTGCAAACAATCCACACAGATAACATTGATAACAATTTATTACCAATTCGTCCATCCATTGTGGTATCATCAATCTGGTCGCGCCTTTACATTTTTTCTTCTGAATATTCACTCCTCAGAAATTTTGTAAAATATTGATAACTTTCCGGCATTATGCTTATCAAGCCCTTTATATTGATAACTTTTTCATAAAAATCCATCTATCTGTTCTGGTGCAAAAGGGAGAAAATAGGTGCTATGACCTTACCATATTAACATACTTACATGAATTTTCAGGTATAGTTGTTTTAATGAATTTTCTACTTTATTCAAACACTGTATATTGGTGAAGGATGAAGACTTCAATAAATAACAGCAAAAAAAATTTATGATTTTCAAGAAAAGAAATTATCAAGATACCAATTTCCATTTTTCATTTTCGTCACAATGAGGTTTTTGAACTTCACGGTTTTTCTTTTGACTAACGACAAACATTTTAAACAAAAACATTCCTCGTGGCAAAGGATTAAATTTCCAACTTTCGGGCTTTACTGCAATATAATTTTATTGGGCCGAAAATCTCAAATTTTTTGATATAGGAGTTTCGACGCACTTCATCGAATTTACCATATCACGTCAAATTTTAGCTATGTTCGATATCGTGATATCGCATCAGTTGGCAAAATGTAATTATAGTTTTTATGATCCAATTCGGATATCGTCTCCACCATTTTAAGAACAAATCTTGGGATATAGTTTATTGCAGAGAGAATAAAAGGAAAAAAGGAGAAAAAAAAGCGACGTAATTACTCGAGTAAATACGATTTGTTTCATTTGCGACTGATTTTTTTCTTTCTTTATCCACAGCAACATAACATTTGGCAACGAAAACCAAATAAAAACTAGCATGAGCCAGAATAGCCTGAAGCGGCAAAATCAGAAGTACTTCGGGAATGAAATGAAGTGGAGGGGAAAAAGGTATATAAGTTGGCAGTAGGATCAGCTAATGCAACAGTAAATCTAGAGTTCGCTATGAGGCCACTATAAATATTTAATTACCTCCTTTCGCGTTAATAACCAACCATTTACACAGTCAACAAATGACGGTGATGATCAAAATATCCGATTTCACACTAAATATCACATGCAGAGGCCGAAAAAATCTTATATAACGACCGGATTACGCTAACACTCGAATGCTGACAATATTTAGACGACGGTAGCATCATTCTATTTCACTCAATAGTGTAGGAAGGGGGTAGGGAATTGGAACCTGTTCATGGAATGATAACTCACAGAATTTTTGTAATTTAAGCAGATACGTTAAATATTCATTCCATGTTTCCGATCAGAATTTCTTCTTTTTGGCAAATCTTCTAACTTAGTCTGAATTTAATCAAACTGAAAGTAAGGGGAAGACAAATACCAGTAAATAAGAGAAATGAGAAAGGATTGCGATGTTCCATAAAAAAATTTCAGCAATTTCGTTAGGTACATATTTTTACTAGCAGCGGTTGATTTCTAGCAAACATGTTTGATTTTGTGAACGTTTTTTTAATTGTAAAATGAAATGTAAACCTTTTGAAATGAAATTCACAACACCAATCCCTTTTTTAAAGAATTTCTTCTATCTGGCGGGCTATTTTAATGAATTTAAGATTTTTTACAGGTAGGTACCATAACAATTATTAGCACTGAGAAAAATATTGCGTAATGATAAATACATAATCGGCTTTAAGTGAAAAACCAAGCAGAATTAAAGTGAACAATAAGTTTTAAGAAGAAGCCAGTCTGTCAACGCCCTTTATTATAGCTGTTCAATCAAAATTTAGGCAATCAATTTATGGTAACCTTTCCTAACTTGATAAAAACTCAACATTTCCGTTCGTCTCATAATTGAACCTTCTCTGTGAAATAAGTGAACTTTTGATTCCCGATTTTCAACGAACCAGCCAAAAATTCTGTCTTAGAATTTGTTGGCAAAATCACCAGATACCTTGAAACAAATTAAAGAACAAAACTCTTCACAAACAATACACTGTTATCCAAAAAGATATGCTGAAAATTTTCCGGATAAGGAGGGAACAACATTTTCTTAATAACGTGTGAACATAAAACTATACCTATATGGTATATTGAAGTTTTTAAAAGGCGAAAAAATATTTTTTTGGATATAAGTCAAAATTTGTAAGAAGCAAGACTAATACTTTTCCAAGTGCGAACATATTTTTTTGGATTGAAGTCAAAAATTGTCACTTCTGCCCTATAATATGCACGTTCTAGGAGAAGGTGAAAGTTGCGCATTAAATACCTAAGTTTTATAGCTTCGGCAAGCCTACATAAATTTAATGAACAAAAGATTGAACAAATTAGTTCGACACCGTTCGCCATCGCACTTCCGACCCAAAATGGCGGTGCTTCGGTTCGGTTCTATTGATACTCCAGTATGTGTAAAATTCATGCTGGTAAACCACTGAACACCGGATCCCTACCATTTCCCTTCTTCCTTGACACCAAATACATCTTTCAGACGCTGGGTAAAATAGCCGAGCATCTAAAGCCCAATAAAAACGTAATGATGATAATAATAAAAACTCGGCAAAAGTGAACATTATTGATCTTCAGAAGCCTGACATTATGAAATAACTTACGTTGTTTTCATTGGAAATGAAATACCAGAAAAACGAAGTTGAGAAGAACACCTTCAAACGAAGGAATATAAATGGGTTTATTTCTGTTATTCTAGGCTGCATTTTTTCGATAACCACTTTTTAAAACTACTTTTTCAAGACAATTGCGAAGAACTGGCAAAACGAGCCTATATAACTGATTCGGATCATGGTCAATTCCAGACATACGAACCTTTTAAAAGTAAACTATTAATATTTTTTTTGTCGTCACTGTCGTCAAGGAGGGTTGGAAAGGGAAAAAAATAAAACGATGAAAAGAGCTAATCGTGACCAAGCAAACATTTCAACACTTCGTTATCGTGGTTACGTAGATAAAAAAGTAATAAACGCTATACAGTGGCAATATAAAGGGTAGGAAAGCAGACAGAGAGAAGAAAAGAAGGTTTTCAAGTAAAGGGTTCTTTTTCATGTAGGTATACGAAAGATGGTGCATACACAGACAGGTGATTACTGCCTCAGGACTTTCTGTACCCACATAAATATATGATTTGGGTGCGGAGGCGAACGGCAATATGCAACCATACTTTTAACTAAAAAAAATTGAGATTCGTTATTTATGTGCTGGCGGTGCGTTTGCGAGCAGGGTAGCAAGCAACCAAAGAATATACCTGTGCGCCATGGACGAATATGGTTTTAGGTGTAAGCGATCATTTATCATCATGCTACAGCTATAGCAGAGTAACGATCACAATTACGTAATTTCGAACCAGTGGAGAACTATGTATTTTATAATTTACTCATTTCGAGATGTTGTGGGCAGAGCCACGGCGCATCCATACGACAGTTTAATTCTCACTTTCATCTATATGTATGGCGTTGTGAACGCGAGTATAATTCATCAGGTGTACGATGAACCATGCATAGGTACATCGTTGTACCTATATTAGCATTATTACGCAAACGAGTTTGATACAGACAGTTGAAAGTTGTAAAAATGTGCGATAGTTAGACTGAACGTGGAAATTTTGTATCGTTTAGGCAATTTCACGTAGGCAAACGTTGGATAGTGGTTATAATGAGTAATGAAAACGCAATAAGCATCAATATCTGAAAACAAACCCATTACTACTGAGGGGATCAAAGTTGTTAATTGAGGTTCCAAACTATGGCGATGATTTCAGCAAGTATAAGAGTGAAGTATGCGTTTCTCAAGAGATTCTCACCTTTACTATCAGAGAGTCGATAAATGTCTTATTACATAAATCACAAATTAGGTAGGTATATAAACCGAAATCAAGGCGCCTCCATAATGGCATCACGAGTTCTACCCGACTGAAAATTAACTTATTAGTTATAAATATGCCCAAAGCCAACTAGAAAAAATTTTTGGCGAATTACAATACCTCTACTTATCATAGGCGAAGCTCCAGAGGGGCCATAGGGGCCATTTTCTCCTAAAATCATATGAAGATTTTTTTAATCCCTACGTGTAAGTGTAGGCATTACTCAGGGGTATTTTGAACCTCAGACGCGAGTGAACGCGTACCAGCTTTCAGAAAATTTTTAAAAACAAAAAAACTCCCAAGTTATTTATAAGTACAATAATTATTATCAGTGTTTTAAAAGACAAACAAAAACAAACAAAAAATTATTTTATCTAAATTTTTGTAAATATTGAGATTTTTTTTAAAGACCTGAGAAAAAAGTAAAGTTCCCCTCAAAAAATTCATTTGGAATATCACTAGAATCACGTACATACCATTTTTATCGAAAAAATTTATCTCTTTGAAGTATCAAATTTTTGAATTTTTCAACTTCTGATACTCAGTGAGAACTAAGAACTACATTTGAACAAAACTTGGAGTCCCGAACTAAAACATAAAGTAAAGCAATTTTTGCCATATTGAACACAGTTATCGTGATCCTTTTAGTGTAAAATGAGAAAACTATTAGGCTCCTATTAAAATTTTATACAAAAGTTGAATTAATCAATTTTTTTTGCTGAAAATGGGCTAAAAATTTGATATAAAATGAAAAACTATCTTCCACCATGCATTAGGCAGGGTTTCAACTCAACTTATCTTTTTTCTTATCCTAAACTGTATTCTGTGAAGTAGGGAAATTTTTGCTTTCAGAGAATAAATCAAGAGAAAAAGTATAAACCAAAAAACAGTGATTCTCTTCAGTCAGATTTTTAGGTATTAGGTCATAGAGAATAAATCAGAGTACAAACCATCTTTTACAAAAGTAAATTTCAAAAAAAAAAGTTCCTGATTTATTGATGAAAATACTTTTTAAATTATCACTTTAAATAGGTTAGTAACCAAATACCTCCAATATCATAACTTATTATTTCGGACAGATGGTCTTTGCACAGAAATACTTTTTTCTAAGGGGGAAGAGAAGAGTGTGAGAAGGAGGGAACTCCATAATGATAAGGGGGTTCACACTACAAATTCCCCCACACATACATAACTTTGCGTCTCAGCGAAATTCTATCTCTCATAGATGCTTCCCCTCAAAAATGAAATTCTGGAACCGCCTCTGACTTATCAGGTAATACCCCATTCTTCCATAAAAACTTTTAAACTAAAAATCTGATGTTCATAGAGTTTTCAGTTTCGGGTGAATGACGAGTAGCATTTTCTGCCTGATACAGACACATCGCTGAGGAAAAATAGTGGTTATTTTTCGCGAAGACACCACAGAAAATTAAACGAATTCTTACTTCTACAACTAAACAAGAGCCAAATTTCAAAGCTCTAGTTTTCAACGAATATTCTCGAAGGGAATAACGTTTCCATGACATTTTGATGTTCTTATGTTATTGAATGAAGAATTAAGAATGAGATACGCGATTAATTTCAGAGAAAAACCGACTAAAATACTTACAAAAATCAATCATTAAAAATGTTCATTTGCAATATGTTAGAATTAGAATGATATAAAACTGAATAATATCAAGCGCTGAAGAACAGCTTATAGAAGGTGAAGCTCTATATTTTGTCGCAGGATAAGTATAGATCATCGAATATTCAGGATGTCAGACAAGGAATAAGATCATAATACCAATTTCTTTCTCCTCCAGTCATCCATATCTATATTTTCCCCTCAGCCACATAATGAAAATTTACAAAAATAACATAAAAGTACTGAATTTTTTTCAAACAAGGGAGGATACGGCCCCTTGGTTGCCCCCACAGATCCGTTACTGCGCATAAAAATATATAATGATAATAATTATTCTAATTTACAAACTTAATTCTGTAATTATACAGGTATTGACACAAATCAGTCGCGATGGTAGGTAACATAATCTCAGTCGACTAGAGATCAGCCCTTCTTTTTTATGAGTAGCCCACTCCATGATTTTGTTCCCTCGAAATTGCTTAAAAATATAGCAAGTATACCTACTAGGTACCAAATAAGTTGAGGTCTGATGTTTAAGGTCCGAATGCAAGAACGATACTCAAGTATCAACAGTGACTTAAGAATTACTTACCGTAACAAAGTTATATCACGTACCTACATGTTTTTGTATAGATATAACTGATAATAGAAGAAATGTAAGAAATACTTAAGTATTGTTCTTGCATTCGGTTCTAAGGCGCACTAATGGAACGTTGTTTCTTATTGGTCATTAAACATATATATGTTACCTTCATTGACCATTAAACGTTTGTATGTCATATTGCCTTTCTTCGTCAGAGCTCAATTTATTTGGTGCCGAATTCTATGTTGATCTATTCGGCTCCTTCATTAATTTTAACATTATA
The DNA here is from genome assembly GCA_011428145.1 of Ericerus pela. NCBI lineage: Eukaryota > Metazoa > Arthropoda > Insecta > Hemiptera > Coccidae > Ericerus > Ericerus pela. The sequence continues at coordinate 100,422 of WOFM01000133.1, read as the reverse complement.
TTTTGTTGTTAGCCTTATTCGATTCTTCAGTATGTTTCAGTGTAGAAACATATGGTTAAAAACAAAAATCAAATAAGCACATTCTGAAAATGAACTGAAAATAAATAATATTTCTGGACTGAAATTTACATGTTTTTCTGAATATAGGTTAAAATCTTGAAAAGGATCGCAAAGTACTCACGACCATGTATCTCATACCGGGAATGCACGTTTCTACACTAAAACGTACAAGAAAATCGAATGATGCTAACAACAAAATTTGATGTTATAATTAACGAGGGAGCGATATAGATCAACATAGAAGCTACAGCATATTTTTAAGTAATTTCGAGGGAACAAAATCACGGAGTAGGCCTCTCACAAGAAAGAAGGGCAGACCTCCAGTCGACCAAGATTATATTACTCACCATCTTGACTGATCTGTGTCAATGGCAGTATAATTACAGAACTAAGTTCGTAAATTAAAATAATTATTATCATTAGATTATTTTTACGTGAGAAAATTTTTCGTTCGATAACCGTAAGCTGAAAAATGTTCACATTTTCGCATTTGCGAGTTACTTCGCGTCTAGAGGCGTTCGAGTGAACCTAATTTATAATTTTTTTCCTCCCTGACTATGAGAAGGCAAGCGTGTTTCGCGCGCCAAACCTATTAATTTGCTGCTGGTGGCTTGGGTGCACTTTAATTCCTAGTAACAACCATACACCGTTAGGTAGGTATATCCAATTCTTTAAAATGTAAAATTTAAATCTCATTAACCTACACACAGAGAGTTATGATACGACGGGTGGACGCGAAAGGCAACGCGTTACCCACTTTCTAATTATCGCATCAAAACTCATCAAAAATTCATCAAAATGTAATTAGGTATCGACTGCGCGGATCCGATCGATTCGCTAAAATGAGTGAAATAATCGTACAAACGCCCGATTCTGGCCACAGAAATTACACTCACGTAGCTGAGACTTGAGATGGGTTAGTTTCGGAGGAGAGAATGGTTGGCAGTACCGATATATAGATCGATGTTTAGTTGACCTACTGTTTGACTGAATTCCATGCAGCGAAACGAATGACTGAACGACTGATTTATCAATTGGTTTCTCTAGTAGAAAGTAACCGAGCAGGTCATCCAGCTATTTACGAGAAATGACAGAAGTTAATAATTCCTTCAACTGGATTGTATAATTTATCAAATTGAATCTAAAAACTGCAGTGATTCACAAAATGGGTAATTAGCGCATTGAACTGGATGAAATCAATGCACATCCTCTATGAATATGTATAATAATCTCAATTTAAACAAATTAGGAACCTACAAATTCTCAAAATTGAATAATTTTGTGAGTTAATGCGATTCAGAGCTGTCAATGAACAGCATACAAAAAAGTAGCAAAAACTATGGTAAGTTTAAGTAGGTCAACTTTCTGCATGTATCGTCAACACTAAACGAGTTGCAGTGCTTGGTGAATTTAAGTCATGAATATATTTAAAACAATTTTTTTAAGGCTTGGTATACACACATTATATTGTTTAGGCAATAAATTTATGGAAAAACTTCCCAATGGAGTTACAAATTTATATATAAAAACAACAGTAAAAATAGACAAATTTCACAAACGTTTTAAAATTCAAATGAACCTCGCAAAGGACGATTTCAAGCGAAATTAAAAAAAAATGAAAAATTATATGATTGGCCAAAAATTTTATACATTGCTTAGCAAGAGTCAGGCAGAGTATGAAATGTTAAAAAATAAGTGCTCGACACACAAAATGTACAAGTCATTGAAATTTAATAAAGTGAAATGATCGCGCGCTGCTTGTATTAAACTGTTTTTGGCTTTTTTCCTCACTATTGAAATTGCATTGTTTCATGCATCTAAAGCAATTTACTCATCTGGTCCTATGCACAGTGACGATTCGAGTAATGTTCTTCCTCGATGTTCTCAAAAATAGAATTGTGAGTAGGATGTGTTTCAAAAACAAGATCTGGATAATATTTTCCACGATTTCATCGAATTCAACTCTAGTTAATATTAATGAATTTGATACATTGTTCTTCGCCAATATTTTTATAGTGAAAGTAACACATCTTGTATCTTCTATTTGCACAGATATTTGTTAAGTTCATTAAAATAATAGGTATGTAATTGATAAAAATAACATTATCATTTTATCTGGTAAGTTTAGCCCAATAACTGTAATTTCTGCCAATTCAGAAAAGAAAACAATTTCATTTCACGTTTTGCTTGTAACATATATACACATACATATGAATTTTAGCATTTAGTGCAAAAAGTTTTCTTGGGTTATGAAACGAAAAATGAATATACTCCTATTTCTACGTCATATCATTAAACCAATATTAAGATGTAGATTTTTATAGAGAATCTACCCAAAAATCTCATAAATTTTCGTATCTACTCGATCATCTTTGTTAGTGAAAACGTTATAGAAGGCAGAAATTAAGAATTAGAAAAATTCACCGAAGTTTAAAAGCTCACGTTTTTTAGCATTTATAGCTGCCTCCATTATATCCCTTCATTTCTTAGTATACTTCATCGCTATTATTCAAAAATATTTTAAAATGAGGCTTGCTCATTAGAACCATGAGATATCAGCGGAAAAATATATTTCACTTTAGAGATTTAGTCCTCAATAAAAAATAGTGTAACGGCCATTTCGGCCAACAGAAAAAGTATTCTGATTTATTGTTGGTGCAGGGCGTCGCAAAGAACTCTGCTCTTTCAAATTTGAATTAAAATCTCAACTTTCGAGTTATCCAGAAGTCCTAAAGCGTAAATTTATGGTTTTGGCTTATCGAAGGAAATGTAAATTGGCTCTGTTACGGATTTGATCTTCAATTTTTGACCGTAAACTATAATCTACTTCGGCGTAGATTTTACAAAGGTGCGTAATCCAAAATAACGATTACCAACTTTTTTATTTATTATTAAACAATTTGGGACGATCGCTGAACGTTTTTTCTTCCTTTTTCTTCTTTCAATACCTCCCTGATTGATGATTCTTTACAGACAAAGACAGAAACACATATACAAGGATACAAAAAAAATCTAGTTACATTTGCTTCGTATATAGTAGCAGCAGCAATAGAAAAAGTACTCTTTCGTGAACTGGTTATTAAAGGCGGTGACCTTTTCGGAAGCATTATCACGAGGCAACGAAAGGAAAAAAAATCTCGTCGGATATTAGCTTAATAAATAATAACCTGTTGGCTGTTTTTAACCCAAACGCTCTTACGAGTAGTGATATTATACACATACATATAGCTAACGTATCTTCGCTTCGGTTTTTTTCTTTCCCACTTATATGGCGGATGCCTCCTTCTGATACAATTTCCGGCTTTTTTTTTCCCTGTTCAAATCCTATTTATGTAAGTATCTCTTTACATGAAAATTTAACAAAAAAAAAAATTAATATAATTTTCCACAAATGAAATTCACACGATAACACGCGTCTTAGCACCGGAAAAAGGGAGACAATTTAACTTGATTTAGTTTTTCATTTTGTTTTCTTTTATATGAATTATCAACAAATTTATAAGATGAAAATTTGGTCGAATGTTCATTAATTAGGAGTGCCGAAGTTTTTTACCCACACAGATGTAATCGCATGTGAAAGACGTTTATTTATAAGCTTCAAATTAACCGTACTGACAATTTCTGGCATGATTAATTGATATTGTTGCGAAGAGTTACGTATAAAGTTAAGAGGAAATTCTTATTGCTTCATTTATCGTTAAAAAGATGAAAAAACTATAAACGAAAGGCGACATTCTTCAATATCGGGCAAGAGTAATCACTTCGTAGAACATCAAACGCGGAAGAAATCATTTGGAAAAAAAAAATTGTGTTTGTAAGGAAGAAAATACTTTGAAGGGCGAGGGGGAATAATCTTTATACTTTCATTTGGTTCAAAATTGTTATCCACTTTTCATTATAATAAAAACTACCTACGCAGAAAAAAAAAATGGAAAATGAGAACTAATTATTATAACATGCACACAAAACGTAAGATTCAGTAATTACACCATTTTCAAGAACTTACTATAATGAAAAAATTTATGGTCCTGCATTAAACATTAAATTTTGCAAAGTATGAAAATTAGGGGAGAAAATATTTGTGTTTTTCTAGGAGAGGGTAAAATAAAACATAAATAGATTGAAAAATTGTTAGGCAGGTACCCTCCCATAAGGAATGAAAATCATTACCAAACCAATTTTTAAAAATAAGAAAATCCAGATATAATGATTTTTAAATAATTTAAAAATATACCTAGTTGAAGAAATCGTTTTATATAAAAAACAATATTCAGTTGAAGGAAAATTCATGAGTATTCTTATGCACGTATCCTTAATCTTTTAAGGATTCTTGTCGAATATACCTACACAATCAAATAAACACATACGTATATACTTTAATATAGGTACATTGTAATAAAATATAATCAAATAATTTCGAGATTTACGAAAATATTTTCGGCTCATTTCTTCAAAAATGCACCGGTAGGTACTATAGCGATCGGCCACGAAAGTACAAAGATAAAATATTTCTTCATGTTTTTAGATCAGAGATGAAGGGTACATTTGAATATCCATTCGAGTTGCGCCACTAAAATATACAATAAATAAATAATTAATCCGCTAAATACTGGATCAACCAATGGCAGCAGAGGCTGATCTAATGTAACAATAACAAAAAGTAAAAAAAAAAAATAAATGCTCATTAAAAAAAAATTAAAAACGACAAACTCAACCGATCATTAATCTTGATTTTATCGTTAAGCGAAAATCACTACAACCGTAATCGTAATTACTTTTTATATTGTCGACTATCGTTTCTTCCTATTATCTCTGTTCATGAGACGATTAACGAGAAAATAAGAGAGAGACGAAGACGAAAGTATGCGTAAATAAGTTTGTAAGAATCAAAAGGCCGAAATTAATTTCTCTTCAAAAGCGAATAATCAGCAATTATAAATTCAACGAACCGAGTTCCAATCGATCGTAGATGAGGATCGCGATGTCCGTACTTAAAAATTTGTACAAGTTCTACAATTTATTTTCTACGTAACAATACGGGCAATTGAACACGTTATCATTTTAATTAATCTGGAATCATATAGATCGATTAGTTTTAATTCCCAACCGAAAATTCGAACGTATGTTTTCAGAAAATGATACTTTTTTTAAAAGCAGATTTATTATTCGCCGCAAAAAATTAAAGTTAGGCATTTCGCGAAGCAAATGACACGAGAGGTGTGTTTGTGTACGAAAATATAATATTTTCCAGAAGGGAGATATAGAGAAGAGATCGCCATGATCAGTTTTCAGAGTTCATTTTTTCTTTCAAAATCCGAACAAACAACGTACTATTTCCACCATTTATGAAAATCGAATGTTTCGTGAAATTAATAATGTTTCTTGATAGTTTTCATCCTTCACAGATATTTTAGAGCACAAATGAGGAAAATTTAATCTTGAAAAAATAAAATCTACTAAAAAAATGACAGAAGTCCAACGAAGCACATATGCAATGGTATCGTGTAAGGAGGTATATAATAAATAAAATAACTAACAAAAACGTTAACCTTCCGGTCCTATTTCTTCTTCCTTCGTCTCGATAAGTTTTTTCATCGTTTCACCATCACTTCAAACATATTCTCCTATTCTCTGTATTATAGAAATCAATTTAATCTCACACTCTTTTGCATGAAATTGATAAAAATAATCGTGGTCAACAAAGATATGTCTGTTCAACTATCTGAATGACTTATTTACAGATTTTGTAATGTCAATGAAGACTTTAATTCAAGAGAATGGACAAAATTTTTTGTACGTCAAAAATATTATCTACCACACGAGTCACGAAGGACAGTTATTATTTGACAACCATGAACAGATGTATAATTACACACATTAGGAAGATACTATTTGGAGAAGTGCCTTCAACAATCAATTTTCTAATGAATGGAAAAGGAGAATGAGCTGAGGAAGAAATTTAATACCCTAAACTGATAAAAATGAGCCTTCAATAGACAATTTTCTAATAAATGGAAAATGAAAAGGACTTGAGGAAGTAATCTAATACCCTACAAACAGAACGTCTCTCTCAGATCCGACCAATGTTACGGTAAGTTTACAACTGGAATCAAACCAAAAAAGTCGTAATATCTAACGTAAGTACTTATAGATCAATAAGGATTTTCCATTCGACTCAAATAAGTCAGCACGATGTTAACATGTGTGGCACAGGTTCATACCCCACAACGTACGAGTCCTTTTTATTATTCATATTTTTGGAACATGTTTATGAATATACTTTTATTATGCGTGCACACGCGTTTCACAGCTAAATCATAAAATTTTAAAATTTCATCAATAAAGTTTCCATTAGCACGGTACCTACGGTACTGAAAAATAATTGATTCAACTCGCTTCACGGATGATGACTCAAACGATAGTCACAGAGTAATTATCCAACGAACGAAATATATATTTTCAGCTTCCATAATCTTAAAAACTTTGGACAGATACGATACGAACTAATTCTGCATACCAAATATTACAATTATCGCGTTTTAATGGTAGGAGTCCAAAATTCCGACGAACTAATTCATGCTCAGTGATTATACGCAGTTTTGTACGTTTCGAGTCGGAATACCAAAAATAAAATAAAAGTAAAAATTTTCTCTTTGAGGAAGAATCATCGACCGCAAATGTTTCAAAGTCTTTAATTTGGTACTTCTAAACGATGTGAACCAACGATGAAGGCCAAACGTCAAAGACAAAACTTGGTTATAAGTTGATCACATTAAGACTAGTTCTTCGTTCTTCTTTGCGTAAGAGCTTTTGGTGAAACTAGTATTATGTTAATCTGCCTCTGTATGTGGAAATGAAGAAGAAAATAATATCCACATATTTTCTCACGAAAACTTTTATGCATTCGGATACTGTAACACTTTTCGATATTTTCCCAGAAACATCGATATTTGTTCAATATTTTTTTTTTTTTTTTCCAGATTAAACATTATTCAGTCGAGAAATTGAAACTGAAACGATTGAAGCCTCCAGCACACCGGTGCATTATTTAGACGCATTATTGAGGCAGTCAGATTCACCCCGGCGTATTTGACTGCTTGAGTTCGAATTTTACCGGGCAAATTAGACCGCCGCAATAACCCATATAAATAATGCACCGATATGCTGAAGCCTTTATTATTCGGTTTCCATTTCTATTATTTGTCTTGATAGCGACTGGTTAATTTTTTCCAATTCTACTTACACTTCAAATCAGAATTTTGGTATTTTCATTAAATTTGGTTTCGAGCAGTGAAAAATATAATTTCCAGGACTAAAAATTTGGTTTTCATTTCAATTTCTCAATCACTGCTATCAGGACTGATTGTGGTTTGAAGAATACTAATTATTTTGGTTACTCGAACACCTTTAATCACAAAGTCCTGAATAACTTCATTATGACTGACAGTCCACGAAGGGGGTAGCCAGCAAGGGAAGGGGAGCAATTTCCCCCTTTTAAAAAAAAGGCCTGCAAAAAAAATGTTTGATTTTTTCTATGTGGGTATCTAATATTGGTGATACGTAGAAATGAAGAAATAATGAGAAAAATTTGGGCTATCCGGCATGATTTTTAAGGGGGTTTTCAAAGAAAAATCTACTTATTTTTGGTTAAGCAAGCTAAAATTTTTATTAAATAAAAGTTAACTAGGGGTAATATTTTTTTCCCCGAAAATATTATAATTTCTTTCACGTTAATTTCATAAGAAAATTTTAAACGACTGCTTTTTTAGACAGCCAGTAAAATCGACTGTGACTGGACTTTTGAGTTCGCTTATTACCAGTGGCGTAACTACGGAGGCAAGGGGGTATTCATTCCCGAATGATTGAGATTTGGGAAGGGAAAAAAATTACAAATGGAAATTAATTTTCAAATTATTTATACAATAATTACACGACGGGCCTAGGCCTAATGAATGCACAAATTTCCGGATATAAATCCTGAATACAGCCCTGTTGCAGTTGAGGGCGACATATTGACCAATTCCAATGCAGTAAATTCCTAGTTATATTACTGCCTGTTAACCCCCTATCTGGTCTTTACCTTGATGAAACTTGTTTTGCATCCCTATAAAATTTTCTAGATACGTTCTTGCAGTCCAGCTCTCCCTCGCAAGAGGGATGTTTTTGTTTCCCCTATTTTCTACAACCGTCCACACATTCACTCAAGTAAATTTTATACACTTTAAGTCATCGAATGATCCGTTTTTCGCATTCTTCATCACATTTAGCGAAAGCTTCAAGTTTCACCAGCGGTTTTTGATGTCTACCGATGCTATCCATATAAAATAAAGAAAGAAGTGATCATAAAAACTATCTCTCTGTCATATGTATCTCAAACCAATATATGAATTACTCGTTGTCTACATCGTACAATCCATCCACTTCACATTTTCACTTTCATTTAATGTTTAAAAAAAAAAAAAGAAGAAGAAGAAGAAAAGAAATCGTCGTACACCTATTTAACCTTTTGTATCAGTGGTGCGGTTAAAAACATGCAAAGACATAAAAGCAAGAGAAGTTTACACGTCTTCGATTAGTAATTGATCGCAAATCAAGAAATTGGAAAGATGATAAAACCAAGAAATTTATATACATAAACAAATGGTTAGAAATTTGTCTTTTTCATCTCTTTCCGCAGATTATAAATGCGCTTTCACATTTGAAAAACTAGTCGTTTGTGAATCACGGCGTTTGCGTCATTTTGCATATCGATGAACATATCCAGAATGCGGTAAATTACTCGAATAATTATCCCGAACAACAGTTATCGTAATGCAAATTGAATAGAAAATAGATACACGATGATGACGACAAACTGAATAATATAGGTACTTCTGCGATCTTCGTTCAAGTATCCATGAATTCTACATATTTAATCCACGTCATCGACAACCAAAAGCTTTTAAGGTTAAGGAGAATGATGAGTACAGAAAATACGAAAAAATTAAAAAAAAAACTATATTTCATTAATAATTCTGGACCAGACACTCAACAAGCACACAAACAATGTCCATCTCACGGAATAAATTTACGTTGCCTCGGAATGACTTCAAGGTTTTTAGTTAGCAACAGTCGTGAATTATGGAAACTCATTGTTTTAAATCTTCGTTCATTTTTCCTCCTTTGTTTTTATTTTTTGTTCATCAATAAGTACGGTAATATTTTGGTGATGTAATGCTATGTAATGAAGACAACTGCGGAAGCCGATGTCGCATAAATTTTGTACCGAATTTGTAGATGCCATCGCGATAAAGACGAAAAAATGAATACTCACTTTTTCACCCAAAGGCCAAGTTGAACACACGCTAATTACATTGAGCACAGAAATCAGAACGAAAGGGATATTTGGATTTAACTGTTTTATTAGTCGCAAACAGAGCTGAGATAAATTTGACTAATTTAGTCGTGACTAAAAAGTTTGACTAAACATTACCATTTGGGTTCATGTGCATAAACAGACAAAATTCCAATTTTCTGACCGGCGATGACTAAATCAGTTATTGGCCACGATTTAGTCATACGTCATAAGTCATGACTAATGACGGTTTCGTTGGCTATGATTTGGTAATATTAATTAATAATATAGTAACCAGTCATTCATAACGGATAATTAATAAATTTGTTAGTTGCACTAGTCATGAATAATATACTACGTTAACTCCTAATCATCAGTCATCATACATGACCAAATTCTACCCAATTCTGGTCGTCAAAAAGACAGAAGAAAGAAAATTGAGAAAAAAAAATAGACCTGCCATATGATCTCACCTGCACCATATCTTTCAGATAGACAAATTGGGTATTTTTAATTTTATTAATTTAAAACGGATTCTTAGTATTGAGATTGAGGTACACTTTCAATAATTTCAGCTCAACGTTCGAAGAAACAACATAACTTCTTATAGGGATAATGTAAAAATTACATTTAAAATATACATATTAAAATTAAACTGGTATTAAGACCCATGATCGGAAGTAGATTTGTTTTTCGTCTTATGACCGCAGGAAATTTTTGGCATATTAGTTGAAATTCATATAATAATTATAATACATAATATATTATATAAACACACTTCGACTTAATGCGGTATAGGTAGCAATTTTCATCCGATATCCATTAAATTTGATATACCTGTTTGGATCTTGACTAGGATGAACCCTATTGTTTTTGGTCTAAATCGATCGAATAGTACGTCCGGTAAAGGATGTGTTTATGCGTAGAAGTGATTTGAAAAAATCTTGAACTAATGATTGGAAGAGTAGATAATTCCAAATGAAATAAAAAAGCTGTATATAGGGAAGGCAGGCTGTTATTTCATTTGCCAAGCAATCATTTGATAACTTGCGTTCGTTTTTTATTATTTTACTATATAATTCAGTAAAAGCAATTTTTACCCAGCATTCTGGCAAATACTTTTGATATCTTAGTTTCTTTATTATATGTATTTATTAATTTATTTATTTATTTAGATTTTTTTGTCTGAGAAAACCTACATTTTCCAGAGTGCGCTTGCTGCGCTAGTTTGTTTTAAATTATTTTTTTCTCGTAGTTTATTTTTCAATCTTTCAAATTTTCTCCTTCGCGCGAATTTAAAACCAAAATCACTACCTAGGATAAAAATTATGAAAAATATGCTTTCCATATCTGGACAAACAAATGATTTTAAATAAAGGCAAACAATAAATTGCTTGTATCTCAAATGATACTCATTGTATCACTAATTTTCGGAGTTTTTCTTGTTATTTAATTAGTTTAAATATTGTATTCACGTATTTTCAAATATTTTAAATAATCTCACACGTAGCAACATTATAGCATAAAGTATATGACATACACAATTAACAATTAACACACAAGTAACATACAAGTAACATACAAGTAACACGTAAGTAACACAAAAGTCCCTTCATATGTTTCTATGCAGCATACACTGGGTCTTTCCCACTTCACAAAACTGATGAACAACAGATAAATAAAAAAACACCCTAGTCTAAACATTTTTTAGCCAATCTTTTATCAAGAACAAGCTTCCAACGTCAAAATCAAATAATTAAAACTTTTCTCTAATTTTATAATCAGATATTTTAATAAAATAAAACTACTTCAATAAGAGGAAAGTCAATAAAATAACAATGTAGAATTTTAGAACATTCTTCAAAAATCAGCTGTTTTTGACACCACTAAAATATCCGAAATAAATTTCAATCAGTGCAGTAAGAGTAATTCTTCATTTCTTTAAAACAACAGTTGCATGTTCTTCAAATGGTTTTTTAGAAACGATAGAAAATATTACAACGAATGAAATCTGAAATTCGATAATAAAAAAAAAAGCCCAGACGGCAGACAATATTTTCATTTTCTTCTGAAGTTTCCAAGATGGAATGTAAACAAACAATAGCTAATAATGTCACACCCACATTTATTTCCACCTCAAAATTGTACTCGTAAAAGTACTGCATTCTTCTATGATCTTGAACAATCGCTATAAAACGTCAAAAATTGGTGACATCTACAACTTTCACTTTTCCTCGGTAAAAGTATTTTTCCTATGCAAATTTGAAATTGTCCACAGCTTCCAGCCATTTTCGTAAATTATTAAACAAATTACACCCGAAAAAAAAAGAGTAGTTATGCGACACGTGCTGGTAATTGATAAATTACGTTAATATCTCCATACTTTTTTTATTCGAAAATATTTTTTACTAGCAGGAAGTGCGCGCATATTTTTGTAGCAAACGTATGCTGTTAATTTAGGCTACACTGTTATTACACGTATACGTGACTTACTGGCATGACTTTATAACCATACATCTGCAACGCACAGGGTAAAGGTGAGACTGTAGCAAGACGGAAAAATTCGATGACATTGCTCAATTTACACCCACATGATACACCCAGAAAAGTGTATGAAAAAATGCATTAACGAAGAGTCGAAGACAACAATTTTATGGCAATAGAAGGCTGCAAAAACTTCACCTTTAGAGAACATAATATTTCGGAATATTTCCAGCGTTAATGGATAAAAGTTTACTACCGGTCGACGAAATACGGTAGGGAGAAACTAGCTGTACATGGAATACATGAACTAACTGAAATTGGCTAGCCAGGCCTAGTCATAAATTTCTGCCAAAAAAGGATAGGCTACCTGAATAATTTGCACTTCTCAAATGAAAACATAAATAATATATAGACGCTAAGCATCTTTTTAAAAAGAGCTAAATTACCTACTTCTAGCAAAACGATACCAACAAATACGTTGCAATAAATATTAGCGTATTTGTATTTATGAATGATGAGAAAGAAGAGAGCTGTGATGCATAAATTCGAATATAAGAGGTCTAAAAAAATAAATAATAATAATACTGCCGAAAAAGTCGCTCAAAAATCAATACATGAAGGAAGTGCTGGGTGCGAGAACTGTATACTCTGAAATTCCATCAAGAATGAAGGTAAATACTAAAAAAATGCAACTTTACTACCGTTCCTAGTATGAAAAATTCACGTAAAAATGTTAATCAAAAGGAAACGATTGCTCTACAAATGAGTAACCTCACAACAGTCAATAAGGCAAGTTAATGATTGAGAGATATGAGTAAATTGAAAACTACGGTGTTTTCGGAGTTTCCTCAAATCGACAAAGCTTAGCAAACATTCTTTGAGAAAAATAATCGAATTTGCCAACACTTGAAAACATAAAATGATAGAGTTAGTTTTCTTGATAATTTCAAGCATGTTTTTTCAGTATTAAAAAAACTGCTGTGTTTCAGCGGATTCAACTGGTCATTGCAGAAAAAACCAACGAGCATATGAATTATACTGGAAGCATAATTCAATCGTTTTCAGTGAGATCGCAACCTCCATTCCACGAAACCCCTGAAATGCATAGGAAATATATTCTTTTACACGAATTGGTCCTAATTCTTTTATTTAAAGAATTAGCCTAGAAATAGGAAGTTTGAGCCATTAGAAATTGAGAAAATTACAGAATAAGAAATCATACATCAAATTGGTTCAGTTTAATGTTATCAGTAAACTTTTCCATAAAGACAACTAATGATAAGGCTCAAAAATGGTGAATTTGTGAAACTGAGTAGTTTTAATAAGGTAGTTTTGTCTTTAGAGTATACTTTACTAATAACATTGAGTTAAGCCAATTTTATGCACGATTTCATCTTAAATTTTTTCGGCTTCTAAAGACTCAAATTTCTTGTTCATTGACTCATTCTATTAATTCAAGCCTCCTCTAAAATTTTGTTCGTTTCGAACAAGTAGCTATCTCTTGTTTCAGACAACTACGATCAAAAATTCGAAGCCTGTCCTATACTCACAACATTTTTCAATGAATGGGGTTGGGTTTATTGAAGAGGGGTTTCTAGCTTCATCGAACGTCGAGTAAAATATAGCGTATTGTGCTCCTAATATATAATTCATACTCTCCTTGAAAGAAACTATACCAATGATCTAAGCGAAGATAAGTTAATTAAATTAACCAGCAATTTGAATTGAAACGTAGAGGTACAGAGTTGGCTACATCTGAAAAAGTAAAACTTTTGCATTCAAATAATCTTTTAACTCCAAAAATTGTGTTTCCCTATGACTTGACAAAGACAAATAGGAGAAATCATTAAACCGAAATTTTGCAAAAAAAAAGAAACGGATCTATAGTTCAACCACAAAGATATTAGATACTTATAGAACGAAATCGATTAACATTTCCAAGTTTTGAAATAGCTGCCAGTTAACAATTAATATAAATGTTTTGTTTTTCTTGCTGGCAAATTTCACAAATAAATCACAAAAACATTAAAAAAATCTAATTACAACTAACTACTGAGAAGTCCGAGATCTGGACCTCAAAATAAAAATTATTTTCGACAAACATAAGACAGAATAATGACGTCACAAGTTCAGACAAATTTTTAAGAGACAAAATTCGAATTCGGACATTATATTATCCGAATTCGAACTCGTATTCAGATGAAGACATGAAGACAGAAATAAAATCTGATTCTCTTTCAGGCAATTATAACGTATTTTATTTCAGCGACAACTTAACCAAATTCAGACAATTTCAGACAATAATTTGGTTCGATCCGACAGACTGGCGCCATAAGATATATAGTGAATGAAGACGAATCGAATAGAAGTAAAAACCCATCGACGGGCATGAATGCAGCCAACCTTTTTTATCGCTGCTCGTTCCACGCTTTGCTTGCGGTTTGCAGTCATCTAATATATTTTATTATATTGTGCTTTATCAGTCATCCACGTGCGCTTTTTGCCTATTGTATGTCGACGTATATTAATTTCCAATATCTGTAATTTCATTGGCTGTAGACATTTTGGTAATTCCTCTCGCTTATATTATCGACATCGCATGTTTGAAGGCAATTAGCAGACAATAAGTGGGGAAATTTCCTTGACAAGAAGAACTAATTTGTGAAGACGAATTCTAATTTTAATTTACTCTCGATTTTGCACTGGCGACACCCGGTACTAGGTTCGTCTTTGCAAATGAGTCCTTCTTGTGTAGGCGGATAATAGCTGGTCCAAATCACAAGTCGTAAGTCTAAGTCCTCACGTCAGGCAATTTTAATAAGTGTACCATCTGCGGATGTAGAATATGATTCAATCTGATCTACCTTGAAGACAACTAGGATGGTAGTTTGTGTTCCAGATAGGTTCAGTTGAAGACAAAGGCTAATTAGGGATGTTCGTTCGTCATGAAGGATCAGTAGTGACAACACGCAAGGCATTCTTAGTTTCGCCAGTTGTATATCGCACTTCAAGGCGATCTTTTAAAAACACCTGCGAGGTGAAGTTTCAGTCGACAATACGATCAGATGGAGTTCCTGGCATCTGCTAGGAGGGAAATTTGGTGTGTTGAAGACAATTTCCAGACAAGCTTGGTTCGAGATGACTGCCTTGCTATGTCATATAAAGGCCGCGTAGAGCCTTCTTTTTCGCATAGTGGATTTGATTTCATCTATGTTAGTATTTTCCTCACCTCACCCTCATTTATAACCAAAAGCTCTGAGACCTAAAGTTTCATATTATGAGTCTTTTACACAACTAAAACCATCATTCATGAAGACACACAATTAGGTGAAGACACAACAGATTTCTGATGGTTTCCCCTACTTGTTGTCTGCAATAGCTTTTTTTTTTAACTTTTTATTTTTTTCGCTATACACTATGCTTTGTTCCGCTTTGTCGACACTATAGTTCTTTCGTAATTATAGTCTTTGACAAAATAATTCTGCTGTTCGTTTTTGTAAGTTTCGAACCTTGTATGGATCGAAACTTTGTTAGGCTCTTCTTTCCACACAACTTAGCTTATTGCTGATTCGTCATATTAATTTGCTGAGGTATGAAGACAAAAGTAAGCTGCGTTTTACCGTGTCTGATGAAGCCTAATTCAAGTCAAGAAGAATTCAGCCGTAGGACATAGTCAGAGTCAAAAAAATAAAATGTCTTGAAGACACAATTCAAGACCCCTCGAGTCAGTGTTTCGGCTGCATGATGCCCTAATTTTAGGACATTGTGACGTCATTAGCATTTAAACACCACTATACATTAAAGGTTGACTTTATGACACGTAACAGGAATCGATTTCGTATGCCTCATAAAATATTGGCGACTGTGGCAGGAATCGATTTCGGACGCCTCACTACTTATTAGAATATATTCGTCAACACATGATGATAATCATTTTTTCCCCAAATTCGTGACTGACGACAAGAATAACAGTAAAAAAAAAATACTACATTCAAAAGAGTACAAAATTAATTTGTCGAAAGAAAACTGAGAGCCAGTTGCATAAAACTCAGTCATCAGTTAAAACATAGTTTAGTCCAAAATTTATATAGGAAACTGTGATTTCACCGGTTATTGAGGTTCAGCCGAGTTACACGCAACTGGCCCTGAAACATCAAAGGTATTTCCATTTATTAGGTCTAAGAAACTTCAGAAATGTTTTTCAAAAAGTATTTAGTTCTGATTTTCAGAAACTTTTCGTTTCAATTCAATACTGAAATGATTATTCACTATTCGGCCACCCTCATTTGTTAATTGAATAAACACAGCATACAGCTACGAGTTTTGTAGCTATTGAAGTTAAGAAGAAATAAAACTGACCAATTTTTAAATCTTTTCATTTCACTTCTTTCAAGCTTCAAACTCTACTTTTTTCGATTAAATTTCCATTCAATAGGTCCCCTATGGTTGGTACTGATCATCTCTCATGCAACTTATATTTTTCGAAATAAATGATTTGATTTGATATAAATAACGAATTATACATCATTTTTTGCAGACCATAACTCAAAATTTTGGAAGAAGAATTAAACATAGAGGTTAGGACAGTCAAATAACAATAGGCATTGTATGAGAGAATTAATGCGGGCTAGAAGTAAAATTTCTTCTTATTCCCAGAGATTTTTGTCTAATATTTCAGTCAAACATATGCTATTAAATCTTATTTTCAAGAAAATTTCGTTCTTCACTTAATTTTTCTGAACAGACATTTATTGAAATTTTGGTGACACAGGTCTGCCAAACTCGGTTACGAGTACTGAAAAATTGACAAGAACTTAAAAACTGACAGTAATCCAGTTAAATTTTAAAGAAAATTAAAGTAAAAATGTATACTATTTTAGATGTTTTTCCATAATTCGATTAAGAGTTTGACATTTAATTGAATAAAATGATAAATGGCTAACTCGCCCAGATTAAAATACACCAACGAAAATTTTCCCCAAAATACGAAAATAGAATCTGATTACTTAGACAAACAATTATTTTACACATACAAAGTGAAAAATATTAAACGGTTTAAAACATACGTAAATTTTGTTATTTAAAAGCTGCAATACGTATAAGTAATCATTAAAAAGGCAATACTATTCAGAACTTACTTAATTTATAGATGGTTTTCGCTGGCTCGTAATGCTTCCATGTGAGTGTATTCACCAGCAGTACGAAGAAATGTAGGAAAAACAGTAAAATTCTCGCATGCGGCAACATTTTGCCGGAAAAATTAATTCACTCAGCCAGCGACAGCCATTGTTGTGAAATATACTGCGCTTGCCTGCGAAAAACAAACAACAAAGAAAGTCTAATTAATTAATATGGCATTTTCTACATTGAGAATGAATGACAATAAAATAATTAAGGCCTATTCAATTGCTGTCATTTGATACACCTCAAAAGAAGAACTTGGAGTAAGAAAAAAACAAAACTATTATGTACAGTCTGTCGAAGTGAAAGCAGTTCTCGATTTCACGAGTGAACTATTTCATTAATTTTCACTGGCATAATGATTCGATTCTCTGATAACGATGAAGATGGTGATAGTGACTGTGGATGGTCGCAAAAAATGATCAGACGAACATCGTTAACATCACTGAAATATAGGTGGTACGACGAAGGCGAGATTGCTATTTACAAAAGTATAGACGACCATTGTTAATAACTTGGATCATCGAAAACTTTTCAAGATTGGCAAATAATCGTATCCTTAAAAAAATTAAAATTTAAAAAACAATATTTCCAAATGTTTTTCGAATTTTTAAGAAAAACTAGAAGCAAATTTAAAGTCATGGTTGAAAGTACGAAATCTAACAAAAATATTGAATTCTTCAGGTTTAAACAGTTTAAAAATTATCATATCTACCATGTTCATCAATTATCCATTCATAAGAAATTGTGATATTTAATACTGAAACCATCTCGAGTCAGTTTTTCTAAAATATAGAGTTCTATCGCTGACGATTTTAATTTATGTTGAAATACTATATTTAAATTAAGGATCACGAAATAATTGTATATATTTTCAAAAATCAGAATTAAAAGTTATAGATAAAAAATCAGACCCATTTAAAGTTCCATCCGAAAAGAACCACCAACATAGGT
Organism: Ericerus pela; assembly: GCA_011428145.1. Taxonomy (NCBI): domain Eukaryota; kingdom Metazoa; phylum Arthropoda; class Insecta; order Hemiptera; family Coccidae; genus Ericerus; species Ericerus pela. The sequence continues at coordinate 82,409 of WOFM01000133.1, read as the reverse complement.
AACAAGGAGCAAAAAAAAGAAAATCTTGAACTTAAAAAAAGTTTCCTATGTTAGTGTAACTTTGAATGGTTTTATTCAGGTGGAAAACATACACAAAGAAGGTATACTTTACTTTTCTGTGAAAAAAAGGGTTGAAGATTAAAATTCAATTGAAATTGTTCCGTAACGTTGTAGGTACGTCGCGTCGACTGGTAAGATAGCGGGCGACTGCGGGGTTGAGAGCAAGAAAAGACGAAACGTTGTTTCACTATAGTATAAACGTATAATCTTATATGATCTTATGAAGTTATGAACAATTAAAACTAAATTTTAATTTTCAACTCTGTTTTTCTCGAAAACTATTCAGTTTTTAGAGAAAGGTAAATTATACCCTTACTTTGTGTTTTTTCTTCCCTAACAAAACGGTGGAAGTCATTTACAACTGACTTCAAAAAAAGAAGGAAGTCCATTCGATCCTCCAGCATAACTTCCCAACCTGCGGGCACCGATTACCTTTTTTTTTAAACGATAGAGGGTGATCTCATGTTAGCCACATTCAATTTTTTTTAGAATCGATGTGATAATTTGTTCAGTATAAGTAAGGAATAAAAAGACAAAAATACTTGAACAAAAGCCAGTCCTTCTCTTTCCCCTCCAAAGTGAATAAAACTTAAAAAAAAAAAGTTTTAAAAACTATGTTTGCCACCCAGATTTTAACTCCAGATCCCCACAAAGCAACGAGCGCGATGTTGACCGATGCGTCAAAACTATTTTCATCAATTTCAGGGCATATACAATATACACGCACTATTAATACGTCAATCAATAAACCAATTTTATTGAATTTACCCCCAAAAAATGTCTTTCATTCATGTAGGTACCATTTTCTCAAGATTGGCCAGATGGATTTTCATTATTTTTATTTTATCCTACAACAATAAGATGAGAGTATTTTTTCAAATAACTTTTTTAAAGTGAAGCAAACAACTTTTTCAGTTGATAAACATGTAAAAAAAAAGTCAGACCCAAATAATTTAGATCCAAAACCCTGGTATTAAAGTCTAGGTTAATTTGGGGTAAAAGTGTGGTCAGAATTTCGTCTTTGTATCTCTGATAGTTTGTTCGGAAAAGGTACATAAAAATGGTTAATTTTACACTGAAAATGGCCCATTTTTCTCTTCAGTCTCAAGCGAGCATATAACTTTCATCATTTCCCATAACCGGTACACAGGCAAATACCCTCATTTTCCAAGATTTCTTCATCTCTTAAGAATTCAAGGTAGGAAAATACGACTCACCAACATTTTCCACTGCGTCCGCTTGTGTTTTACATTTATCGATTAACAAGAGCAATTTACTTTTTTTGCTACGATCAATGCACTTATTCTTATATAATGGATCAGTTCGAAGAAACTCGCAAATTCGGATGTTGACGACTTGTCGACAATTAATTAAAATGATAATTAATAATTATGGTAAAAAATTAAAGCAAAATAAAACTGACCAAGCAATAACGAAGAAACTTTGATGTATAGGTGTATAGTGAAAACGATCCTCCACACCTGACGTGGTTCGGTGATAATTTTTTCGGGTGGAAACATTTCGATATCCTTTTCCAGTCTCATTTACAAACCGCTTTCCCGATCGAAATTTGCATTATCGCCAACACCCACAATATAATCGAAAACCGCCCAGGGAACTCCCTTAACCAACGCGTTTGAGCCTACGCGCGATTAATTTAATTCGTAATTTGTTGGCGAATGAATTCACTTGTTACGCGAGTCGGAAACAAATTGAGGTGCAATTTTTTTTTTTGTTTGTTCTACTCTGCTGCTGCTGTAATGAGCATTTGTACTACGATGACAGAAAAGCTTACAACAACACTGTCGGAACATAATCGTATGTACACCAAAGAACAACGCTACGGGCATGGCATAAGTATATAGTTTTACAGTCTTAATATTCACCTGACATCAAAAATATTGGAATAATTTGACATGACGGAAATGCTGAACGTGAAGTGCACGACCAACATTGTAGTGTATTCTCTCACTATACTACAGTAAAAAGTCGGCCATTTCTAATGAACAGGTTGCCACCGAAAAATTAAAATTGTAAAAAATCGTAGACTAAAACTTCAAGTAGCCCACCACCTATAAATATAAGTCATTAGATTCAACATCACTGAAAAAACTATTTTATACATATTTCACGTATTTTTGAACAAAGATCAAGGTGAAACGAGAGAACGAAATACCAATCCAATTGAATGGTACAAAGGGCAGTGATTAAAAATATACTTATACAAAGCTCGAATACGGTATACATTTTAGCGCTTTACATAGAAATAGTGGATTATGAAAAAATGTTTTACTATAACTTTACAGTTTCATTCATAGTATGAAGTATTGCAAATAAAATCTTGACATACTGCGATGTATGCAGCAGCAGTCCAAGTAATACTTCTAGTAGAGTTATAATAATAAACGACAGCTCTTACGAGAAAGGTTACCATATTATTTGCCTCCGTGACCTATATTTTTCTTTGAATTATGATAGAAACTAATTCACTCGCATGAATGGAAGAATAAAAAAAGAAAAAAAGAAGGCAATAAAACTATGCTTCTGAGCCGAAGGTTAAAATAATATTTTTGATAATAAGAATTGTCGTAAAAGATAATTGTAATTGTTCATTCTAGAATCATGAGAAAGACGAAGCAGTCACTTTTTCCAAACAGATGTGAGCATAGCTTAAAATGCAAACAATGAAACTACGCTATGTTTTTTGACTGAAACAGAGGGTAGTGAGTGAATTCTGTCACAATAGATTACAAAGAATTTTCTCTGTTTCAAGTACACAATCTGACTTATATAAAATATATTTTCCAGTCAAGAATTCACATACACCCCACCAAGGAAGCTGATGGCGTCCATGGTGCTTTCCAGAAGAGAGATGAGTTTTGATTCGAAATTCATTAAAACTTTAATTTTTATGATTGAAAATTATTTTACTGAGGGAAGTTTTTGAAATACACAACCGACAGTTTTTGAAATCTTTTACCGAGAGAAATGATACTGATATACCTACATCGATATAAGTAAGTCATATGTGTGTGGTCGAGTATTAAAAAAATTCTAAAGTAGAAAGCTCGGCAGAATAGAAAATTTTCAAAAAATATCAAAAATGAAAATAATACTTCAAAACAACACTCCAAAACAAGTTAAAATGACAAATATCCATAAAATGATAATTATAGTCTAAATTTGAATAATTCCGCGTCTTCATAACTTACATGAAAACAAGAAAACACTAGGTATTGCTTTTGTCAGATTTATTTAGTTGGAAAATTGTTGAAATTAATGAGAAATCAAACTAGTAGTTTCAGTAATGAACAAATAAAATTTTTTTCGATATCGCCAAACTGTCAAGGATATCCATAATAAACCGTAGAGTCAAGTTGGGAAATTACAAGACTGACTCGAATGTAATGTAATAAGTACAGATTAATAAGTTAGTGCTTCACGACTTATCAAATAAAATGTTAAGCAAGCCTGTTCTCGATTCAGCTTTTTAGTTCGTCTGGAATTTATTTTCTCCTGTGACATCTTCATTAGTAAAACTTATTTTGACACCCTATGGCTTAACCCCTTACCGATTTGCACCAAACACAATCCTATTTGAGAGACTATGTCAAAGGCTACCCATTTACCCAATTTCAGCCCTATTGGACTCACACTGTGACCTTTATCACGCCTATAGTGGCCAAATAAATACACATAGGCCTATATACATACATACGAATATATATATGAGTACAGTAAAACTTGCTTAAGACGCTATTCAAGAGATCAGCTCAAAAGAGTGTCTGAAGCGGGAAAGCTTCTTATGCGAAAACTGAAGAAAAAAACTTCAAAATGTTCGAAAAATTGAGTTCATTGAAAAAATATAGTATAGTATTGCCTACAAAACATAACTCTGTTAAAAGTAGAGAAAATTCTAATTAAATCCTATTTTTCATTGAAAAAACCTTCCATTTATTAGCCTACTCTTTTCCTTCATAGTAATCCTTGCTCACGTAGAATCAGTAGGAAACTGATGTTCTAAGTTTGTAAATGATGCTGCGAGATAGAAAATTAAAAAAACAAATCTACTGAAGGTGGAAAAAATTCTGATTAATTCCTATTTTTCAATGAAAATATGAAAATCCACCCGAACAAAAGAACATCTTATTCAAAAGGACAGCAAAATCAAGCTTCTTAACAAGTGGTTTTTATATTGATTGGTAGAGGAAATGTCCAGGGACTAATGGAAAACTGTATCTTATGCGGGAAAGCTTCTTAAGCGAGTTTCACTGTAGATAGAAATTTGGTTTCATTATTTGTAAGCCAAAAGTCACACGTTTTCATGAAACGAAACACTCATGGTCACAGCTCCAACTTTACTAACTTCCATGATTTTAGTTAGCAGGTTTTCTATCTTTATCTTTCAAATTCGTGGCTTAAAACTGACAGGGATGGTAGCCCCTGCCAACAGAATAATACTTTATGCAGTACATGGTATTGGAGAGCACTCGTGCGCCTCAAATATGCGGAAAGAGTTCCCACAATAAAAGGAGAAAGAAGAAGGGAAATTGGCGGAGCTTCTTGGCACCCTTTGCGTATGTAGGCTACGTGTAAATAAATTCAGGTTAAAAACAAGTTTTTAAAAGATATGCTTTTAATATTATTATTTTTGTTTTGCTTTAGCTTCATGCGAAATAAACTTTATTTTATTGCGAAAGGTTGGCTACAGTATTGGTACATTATACAATCGCAGTAGTGAGTAGAATTAAAGCTTATAAGAAAGTTCATTTAAAAATTTTTGTTAATTATTTCAATAATTTTTAATGATCACGATCTTTGCATTTGATACGAGATCTGCAAATTTTTCTATGTAAAGATAATTTTTCAATTTTTCGCGCGAAAAAATAATTTTATCCAACTCCCTTCGTCATTGAGCTCCTAACTACCTCGGAACCATTTTATAGTTTTCCTACTGTGTACAGCAAAACCTTTTTCAATGTTCCTAAATAAAGGCCTACTGTGAGGAATATTTTGTAGTTCGAACTACAGTAATAAATTATTTAGCCCACAATAAAATGACACGTATTTCACAGAGGGGGGCAAATTGAACTGGATCGGTCATCAAATTCACTAACCTAATTCCTCACATTATACTTAATGTACGTATGAAAGACTCTTTAATCATTCGGTTTAACCCGAAATTACGGTCAGTACAATCAGTGCATTGAGTACGTCTTCAAACTATTCAAATTTAAAGCTAAATAAATTAAACACGAATAATATGTACCTATAAAGTAGAATAGGTACACGTTCTTCAATGCGTAAATTTACAGATCAGTTGGCTTATTTATATGTTTTACTTATAGTTACAGTAAAACGCTAGAAAGTTTACACGCATTACCGTTCCACAAATTTTCACAAAAGTCGCCCTTTCATTAGTACAACCTTCGGAATGAAAAAGTACCGAGTGACACATTAATTTACACAGTAGCACTAATTCACATTCGTAGAAGTCAAATAATGAAATTATTATACCTGAGAAAATACAATTATCGCCAAATTAGTCAACTGCAAGTACAACCGAACGACATAACGAACGTCTCGTAATTTTCATTCAGTACTAAACTTCCATCACAGTAATTATCATTAAATAGAAAGACATACAGTTGTGAATAACTGGAACCGAGTAGGTACCTACTTGTATTTCCTCGTTCAAATACGTAAGTTGTAAGCAAACTGTATAGCTGGTTCATTATTAGTTTTATTTTATTAAGAGAGAAAAAATGAGAAACAACAGCTATTTTATCAAATATAAAATTTTTTTTCTATCGGAAGGTGAGTATATCTGAAGACGGAAAAATGGATAATACAAATGCCACCGATTAAGTGAGTATAAAAAAAAGTCGAGTTTTTTGCTCTAAAATCATGAATACGTTATAATTTAAAAATTTACATGCTAAGTATTTTTTTAAACATTATTTTCAACATCCATTAAGAGATGTAAAAATCGGGAGGTAGAAGCAGAACACCTGCGACAACGAGATGAAAAATGAAAAACAAAATATACTTCTAGCACGTAATAGAGAACAGGGTCGAAGTAATTTTATTTCTGACGGTTTCATCGCACGAAGTAAGTAGACATGACGATAAAATTTTAGAGAGAAATCATTAAAAAGCTACACAAAAATACTAGTTTCAGTTCGATTAGGTTACCTAAGAACGAGAATAAAATCGTGGCAGAAATTTTCAAAAGCCAGAATAATATTTCGTTAGAAGAAAAAATATAATAAATTCCATTCAAAAGTATGCTCACTATTTTTATAGGCTACAAATAAAATGGTAACGAACACTTAGCGATAATTCTATACAATCGTCGATTGCATTTTTTTTTTCTTAAACGCGCGAGTCTGAAAAAAAATAATACAGCGTAAATTAGTGGTACCAGAATCTTTTGAAAGGTCATCTACCTATGAATAACTTTTAGAAAAATAGAAAATTCAAGATCCAATTCATGTCCATTCTTTCAACCAGAAGTAATTCTCGAATCAAGTTCCTGGCTATTTTTATTTCAGCGCGGCGTGATCAAGTAAGTAGGTATTCAAATGAGTTGATTTTTTCTGGTTTCCAACTGTATGCCATAAGTGATTTAGATGGCATTTCAATTTTTTAAATTGACTCGTTCGTTTAATTTTTCCCTTCTCAAATATCAATTAGATGAATAAAAAGTTGTAAGTTTGATTAACAAAAAAATGTACAAAAAATTAGAAAATCGTGAGCACGACTCGTGACTGGTCAATTTCGGTCACACAACACCGGTACGATACTTTTTATCATATTCTTTTTCATTGAAATCGCTGGTAAACAAATAAATCATTCGATTTGCGGCAACGCATATAACCATGCTAATAAATTTAGCAACATTTTCCACAAATTTTTGGGATATACTCCATTCGAAAATGTTTTTGAGGCAGAATAGCATTATCATAATAAGTATGAAGAATGTAGGAAGGGATAAAATGGCGACTAAATTTTGCTAAACGATCGTGTGATTATTAACTGAATGCAGTGACACAAGAGCAAAACGTGAGCAAAATGAAGAAAACATAAAATTATGTTTTTTCTCTTATTTAAAAGTAATTTAATCATCGTAAATTAATAGACACAAAAATGGAAGCGTTTAGAACATAAAAAGCAAAACTCAAAAACAAAAATGGTAATTATTTAGTCAAATAGAAAATAAAAATAAAAATAAAAATTTATTCATTAATTGGATGGTTTCCACGTTTTTTTTTTTCTCTTCCACGACCAATTTTAATGATTTATTCCAGAGATCCTGGCAGCGATATGAATGCACTTGAAGTATAAATTTTGAGTTTTTTCCTCCAGTCGAATGAAATAACACTCCTAGAGCCATTCACGAAAAAATATAATTTCTATCATAAAATGAGCATACAATTCATGAAATGTTTCAAGTTGAATGGGACATAAGGAAATCGAAAATTGAATAACTGTATATATATGTTGAAGAATTAACGTTTGCTGGTGGCACCAGAATGAAACTAATAAGTTGGGAATTTGGAAGAAATATAATTTTTCATTAAGACGAATAAACTACATAGGAAAGGGTAATTCATTATGTAGATATTAGAACGACTTAACGACGACAATTATGATATATAATTTTGAAAAAATACCACTGACACTGACAAGTTTTGTCACAGACATCAAGAAACAAGAGAAAATTGTAGAATAGTATTCAAAATTTTATTACCAAAAATTGCCCATTTGAATAAAAAATTATCTCGAATCTAAGGCTCATATTCAAAAACGTCACTTTAACCTCCCTTCACTTAAATTTCACTTTAAAAAAGTTTTTTGTACAATTTTGCACTTAAAAATGTGAGAACATTGTATCTCTTATGAGAGTTCCAATGTAAAAATAAGATGTTACCACACTCTTAAATACAAAATTGTGCTAAAAGTCATTTTTAAGTGAAGTTTAAATGAAGGGAGGTTAAAGTGACATTTGTGAATATGGGCCTAAAAATCTAATTTAATTCGATCATTAAATAATAATTTCAAAAATAATGTGCGGAAAACCAATTTTATCATTGAAAATGATTTTATAAGGGGGCGTTTTTAAACTTCATAACCGATAGATTTTTATCACCTTATACCGAGAGAAATGATATTGATACATATCCATAAATACGCAGATATATTACATGGTGGAAAAGACGATTGGAATTCTATTGCTTACAAAATAATACTTCGCAAAGGACGGGGTATTGATGGGAGCCTCTGAACCTAATACGGAAAGATACTTTCTGCGTTACATGGCAAAAGAAAATATTGGAGGAGCTTTTGGGTACCATCCGCGCATGAATAAATAAAGAAGCTCATTCAAACATTATTTCTGGTTATCTCAATCATTAATTTGCAATGATCACGATCATAGCATCTGATGCGAGATCAGCTTTCTTTTTTTTTTAATGAAAATTCATTGAATTTTCGAAATTATTTAATTAACAATAATTCATTTTACAAAATATACTGATTCCAAAAGTAGTTCATCAGAATGTTAAGTTTTATCTCAAGTGAAGACAGAATTTAGACTTTATGAAGTGAAACTTCCTTGTGTATGGTAGTAAACTAAAAAATGGTCATGAAACGCATCACCGTGATTGCGAGAACTGGGCCCATTCAACTCCAATTGAATCATTGAACAAAAATCACTAAATCAGACGGAAGTTTCACTTCAACCTCACACAGTCATTTTTATTACAAAAACTGATTAGCCACTCACTGGAGAACAAAAATGTAGTACGGAAGACAAACATGTGAGTGCGCTAGGTTTCAGACAACGTTTTACTTTTACTCTTATAGTGATGGTACAGAGCATTTGCTTTTTTTTAAATGCTTAAGATATGGACTGAGTAAGCATATAATTATTGTAACTTGCTAGTTTTCAATTGATTACATCTTGTTTTAAGAGGAAATATTAAAAATGCTCGAGCATGTTGAGTAAATGTTGAGAATGCTCAAGCCAATATTAAATTCTTAGGCATTTTAAGCCTGAGCAAATGCTTGAGCCTACTCAGCATTTGCTTACCAATAATAAACGCCAGAGCAATTACCGTCATTATACTCTTATAACATAAGCAAATCCTAAAAATTTCATTTTTCATTAATTAATGTTAAGTTTTCGAAACATTATCCTCTTTCAAAATGCAAATAATAATTTGGATAAAATTATAGAAAAAATCATATGGTAAATTATAATTTATACGTCATCTTATAGGTAGTTTACACAAGGGCGTAGCCAGCATGAGTTAGCCCCTGTATTTTCAAAAGAAAAAAATATGGAAGTTTTTCTTTATCTCGAATATCGGTGATATGTAGAAATGAAGAAATAAAGAGAAGATGTTAAGCTATCCAGCGTGATTTTTAAGTGGATTCTCAAAGAAAATGTACTTACTTTTGGTTAAGCAAGCTAAAATTTTTATTAAATATAAGCTAACTATAAGTAATTTTTTTTTCTTGAAAATATAAATTTCTTTAGGTTAATTTCATTAGGAAATTTTCAATGACTACTTTTTGCACAGTCAGTAAAATCAATTGTGACTGGACATTCGAGTTCGACTGTTACCAGTGGTGCAACTAGGGAGGCAAGGAGGTACTCATTCCCAGGTAGTTGAGTTTTGAGAGAGGAAAAATTACAAATGGAAATTAATTTTCAAACTATTTATACAATAACTACACTATGGGCCAAGACCTCATGTATCCACCGGGGTCATTGGAAACTTTCCCTCCTACCAAAAAAAACAAAAAAAGCCTCCATACACGAACGTTCCAGAACCCAGAAAACACAACAAAGTTTTTTTCGCGAGTGGACTTTTGTCACAAAAACCCCTCCGGAGATAAATTCTGAATACAGCCCTGTTGCAGTTGAGGGAGACATATTGACTAATCCCCATCCGGTAAATGCTTAGCTATATCACTGCTTGTTAACCTCCTTAGCTGATCTCTTCTTTGATAAAACTTGCGTTTCCACCCCTGAAAAATTTTCTAGCTGCGCACTTGACTTTGTTATGACAAATGTATATCTAATATGGTACAACAGTTCCTCGTTTTGGTCTTTCGGTTTTCTTTATTTCTAAGACATCTTTTCTTACTGCAATGTGGATAAAAGTATGTGGAACTAAAGACAAATGAAATGGCTAGTGATTATGATACCTATAACGTACTGGGAGGTGACGAGTTAAAAAAGATTTATACCAAGAAAGGATTATATGATTACTCAAACCGGCGACGTAGCGTGGTCAAAGAATTTGATGATGGTTAGGTATCCCTTTTTCGAATCTTTTATGTTAATTTTCGTTATGTTTTCTTCACTAAATTACTCAACTATGCTAAAATTTGAGGTAAAATAACATTTTATTCGATAAAACCAGACTATAACTCAATGAACGCAGGCACGGATACAGGGGGCAAGGGTTAAACCAACGAAATTTGTTGCCAACTAGAACTTGTAACCCTTGATCCTGCGCCATTAAAGCAAACTTTCAGCGTTTTCGTCTGCTTTCCAAAAATTTTTTATCTTTCTCCATCAAAATATTTTTCTGTATGTGCACAAGAGCAAATCGTGTTCCTATATGAATAATTTTTTTGGCAGCGTTGAATCGAAAGTTCTTTTTAGAGACTAAATCCAAAGAAACACAGAAAACTTTCAAGACTTCAAGAAAGACTCCCCTCTCACCAACCCAATTATCGATACAAAAGAAATAAGGCCAATGTCAATAGATAAGAAATCAGAAATTATGTGATACTGATTTTTGACGGTGATTTCATGTTTCTCGGGACTATTCGAAAATTCAATCCTTGACATGTGCCATCCTACAGGATACAGCAAAAACGTTAGGCTTCTCTTAAGAAATTAAGTTTATGAACTATACTGATGAATCAGTGTAATATGAAATCGGAGTAAGAATATTCAGACCAAACACAGGGAATTCCCTTGGAGACGAAACTCTAGTCGCAATCAATAAAACACATAACCAGAAGAAAAATGATAAGTAAATTATACGTTATACGAATGACGGCGCGGTCGAAAAATTAGCTGCGATAAAAAAAAGAAAATGAGATTTTAAAACCTCAACTTGGAAACTGGGACAATCATCAAATGACTCACGCTGGATACCGACCGTCGATCATTTGAGACACGAGACGTAAATGCTCATTACAATGATCTCGTAGATCCATTTACTTGCCCATTATTTTGCCTGACAATATGGTCTGTAATTTGCAATTTTTTCGCTAATTTACGAAAAGAAGGAAATAAAAAGAGAAAATATACATGCACATAATATATATGTATATATGGAAAAAAAATGGAGACAATAAACCTTAAGGACATTACTAATGCGTTGCATTGCATGAAACTTGATTCACGCTCAATCGTGACTCATCTACCAAACAACTACACTGTTTTTTTTTTTGGTTTTTTTTACAGCCTTTTATCGTACCAGCCAACGAATGTTATTTTACGAAAATAAAAATCATTAATAATAAAGTATTCGCGCGGAATTACGAGAGAGGGCGAATAAAAATAGGTAAGAACGAAATGACCAACGGAGGTGAAAATGAAAAGTGCTACATTTAAAGGCAGAGAAAGAGGTGCGGGCGAGGAAAAACCTGTTAAGAAGCCGCGGCTGCAGTCGAGTATGGACTACCGTCACAGCAAACCTATTATACATAACATGGTCACTACTCCAGTGTTCTGCTCGCGTGGTATTTCAATAAATTCTGAAACTATTATACAGCAGAAATTGAAAATTATGACCAAAAACTTCACCAGTTGATTATGACGAACGAAGCCCCCCAGAGAGTTATCATTTTTTAGCCTCATAACTTAGCCTTAGCAAAAATATCTTTCCATCTTCACGACCGAGTAGATTTTCGCGGGATAAAACTGACAACATTAATTTTTTTTTAGCGAAATTATTTTCAGTCAAGGTTAAAAAACTAAGAACGTCCGCACAAAAATATAAAAAATAGATAAAAGATCGAATTCTGCCCAAAATGTAGTTCAATCACGTATACTCGTAAAAAATTTAAAAAGTTGTTTTCAACAAATTCGAGACGAAAAAAACTATAGCGCAGAAATACTTTGCTAGAAAACTTAAATTGCAAATTTACTTCCACTCAATTTAACAAATATCAATTCCAAATGCAAGAAAAAATTGAAAAAAACAATCGATAGAGATCGATAGCTAATAAATATATAGATCTATTGAAATTTCACTGTAACAGTTATAAGTAAAACAAGTAAAATAACCCTTGTGCTGTAAATACGGAAAAGATACCTCAAGCAACACAGGCGAATTTCTGTTTTCCAGTAATTTTTTTTTGTTCTAATTTTTTCTGGAAACTACTGAACCAATAGGCACTAAAGTCCTGTCGAACCTCGTCTTATACAAGTACTAACTTTCATCAAAATTTCAACCCTGTTAATTTCGTAGTTTTTTCAAAACTGTAAACATAAAATTTTCTCTAGCAATTTTTTATCTTCTAATTTTCACAAAAACTACAAAACGAATAGGCACCAAACTTCTACGAGATTTGCGCATACATAAGAACAATATATCAGGCAAATTTCAGTCCGATCCCTTGCGTAGTTTTCTCAAAAACCAGGAAAAACCAATTTTTCAGGAATTTTTTGTTCTTCAATCCTCTCTTGCAAACTACTGAACCAATAAGCAACAACTTCTATCAAACCAGGGTCCGATATGAAGATAATGACTACTTTTCCTAAAATTTCAACCTTACTCCTTTTGTAGTTCTCAAAATCGTGAACACAAATTTTGGGCGAGACATACATATATACTACATACATACATTAAAAAAAAAAAAATTAGATTAAAATGAGAAAATGCTATCAATCGATTTCTTTTCTCATGAAACGAATATTTTTCATCATTCCACCCATACCCCTTTTGCGAGTTCAATTTAACACCCCGTTGGCTAGAAAACTGGGTAAAAATATCGTATAATGAGAAAAGACATAAAGGAAAAAATTAGGAAAAATTTTAAAATTTTAAACGCACTAATAACGAATACGTACTCGAAAAAAAACAAGACCCACTGATCTGAGCCAAAGGATACCGTTAGGTAGTAACATTGCTCGGTTCGCAAGTCGTACTCTTCGTTATTCTTATTTGGTTAAAACTGTCTTTTTATTGATAAACAATGGTTATTTTTCTTCACCATTAGTTTGAAGCTAGCTTTTCGTATTAGCCAATGGAATGACCTCATTCTAAGTGCAACACGATTGTGGAAAAAAACAAGAATTAGAGATAAAAAAACATTAAGAATATAAAAAAAAATTTTTTTTTTGAAGTTTATACATGTGAGATCTTAATGCCATGTCAATAAAACATGAAAAATGTATTTATTTTTGTTAGAGGTAGCAAGGCTAACCAGAAGGTGAGTATACTCTCAAAAACTTTCATGAGCATATCACTCTGAATATATAATCAAGTTTTGTAAATTGTAGAAACAAAAATTTCGCATCTTTGTTTTCTCAATTAATTTTGTTCAGTTTTGTAAGAACCAAACAGTTTTACAATTTTAATATTTTTAACATGGCACACTAATACGGAAATAACTAATTATGGTAAGAAAATTCCATGCTTCTCAACAAAGGATATACACAATAAATGTATATAAAAATAAATTTACAGAATGTGCTTAATGTTGTAGCATGTAACTGGATTGATATCAAAATCTTTCAAGGCTCATCGACATAATAGTAGTGCTCCAATGACTGGCATCGAAAAATCAACTTTCATTGATTCCCTACGTCGAAGTTCCAAAAATTTTTCAAACCACGACCAACTTAAACAAATCGCAAACATTCAAGATCCACATAGAGTAAAATAAAATTTTACAAAAGGAAACAGACAAAAGGTAGGTAGTCTGTGAATTAAATGAAGTACAATTATTTTATTTTTATACGCTTTTATTCATTATGAGATTGGTCTCATGAATTTGCATTCACTGTGCGGGCTCAAACATATGACTAAATTTTGATTCTTCAATTTTTCTCCATAACTAAGTGATATAGCCAACAATCAAAATATTTCGTCAGTATCTACCTATAAAAATAATGTGCCTGGAATTTGAAACAAAGAAGTTTCCTTACATTTTTTGTTTTATTACTATCATAGAGGCTGAGAAATAAGGTGGTAAAGAAGGGTGTGGAATACCTTATTATGAAAGAATACTTACAAAAGAAAGTAATCAACAGATTATTGCATGTTTACCATTTCATATGTACACACGTATGGGTAAGCCAAAACCTGAATGAACATTGGCAATTTTAGAGCCAGTTTGGACGGTTTATATAGGGGTTTATTTTCACACACACACACACACAATTACATAACAAATACGTATGTCCGTGTATAAGGGTGCTTCAGCATTTCTTGTAGAGATAAGAAATGCCGGACCAATTAGTGTATTAAATTGTGACATTACCGTAATTGTCTGATTAGTCACAGTTTGGTTCTCATACACTACTTGCAAGTACATATAAGTAATTACCATCAAACGTAATCTGTGCATTTGGTTTAACATCATAGAGACAAATATTAGCCAGCCTTTTGGCGGTGGTTGTTTTCAGTGGTCCGAGCCCCTTCACCTCATACAAGTAATGTCCTCACAAAGGAATTTTTTTTGTAATTACAGATAGGTAATAAATGATATAATTTTCTACTTACTGTGTAACTGAAAATAAGCATACAGAGAAAAAGGTGGATGAAGAAACAAGTATACAGATATTCCACATAAATATGTAGACTACACATCATAGGTAACTGTTCTTTCACACTTGTGCATACGTGGTGTCCCAATAAAAGCAAAGAACCATCCGAGAAATTATGCAAAAGCTGCAAATGAATATAATAGAACTACAAAACTACATAAGTGCTTTGTCACTGGTAAAAAATTATTAAATTCAATTTTCACTAATAAATAAGTACGTAAACAAAAACTGAATAAAAATTTGTCAAGTTCATATTTTTGTTAAAGCTACAGTTAGAGAACCACTACCCTAGCCACCCTAGACATTATAATAACCAAGAAATTTTTCAAACAGGTTGATGATATTTATGACGAATGAAATGTCAATTAAATATTTGTTTTTTAGCATCATCACTGATAATGATTTCTTCAAGAATTTAAATTGAAAAATTTACAATTTTCACTGTTTACTTACTCGTAGTAAATTCAACCTTCGTGTATCTCTATGAAAAAATTTATTGTTAATTACAAGATACTAACTTATTGGACAGAAAAATTAATAATCTGCCGAATCAGTCCATTAACAGTAGACTATCTATTCTTCGAATAAATTAGTCTCACTTTTCAAACACATAATTACATCTGGTTTAATATAATTAAATGATAAAATGAACATTGGAAAATGATTTGTTTTTTTCTCTTTAGATTAAATTATTGTCTGCAATGTCAGGGCGTACGGATTCACTACAGTTTTCAAACCGTATCATTGCAATTGGCTTTTAGTTCGAGTTCAAATTGAATCGAAAGCGTGCGAAACACAATGAGGAAAAAAGAGGGAAATTTTTACAGGCATATTTATTTAACTCGGCAAGATTTACAGTAGGTAGGTACTACTGTAGGTAGTTGTAAAGTCGCTCTCTCTCGATTTACGACGATCTGATCTCGATTTTCTCACGACGGTAGAAATCCGCAAATACCTTCAGAACAAACCGAAAAAGAAGAAGTCAAGTAGGTATTCATATTTCCATCGATAACTATCTAAATAGTTGCTGATACAGCATATAAGTTAATGCATTCCGCAATACTTATCGGCCTCATTTCGAATATTTATGTTATTATTTTCTCGTTCTCGCTTTATATTATAGCTCTCCTCCGATTTTTCATACACTTCTTCTTTGCTCGAGAAACAGGACAGACCCTCTCCTTTATGCTTGGTCACCGTATATGTACCTACAAGAATTTATTGTCGTCGCTGCAAACCGTTGTAAAGGAGATGATAATTTTGCACGTAATCTAGTTTTAATTGACTGGTAATATACGAGCGTGGGGAGGGGGCAGGGGCCACGTAAAAAAAAATCAGGTTACATGAAGCGCAAACCATTTTTTTTCCTTTTCTAAACTACGCGCCAGAAAAAGGCACCTGTTAAACGAGTTTTCTATAATCCATTCTCGATTTATCGGCAAGTCAATATCCAATAAATTCAATCCCATTTGCCAAGTTGTAAGATCAGAAAAAGATACTTCTCTGTTCATAGTATGACACGTTTATTGATTAAAAATGAAAGAAAAAAAACTCCAGCGCAGCAATGCTTCGCTAGAAAACCCAGTTTGGAGATGGAAGTAGAAATAGAGACAGAGATAGAGATGTAGATGGAGATGGAGAGAGAGAGCTTACTGGAAAAAACTGCAAAATAATATCGACTGTAATCTATATTTATATCGATTGTGTTGGGACCACTAATCCTTTTCCCCCCACACTCTTACAAAAACTCGACTATCTTTCTGAAAACACATTTATACTTTTACACATGAAGCTACACTGATACTCATTCCACCGCTCATTCGTTTACGTTCATACATCTCTGCCATTTACATACATTTTATACTCTGTACTAAAGTTATATAGACTATTTAGACAAGTTGACGCACTCTGATAAGAAAGCCTCATAAAAGTCATTTTCAACATTTTATCCCACTAAGTAAGCACTAGTGTCATTTGCAATTCAATTCCCTTCACCTGCCCTACACTTTAAACAATTAATAACACATGCGCTAACCTAGTGGGATAATTTGTCCCAACAACAAAATAATGGTGATTTTATTACATTGGCTTTATGGGAGTGTGTCAACTTGTCTAAATAGTCTACATAACTTTATTCTGTACATTACTTATTTTCATTGCTGCAACTACATACTTCTGAAACATAAGTGTGTGAACATCTTTAACGTTTTGTTTATTACACTAATCTATCTTCCTCAACCTTCATAGATTATAATTTGTATTTATATCGATAGATATCGATAAATCGATATTTCAATGCTAGTCTCAGGTTGAGAAATTACAAAAAACTATCTACAGTTATCAATATCTTTAACAAAAAAATTGATGTTTTATCGCTAAAAAACAATTTTCCAGAGATTTTTTGTTTCAAGTTTTTTCAAGAACTATTAATCCAATGAGCACCAAACTTTTTCTAGACCTTCTCCTATAAAATAGCTATTTTTTGTAAAAATTTCAGCCCTACCTCTTGGTAGTTTTCTCAAAATCGTGAACACAAAATTTTTTATAGAAATTTTTCTTTCCCAGTTTTCTCAGAAACTACTGAATTAATAAGCATCAAACTTCTAAGAAACTTGAACCAAAACAAGGAAAGTTATTGTGAAAATTTTAACCCAATCCGTTTTGTCATTTTCTCAGAATCCCAAAAAACCGACTTTTCCAGGTATTTTTTGTTTTCCGATTTTCTCAGAAACTAATTAACTGATGGGTAAAAAACTTCTTTCAAACCTCCTCCAATATGAGAACTTTCTCTTGTAAAAATTTCATTCATATCCACCCAGAAGTTTTCTCAAAACCATGATTACAAAATTTTAAGCGAGATATATATACACATAAAAAATCAGGTGAACATGAAAAAATGGTACCAATCGTTTTCTTTTTTCATGAAACGGATAATTTTCATCATCCTTATCCCTAATCCTTTTGTGAGGTCAATTTTAATACCCTGTTTGCCAGCAAACTGAGTAAAAAGGAATAAAGGTTGATAGTCATGAGAATGAGCAAACAAAAAACCTTTCCTCCGACTAGATATTGACATTTCAAATGAATTTTCAATTTGACAACATTAAATGTAGACCAAATAATGCTTGGTGAAAAATTGTATCGTCACTTTTTTGAAAAAGCGAATATATATGTTTAGTCGAACAATAATATGCGGCATTGTTGGCAGTAAAAATAATAATAATAATAATAATAATAACAAATATGTCATATTCAGGTCAACAAGCGCTTCAAAACTGGTTGTCGGTTTATCCTCCTCTCCATTACAAAATCAAATATCAATTTTTTTCCTTTCGTCTACAACTTCGGTAATTAAATTGATTTTTTCAACGATATACTCGTTGCGGTGATTAATTGCAACAATTAATTGACGTTTATGGAGTGCGGTTAAAATTTACGCACTTAGACATGACAACTTTTTTCACATTACTATACGAGAAGTCGGGTATCGCCCCAAAACGATGGCTATAAATGAATGTCTTGAAATACTTTCAACTCAGTCCTTTGTAAATATTAATAAAGAACCCTTCAAAAAGAAAACCATTGTTCAAGAACAGCTTTGTAAGATTCAAGCACCATCCATACCTCCAGTGTAATGTTCAATAGAGCTCGCTCCAGAACTATAAATAGAAGTTTGAGATTAAAAAAATAGTCCTTTCATATATTTCACAGCACAACCGTTTTCACTTCTCCTGTGTATAGTATAAACGAGGAAAAAATGAATTTGCGTTTCTATTTTAAATACTAATAAAAAGGCTACTTTTAATTTTAGACTGTACCGGAGTTCAGTAATCCCTAAATCATGCGTCTGAAAAATCAATTCTTCGCAGAGTAAATTGATTCAACTCATTTTTCGAAAAATAATTCAATCGTTTCTCTTTGAATCTTCTTTCAAGGATTATATCTACGATGATCACTTTTAATTAGATTTGAAGATAATTTTTTTTTACAGTAACTAATCACAAGCCAAATTTTAAAGATTTTAAGGTTTTCCAAAATCAGCATTTTTCCTTCAATAATCTACAAAATGAATGTGATTATTTTCAATTTGAAGTTACAACCCTGATTACCAATTTTGTTTTCTTTCGTTCTCACTCACTATCTTTTCCTAAAAATATTCCCCAACCCCCTATGTTCTTAGCCACCAAAACGTTGATTCAAATGTGGTGGGAGATGCAAAAGCCAATTGACCACTACTGATGAATCTTCATTTTTTCACAATTCAACATTTTTTAATTTTATTCTCCTGAATCACCGAGTTTATTGCATCATTCAAATTCTGTATCTCTCAAAGCCATAGTCATTATACCGATATTTCTTTTCTTTTTCATCGTTTATTTTTCCTTTCATAACGGGAGAAAATGCTCAAACCTTATATTTTCCTACATGATACATAAGTTTCCTTTCCACTGTGGTCCTTACCTGAGCCTTTTGAGTTAAGATATTGTAGAACAATTACGTATTCTTCCTCTTTCTTTTCTTTCACTTTTTCACACTGAACTCAACAATCTAAATTTCAAAAGTCAAACCCATGTTGGATCAAATACCATCCATCAAAGCTATTTGTTTATAGTTTTTACAATAAAAATTTAAATAAAATGGATTGATAGCAGTTATCGGGCGATTGAACGTACCCGTCCATGATTTAACATTTCATATAGATATATTCAAAATATGAAAACAAGGAATGATTAAAGAAGGTAGTTTTTACCAATTTTATTAGACACAGAAAAAACAATCAGGCAGGTTTAATAAAAATTAGCTCCTCTCTTCCAAGTACATGAAGGCTCTCTTTGAAACTTAATTCTTTACCGATAAAAGGGGAATGTAAAACATCCAATGTTTCAATTTATATAATGAAATCTACAAGATGATTAAATTGATACATAATTATGTACCTGCAAGGTAAAACTGTCAAAAAACCAGCTTCCAGTAAAATGAAGAGAAAGGAATCTATAATTTTCTATATTCTACAGAAGCAAGCTGAGAGCTAGTAGAATATTACAGAAAAAAATATTCTGAATTATCACAATTTAATTTGTCATTTTTTTCTCATAAATCATAATTCTGCCTCTTCTAAATCATTAATATACAACTCAACATTTAATTTCAATCTCTTCACGCTAAAAATATAAGCTAGTTCAGTAAACGAAGTCCGTTACTATTTTTTTTTTCTTCGAAATTTCTTAATGTTTGTTTTTTACATAATCGCTGGCACCAATAATAGCAAAGTAAACCTATTGGAACTCATTCGTTCAACAATTAACTTCCACTAACCGCAACATCATTATCCAAATAGAAAACAATCCAGCATTTAAACCGATCTTTTGAAGTATTAAATACAAGTTTAATTGATTATTAAAAAAAATGAACGCTTACAAAAAAATTATCATATCTAATACAAGTATGTAATCACAATTATTGACGCAGCAAAACTGTTACAATAAGGTCAATACATAAAATACAAACCATAAAACAATATAGGTAACCGAATGTGTTCTTCTTTTTTTTTTTTGATTTTTTTTTCCATCATGATTCAATTCGACATTCGAGACTTGAATAAAAACAGAACGAACGCTTAATAACGTCCTATTCTCCACACAACACTGCTGATCAAAACAAGGTTTTATAGTTATTCAAAAAAGAGAAACTTTGACGTTAAAATCTAATGCAGGGGATGAGAAATACTGAGAGTTCCACAACTTTAATCAAAAAAATTGTTTGAGCAAATCGCAGCATGAAGTAGAAACTGTAAGACATTGCAACCTTGTTTTGTTTTTTTTTGTTTTTCTTTCATGATTTCATCGCATAATAAATGCTTCAACAATTGCATGTTTGTTTTGAAGATAAAAAAATTAAATGATCGACGTGAACTTTGAGAAAATATACGAAGGCAAGTAAACTGAGTTTGCTTTGGAATGTAGAAGTTCGAATCTCAGTCTCAAAGAAAACTGGCAAACAGATAGACGCCAAACTTGACCCGTTTAGCACTCGAGTACGGTAACCCGGTAGAAAAAGCTCCGCGTTGGAATTTCATTCAGAAATTTAGATAAAAACTTATCAAATAAACATCGCCAATCGCTGAGAAATATGACCCATTCAGGCACGAACTCATCGAATAATATATGATGCATTAATTCTCGTTTCATCATGCATAATAAATAGCTGCCGTCGTGTTTCATACATTTTTACGCAACGAATTTTCGAAAAATAAATAATAAAAATATCGAATTTTTCTGTTACCGAGTATTTTAACAAAACTGCACATTTGCATTTTGAACACTAGCAAAATAAATTAAACTACTTATTTAAACTTTGAAGATTCTCAAGATTAAATTCTGATCACAACATTTTAATACGTAACCTTTACAAGATTTTTTATTCATAATGAGGTAAGCTAGCGTGGGCTCTTCATTCGAAGCTCGTGACTTGTTACTAAGTAAATGATTTAAGAAGTTAGAAATATTGCTCCAAATAAAACTCCTTAATTTTGTATGAAGTCAAGAACAAAAATGTATCTAAAAATAAAAATTACTTCATACGGATTTAAGTTTCCTAATATTAAATAATTATTACACCTTAAAAAAAGTTCTTTCTGATAGCGACTATACCCACTGGTCACAATAAAACAAACGAATAAACACATTTAGTCAGAACTGAACTTCATTACAGTAAATATCTAATTGAAAAAATATCAGAAAAAATTGAGTTTTCAAGGTTTATGTAAAACTGGTTAATTACATTTTATGTTAAACGGAAGAGAAAGGTTTACGACAGAATAATAGAATCTACTAAATGAAAAAAATCACTAAAGTGAATGCGATGCTAGGAAAGGAAATATTTTAAATAGTTGATGCTGACCTCGTGGTGTTCAAAAACGAAAAAAAAAATGAAAAAATGTAAACCGTTCATTTTTTTTTTACCTTAAATTCTGCAACTAAGGAAATAGAAATTTAAACTAAAATGAGTAAATTTTGTAAATTGTTTTCGCATTTCACTAAGAACCATGAAAAGCACAGGGTGGGACCCATTTGATACACATTTCAATTAGAATTATGGAATTTTCTTAGCCGAGTACCGGACACAAAAAATCAAAATTAGAAATAATAACGATTTGTGTGCGTGTGAGAGGAGAGGCAAATGGTGTATACATTCTAATAGTGATGAAGAAAATATAAGTCGAACCAATAGCTTGAGGTGGTAGAGCATATCAAGTGTTTAACAATAATATGTTAAAATAATCATCAACGTAAATTATTTTATTAGAATTATGTACTGGTATACATGAAAGGAAAAACTAGGTGTTGCTGCTTGCGCAAACTGTACGTTAAAACAACAAAAAGACCTCAACACTGCTAAAAGTATTTAAATACGATATTAAAATGATAGAAAATTCAAGCCAGAAATAGGTGTGTAAAATAAGGTAACGGTTACTTTTTGGGTTAATTGGCAAGACAGAATTCGATCTAGAAAGTAGTTTTTTCAAAGTTCTGAGAGACGAAATGGTAACCACAGTTAGCTGTGCAACAAATTGACAACAAAAATAAGATTTCGAATATAAAAAAAAAAAATAGTGGTACTAGCATCAAAAAAAGTCAAGATAATAACCGTATTCTGATCACAACATTTTAATACGTAACCTTTACAAGATTTTTTATTCATAATGAGGTAAGCTAGCGTGGGCTCTTCATTCGAAGCTCGTGACTTGTTACTAAGTAAATGATTTAAGAAGTTAGAAATATTGCTCCAAATAAAACTCCTTAATTTTGTATGAAGTCAAGAACAAAAATGTATCTAAAAATAAAAATTACTTCATACGGATTTAAGTTTCCTAATATTAAATAATTATTACACCTTAAAAAAAGTTCTTTCTGATAGCGACTATACCCACTGGTCACAATAAAACAAACGAATAAACACATTAGTCAAATCAGTGATTTCATAATCGGATTTATCTCAAAAAAAAACTCTAGCGCAGCAATGCTTCGTTAGTATAGAGGATGAGGACCGGAGATGAAACAAGAAAGAAAGATTTAAGCGAAGTTCCGTCCAAGAAGCGAGTGTATTTCGAAGAAGATACATAATTTAAGCAAAGTACATTTAAGATAGATAAACGAATGTTAACGGAAATGAACGAATGAGCGGCGGAAGTGGTATATCAGTGTAGCCGCCAATAGATATAAATAAATTATGTATTTTATGTAATCGTGTGTTCGTATGAGTGAGAGGGGAGAAGGATTGGTGGTCTCAACACCCTCCTACAATCTTTTGAACCGATCACAACTGCAGGTGTTACAATAATGTTTAAAAGTTTACGAGTTTTTTTTTTTTTACATTTAAATATATAATTACATAAAAAAAAATTAACATGAATTGGAAAAAAATGTGTAAAAAATGGTGAAATTGTGTATGTAAAAAAAATAAAAAATGGTAACTAAATTGGACGAGTATGGTAAGTACATATTTTGAGTATTTAATATATATATAATGTAGATTAAAAATAGTATCATGCATTTTTTTTGTTTTTTTAGGTAATTAGTGAGGTGTCCGAAATCGATTCCTGCCACAGTCGCCAATATTTTATGAGGCATACGAAATCGATTCCTGTCACGTGTCATAAAGTCAACCTTTAATGTATAGTGGTGTTTAAATGTTAATGACGTCACAATGTCCTAAAGTTAGGGCATCATGCAGCCGAAACACTGACTCGAGGGGTCTTGAATTGTGTCTTCAAGACATTTTATTTTTTGACTTTGACTATGTCCTACGGCTGAATTCTTCTTGACTTGAATTAGACTTCATCAGACACGACAAAACGCAGCTTACTTTTGTCTTCATACCTCAGCAAATTAATATGACGAATCAGCAATAAGCTAAGTTGTGTTGAAAGAAGAGCCTAACAAAGTTTCGATCCATACAAGGTTCGAAACTTACAAAAACAAACAGCAGAATTATTTTGTCAAAGACTATAATTACAAAAGAACTATAGTGTCGACAAAGCGGAACAAAGCATAGTGTGTAGCTGAAAAAATAAAAAGTTAAAAAAAAAAGCTATGGCAGGCAACAAGTAGGGGAAACCATCAGAAAGCTGTTGTGTCTTCACCTAATTGTGTGTCTTCATGAGTGATGGTTTTGTTGTTTTAAAAGACTCCTAATATGAAACTTTAGGTCTCAGAGCTTTTGGTTAGAAGTGAGGGTGAGGTGAGAAAGTTACTGACATAGATGGAGTCAAATCCACTATGCAAAAAAGGAAGGCTCGATGCGGCCTTTAAATGACAGAGCAAGGCAGTCATCTCGAACCAAGCTTGTCTGAAAGTTGTCTTCAACACACCAAATTTCCCTCCTAGCAGGTGCCAGGAACTCCATCTGATCGTATTGTCGACTGATGTCTTCACCTCGTAGGTGTTTTTAAAAGATCGCCTTGAAGTGCGATGTGCAACTGGCGAAACTAGGAATGCCTTATATGTCGTCACTACTGATCCTTCATGACGAAAGAACATCCCTAATTTGCCTTTGTCTTCAACTGAACCTATCTGGAACACAAACTACCATCCTAGTTGTCTTCAAGGTAGATCAGGTTGAATCGTATTCTACATCATGAAGATGGTATACTTATCAAATTGCCTAACGTGAGGACTTAGACGTACGACTTGTGACTTGGACCTGCTACTATCCACCTACACAAGAAGGACTCATTTGCAAAGACAAACCTAGTACCGGGTGTCGCCAGTGCAAAGTAGAGAGTGATGTGAGATTGAGAGTGAAAGAAAGAGTGAGTCTTGATTTAAAATTCGTCTTCACAAATCAGCTTATTCTTGTTGAGGAAAATTTCCCCACTTATTGTCCGCCAATTGCCTTCAAACATGCGATGTTGATAACAAAAGCGAGAGGAATTACCAAGTGTCTACATCCAATAAAATTACAGATATTAGAAATTAATATACGTCGACATACAATAGGCAAAAAGCGCACGTGGATGACTGATAAAACAAAATATATTAAATGACTGCAAACCGCAAGCAAAGCGTGGAAAGAACGGAGATAAAAAAGGTTGGCTGCATTCATGTCCGTCGATGGGTTTTTATTTCTATTCAATTCGTCTTCATTTAATATATGTCTCATGGCGCCAGTCTGTCGGATCGAACCAAATTATTGTCTGAAATTGTCTGAATTTGGAAAAGTCGTTACTGAAATAAAATACATTATAATTGCCTGAAAGAGAATCAGATTTTATTTCTGTCTTCACGTCTTTATCTGAATACGAGTTCGAATTCGGATAATATAATGTCCAAATTCGAATTTTGTCTCTCGAAAATTTGTCTGAACTTGTGACGTCATTATTCTGTCTTATGTTTGTCGAAAATAATTTTTATTCCGAGGTTTAGATCTCGGACTTCTCATTAGGTAAATAGCATGCAATAAACAAAGGTAAGTATATATCAGGTAAATTTATTTGAAATGGAACTTTTAAATTATTAAAGTGAAATGTTTTGGTGTGTTACAGGTATGGATCTGGAATTGGATATGACATGTTATGGATCAAGATTTGGGGATTCTAGGATTTTATGGGTTAGAGTAATGTGCTGCTTAGTAGATAAAGCTTTTGTGAGTAAGTCAGCCAATTGGTCTTCGGTAGATATTTGTTTGAAAGTAAAGATTTTATCATTATAGGCTTGGGCAAGTCCATAACATTTAATCATGAGAGCTCGAAGATTGTTTTTGACCTCCTCAGGAAATTACATGAATAACAGAAATATTGTCTTCGTATACGGTTACTGGAGTGTCAATTGTGAAGAATTCACGGTTGAGGAGTCAAGCAAGTTTGATATCCTCAAAAGAATCGTGAAGAGCTATTAATTCAGCTGCTGTGGACGATGAAGCATGAATGTTTTGGCGATGAACGCCTCAATTTACAAGGTCACCATACATTGTAATTAAGTAGCCAGTTATAGATTTACCTTTTTCTAATTCCGTTAAATTTATAGGTTGGTCATCGATGTCGGGGGCATAGGATGCATCGACATAGGCGGATATGCCTTCGGAATTAGATCTATAAACCAGTGCAAGATCAATGGTTGATTTTAGGTATCGAATGATACGACGTACATGGTTCTTTTTGGTGTCATCAGAACAATTTTGGAATCTTGACAGGTAATTAACAGAGAAGGATATGTCTGGCCTTGTGCCTCTAGATACATATAATAGTGCGCCAATCATTGATCTATATTCTTTGTTATCAGTTCCTTCGGATTTACTCAACTTTAAGCCTGTCTCCATAGGCATTTTGGAAGGGTTTGAATCACATAATTTGAATTTTTGGAGAATCTTTTGTATTTGAATTTTTTGTGTGAGTTTTATGATTTGTGATTCACGATTTCTTTCTATTTCGAAGTCTACAAAGTGAGATGGATTGTTTATGACTTTCATGGTGAAACGTGTTTCAAAATGGGTGGTTATTTCGTCAATCCATTAAGGGCGAGTGGTTGCTAGTAGGATGTCATCCACGTAAATTATCATGAAGGCAATGCCA
The DNA here is from genome assembly GCA_011428145.1 of Ericerus pela. Taxonomy (NCBI): domain Eukaryota; kingdom Metazoa; phylum Arthropoda; class Insecta; order Hemiptera; family Coccidae; genus Ericerus; species Ericerus pela. The sequence continues at coordinate 55,974 of WOFM01000133.1, read as the reverse complement.
TCTGATTCATCTTTACGTATGTAGACGCATCTGTCGATTTTGGATTTTGTAAAATTGGATGTTGAAAGAATCCAATTTTTACTTGATGTTTTTAAGCAATAGATGGATTTTTCGAGTTTTAATAATTTTGTTTTATCGACATTACAACCTAGGGGAATATTTAGAAAGATGTCATTTTTGATTTGGGAGTTAAGGTAAGCCGTTTTGACATCGTATTGAACAAGTCGTAAGTTTAATAGATTGGTTATAGATAGGATCCACCTAATTAACCAGAGTTGCACAACAGGTGCATAAGTTTCTGTCATGGTGTATTCGGATCAATCCATAAAACCTTTGGCTACAAGCCTAGCTTTTGGGCACATTATTCCTCTTTCATTGGCTTTGGCCATGAATATCCAACGTGTGTCAATGTGTTTGATGTTGGATGGGCAATCTACTATTTTCCACACTTTAAGATCTGACATTGATTGCAGCTCATCATTGATAGCCTTTAGCCACTCTTTCTTGAAAGGATTTTGATATATATCACTGAAGCTTACTGGCATACAATCTTCTATAAATTGTGAGTCTTCTTGTGAGGCTTGTTTTAGTACATTGACCCTATAGATTGCCTCAATTTCCTCTTCTAAAGGTTTAACTTGCAATTCCTCTGGTCTACAGGTAAAATCGGCTAATGTTTTCGTCTCATCAAATTTCACATCACAGGATTTGTAGGATTTCATTTTTACTGGGTCCAATACCTGATAACCTACATTCGAAAATCCGATTAGAATGGTTTTTATGGCTCGGGGTAGGAACTTTGGGTCAAGATGCTCCTCTTCATTCTTCTTGGCTCTTACTGCTGATTGCTATCTTTGTTCAATAGGAACATGTTTATAGGCAATAGCACCAAAGACTCGAAGATGGGATATGTCGGGTTTAGTCCCGTATAATTTTTCATAAGGGGTAATATTTCCTAAATTGACGCGGGTCGGACTTCTATTGATGATGTGGGCGGCAGCTAGTACAATTGTAGACCATAATTTGAAATCAATTTTTGCGTCATATAATATAGCTCTAACTCTTTCAAGTAGGGTTCTATTTTGCCTTTCGGCTGTGGCATTTAGTTCGGGGGTGTATGCCACACCATCATCTAAAGTTATTCTTTTTTCGGAGCAGAATTGTGTCATCTTAGAAGCGGAATATTCCTTTGCTTGGTCATTTCTTAATACGGAGATGGGATCATTTGGGAACTTAGTATGGAATGATAAATAGTACTCTTTAAACTTATCAAATGCCTGAGATTTTCTTAATATGGGGAAGGCCAGAGTATATTTTGAATAGTGGTCAATGAATGTTATGATAAATTTTTCTCCATTATAAGCTTCTTGAAAGGGTCCCATGATGTCTGATGAGATTACTTCCATTCTTCTAGTTGGTCGAGTTCTCACACCATGATGACCAAGTCGGGTGGATTTAGCTTTTATGCATATTTCGCATGTGGCAAAGTCATCATCCTTAAATACCAAATTTTGGGGCATGCCTACAACTACTTTAGATAATGCCTTGAGGCTTTTGTCACTTAGATGACCTAATCTTCTGTGCTAAAGTGTTTTAGTTTTGCTAATATTTTTTTTGTGCTTCCTGTTTATTCCGACACTCTCTCTATTTAATTCGTCCTCTGATTCGGAATAAACCTCCTGATTGACTGCTTCCACTGCAGTATCTTGTAAATTTTGAGGCTGGTCAATGTTTTCCTGCTCTCCTTATGGATTACTAGTTTCAGCTTCAATCTGTTCTTCAAAGTTTTGATTTAGATCATCTATATGATCTTCCTGTTCTACTGACGTACTAGGAACAGGCATACATACAAGCTCTTGATAGACTTTATGCTCTTCATCTTCCACTATCTCATAATCTATGTAGTACATAGAACCTCTCTTTGAAGTGGTTATTGTCACTTCACCAGTTTGTTTATTTATGATGTCTGCGTGATCAGTGTCTGTTATTATTTTGAATATACCAGACTCCATGATTTTAGCTCCTGACAAAATATCAAGGCTTAAATCAGGGTCATAATAGACTTCTTTTAAGTGTATGGTGGAAAATTCTGCATTAGAATTGCAAACGTTGACGTACATAGATCTAACATGAGTGGGATTTACAAATACACCTTTTTTTAGCACAAAGTGCTTTACGAGTATTATCAACTTTACGTATGTTCCTTAATTTTGAAAGATCATTGACCATGTGATCATCTGCTCCATTGTCTAGTAACATCGTGTGTAATTGGTTTTTTTTTTGGGGGGGGGCGGATTTTGATACTGTTGGGGGCTTGGGCCATTGAAATTCATCCTCGATGTCATCAAAACTTAAATGGTTAAGGTTTGAATGCAACATCATAGAATATTTAACACGAAAATTGGATTTTTCATTTGTTTTATTTTGGGAGTTCGTGTTAGTAGAATTTTGGGATTTCGAGCTACTGTTCTGATTAGGGGGTTGTGGAGTATTACCTGTATTAGAAGTTTCATTCGGGCATGTCCTAGACATGTGACCTTTTTTGTTACATCTAAAACATGTAACATCCATTTGGGAAATGTTATCTTTAGGAGGATAACTATTTTGCTTTGTTTGATTATTTTTGTGATCGTTGAGGTAACTAGTTGTATTATAATTGGTATTAGAATTATTGGTGTTATTGTTGTTTCGAAAATTTCTGAAGTTTCTTTTGTTATTCATGGGTTGGTATGTTGATTTGGGCTGATCAAACCCGGGAAACGTTTTGTTAGAGTATTCAATGCGATCACATTTTTCGAGTATCATTTTAGTGAGCCTGACAGGAGTTTGTTTTTCTATTTCTAATTGACGGAATTCAGAGAAGACAGTATCAAATTTTTCGGGTAATGATATCATTAGTTGATCAATTTCATCTGCTTCAGACAGGGGGTAATTAGCATCACGTAGTTCTTCCACAATAGTTGAAAAGTATTCTAAGAATCTACGGATGGTACCTCTCCTAGGATGGAAGCGAAGGGACTGAAATTTTGATTTTAATACCATGATGTTAGTAGCAGTCTGATTTCTGTATCGAGCATCCAAAATTTCAAAAATTTGAGAAACAACATCGCAAGTTTTGACATGATGAAGAATTCTTTTGTCAAGTCTTTCGAAAATGTGGGCTTTGGCCCGTTCCTGAGTTTGGAAAAATTTAAGCCATTTAGATGTAAGGCGTTCTTCGGATGAGGTATAAATATAACTGGTTTCACGAGCAGAAGGAAAAATTGTGGAGTGGCAGCCTTTACCAATTAGTGTGCTGATGACAGTTGCACGCCATCCCTCATAGCCATTTCCACAGAAAATGTTCGAGACACTATCATTGTTATCAGTGTTCATAATTAATGAATTGACTGAATTTATAATAATAAAAAAAAGGAAAAAAAAAGTATTACGGATATCAATCCCCAGCAAATGCCGCAAGAAAAGGATTGCCGTCCCTGTGTTAACCAAACAATGTATATATTATAACTATAGTATTTAAATTTGTCCTTGTGTGATTCTCGAGTAGGTCCACACTGGGCAAGAGACAACACACGTTAAAGATGAGATTGGACACTTCCCTTTAAAAAAATAATAATAAAAATAACAAGACTTATACAACCTAATATGATTCGTAATTGAATTCAATATTTGAAGAAATAATTAATGAAATAATGTAATAAAAATATGAAAATGAGGGTGAAATGAAATTAGCTACTTTCAGACAAAGAAATTAGGAAAGAAAGGCTAAAAATTTTGGATAACAGGGGAAAATTTGATCCAACACTGTATTCCAACAAAACAAATAATTCGAAATAAAAAAGTAAAAAAAAATATTGCAGGTGATTTTGGAAGAAAAAAAAAAGCACCAGATAATAATTCGAAATTAGAAAAATAATATTTTCGTATTAACGAAATAAATTGTACGAAAATAAAAATTGTGAGATTGAAATAAATTAATTAAAGTATTCGAATAATAAAAATAAAAAAAATAATGTAGAGTAAAAATTCAAAAAAAAAATCGTTAAAGTATTTTCGACACAATTGTGCAACTGCAAAAATTTTCAAGTTGCAACAAAATGGTGGTTTGAAACTGAAAACCGCGCCAACGTATTTATTCAATGGACGAAGATAAGAGTTCGTAGGTTCGTTGCACTTAACAAAAGGTTAATGTACAAGTTCGAACAAAAGAACGAAACAAGCCGTGTTTACGTCACAAATTGTACACTCCAAGACAAAAGTGGCTGCAAAATTTTGCAATGACTTTGCCGAAATTTGTACTTGGATCAATTTTGAAAAGGCTGAAATTACTTGAAAATAACGATATTTTCAAATATGTACAAATTAAATTTTGAATCCGAAAAGTTAAGTTATGCAAAAATACGAAATTATACACAAAAAATACGAGAAAAATTACGAGAAATTACGAAAAATATATTTTTTATTACCTTTTTTTAGCGAAATTTTTGTTTATTACCCTTTTGACTGATGATTTTCTTAATTTCAGGTTCGTTTTCGAGTATTTTTTAGATGATTGAATTGCGCTTCGGTTGTTTAGGACGTACTTCGGTGAGTGAGTTGAATTTTGAGGTTTAAGTTGATGCCAAATGATGAAGTTTAATTGAACTGATGAATTCTTGAATTTGATGGTAATGATTTTGAAGCTTTTACGTTGGTTTCTGATCAATTTCTGATGGCTCAAGGCGATTTATTACCAATATTATGACTTCGGCGAATTAGTTCGTACACAAGCAGGGCAGACACTAATGATTTTACTAACTTTTGAGCAACACAAGCAGGGCTCTCAAACAGTTAAGTAATCGACGAGTCTTAGAATTTTTGTACACTCGGCCGGATTATACACAAGCAGGGCAAATCCAATTCAGCAAATGACGAAACTCATTAGACGTTTACAGCACTCAAATATTTTTCGAAGACAATTAAATTATGACTCGAAAAAAAAAAATAAATAAGTTGGAACTATGTTACCCAACACAAAAACAAAAAATTACGAAAATGACTAAAAACACAATTATTCACAAAATAAATATTAAAAAAATTACTAAAAATTTGACTTAGAAAATTCACAATAAAAGATTTTAAATTATTTTTAAAATTGTTTCAGGTGCAAGGATTGTTACCGAGCGATGCTACCATATAGAGGATGAGGACCGGAGATGAAACAAGAAAGAAAGATTTAAGCGAAGTTCCGTCCAAGAAGCGAGTGTATTTCGAAGAAGATACATAATTTAAGCAAAGTACATTTAAGATAAACGAATGTTAACGGAAATGAACGAATGAGCGGCGGAAGTGGTATATCAGTGTAGCCGCGAATAGATATAAATAAATTATGTATTTTATGTAATCGTGTGTTCGTATGAGTGAGAGGGGAGAAGGATTAGTGATCTCAACAGTTAGAAAATACAGTTGCTCGATATTTACATCGATAGTTATCGATATATCTATATTTCAATGCTAGTTTCAGGTTAAGGAATTACAAAAAACTATCGACAATTAACTCATATGTTTAACAAAAATATCGATCTATCGATGTTTTATCGCTGAAAACCGTTTTCCCAGAGACTTTTTGTTTCCAGTTTTTTTGAACTACTAAACCAAAGAGCACCAAACTTTTTTTAGACCTACACCCATAAAATAACTATCTTTCATAAAAATTTCAGCCCTATCTGTTAGGTAGTTTTCTCAAAACAGTAAACACAATATTTTTTCCAGAAATTTTTCTTATCCAGTTTTCGCGGAAACTACTGAATTAATAGGCACCAAACTTCTAAAAAACTTGCACCAACATAGTGAAAGTCTATCGTGAAAATTTCAGCCCGATCCATTTTGTCATTTTCTCAAAATCCCGGAAAAACAACTTTTCCAAGAATTTCTTGTTTTCCATTTTTTTTGGAAACTAATTAACCGATAGGATAAAACTTCTTTTAGACCTGCTCTAATATGAGATCTATCTCTCTTAAAAATTTCAGCCCTTATCACTCGATAGTTTTCTCAGAACCCTGAACACAAAATTTTGGGCAATATATATATATACAAATTAAAAAAATTAGGTCAAAATGAAATCGTTTTCTTTTCTCATTAAACAGATAATTTTCACAATTCCCACCCTTAACCCTTCCAGGAGGTCAATTTTAATACCCCGTTTGCAAGTAAACTTGATAAAAAGTAAGCCAATTTATCTTGTACAAGAAAAGATGCTGGCCTCATATTAACCGAATTAAAGTTTGAATATGGAAATATACACAAAAGTGAAAAATCACTCAATTGATGACTGATTTCTGCATCGTATAATACCTACACTTAAAATGGCGAGAAAATCATTATAAATTTCCATTTTCACGTTCTATTTGTTAATTGTATTTACAAAGAGCTATTAAAATTTAATTAAGCCAGTGAACGATTATATTCCCGTAATGGACAAATTTAGCCGTTAATGATCGCGTAAATCGATGTGGAAACTCTTAAAAGTAACATGATGAAGAAAAATTAATTTAGAAACTTTCATTTCCTAGTTCTGATAACACAACACTCGTTTTTTTATCAATCACTGAGGAAAACGTTTTTCTTTTCAATAATCAAAAACACTCGCAAATTATTTTAGAAAAACTGATGTAAACACGTACTATGATTTCATGTTACACACAGGAGGACGTTTTAAGTGTTTTGGAATTTATTTCGATAACACTTACCTGCAACAAAAAAAAAAAAAATTATTAGTAGTGAATACGGAGAATTTTTAATAAAACAATTTAGAAATGTCGAAGTTCCCAAAAGAGGTAGGTTTAAATCTTCTTTTTTTTGAAGACGGTTAAGTATAAGTATGCGAAAACGATGGAGGATTTCGAGTACCATTTTCCGGTACGTGCCTATATAAAAATTTAGGCGTTTAAAATGAGGTTATGTGTTTAAGGTCGAGTGAAAACGGAATTTCGTGTCATTCTTAATTTATTAAGACGATGAAAACTAAAATAAGAAAACATCACCCCTATCATAAATCTATGCTGAACACCAATCGAATAACGAAGACGACGCACCATAACTTCTAGGTTGTAACTGGTAAGATTTTTCGGCTTTTTAAATTTAAACTATGATATCCACCAAAAACAACACTCACTTTTACGTCCTATTTCAGCACAACGATTTCCACTATCAAATTTTCGAATTACTGGCATTGCTTGTGGTAGGTCACAATATGTTTGAAGAAAAGTTTTGTTGTTCGAGTCTACAAACGTTTTTCTTTTGTTCGAAGAAATGCCTTCAATTCGAAGATGTTATGTTTTTTAATTGAGCTTTAGCAACGCGGGCATTTTACTCATCGTCTGCAAGATATTTTTGACGTTGAAGAGGAACAAAGAATGATCGGATCCAGCGGGTAGTGGTCTACCAACATGAATTTTTCGATCATATACTGGAGCACCAATAGAACCAGAATCGAAGACACTGCTACTTTGGGTCGGGAATGTGGCGGCAGCAGGTTTCGGGCTCGCAATATTTCAATTGCAAAGCCAAGCACCTAACACCACTCAGACCACTTGGAGTCAGCCGTACGGTGTGAGTTAAGTGTTAAGTCTAGTTTAAGGTTAACTTACAAATTCCACTGGGTTAATCCGTGTACATTCTCAAATTTGTAGATAACAATGAGTTAACTAACATTGTACAAAGAACCCTTTTCGAGTGGCGACACTGAGGAAATTCCCGCTTTTTTCCTCGAGAGAAACTATTCCTACAGCTCCAAGGACACAAAAAAATTTTGGAAATTGTTGTCACACCAGCGGTGACAACGGCGGGTTTTCGTATTTATTGGGTGATGAAAACGGGGATTCCACGTATTTAATAGGTGATGACATCGGAAATGACCCATTTCAATGCATAAGGCCAACTTTTCAATTAAAAACGCTACAAACAAACTTCAGTAGACCAATCCACATCATAAACTAGCCATGTATATAGTATGCAGAGATTCCCCCTACATCACCATATTTTGATGATTTCAGAATTTTTTCGCATATAATTAGTGAAGGGTTATAAGATAATTCACAGCACCAAAAAGATGCAAATATTCAATATAATGGTGCTAGGATGAACGTGAGAGAATCAAAAAATACAAAATAAGTTTCATGTCTCTTACTGGCTTACGACTGTCAAAAAGTTATAGTGAATCGATAAAACGTCATGAATAAGAGGAAATCAAAAAGTAATGACTTTCGAATCAGCCTTATTGCGACGCGTAGCGGAAGAGGGGTGTGAAGCTCTCCAACGGCTAAACACTTTGCTTTCAAATTCCTTAATTTTGACTAAGAAAATATTAATAAATCACATTGTCATCGAAGAATATAACGACTTCCAAGTTTCGAAAAAAAAAAAAAAATGCAGCTCTCAGGAAGTCAGCAAAGATAGTTGATAGATACGGCTTCGTCCAGATTTATTTCCAGAAAATATGGCAGAAAACATATTAAAAGAACTTGTGTTCGTTGTCAGTATTCGGTAGTATATCGCGGCCGAAGAATTCTATGCAGGTAAAACACTATCCCATGTCACTTATCAGGTGTCGTATAGACAAGAGTTCATGAAGGCTCTTAATACGAAGCAATATACGAGATTTTTATCACGACAAAATAAATACTGCACCGAAAAAAAAGAAAAAAAAAATACGTTTCCCTCGTCATACGACATTTACCCTCACAAGCGATGTAAATATACTTACGTATTCAATACCGTTGAGTAATGCATTAAAAGTTGATTCCATAAACGTTGGATGGAAGGCCACCATACCATGTTCGTATTTTCTACGTTTATTTACAATTCCTGGTTGTCTGACGATTACATTAAATACGTGCCTTGTATCTTAGATTATGATAAAAGAACGAAGTATATTTTTCTCCCACTTTATTCGTCAGCAAATCAATTACTATGCAATTCGAAATTGACTACTGTACTTACATATGAGGTACTTATATTATATACCTAGTTTAGGTATTACACAGAGGAAGAAGTAAATAAACTCGAAAAGACGAATTAAAAATTCTGAAAATATTTATAAACTTCAAACCGTAGTCTACGAGTAATCATGATAAGACAACTATCTGAACAGAACGGAGAAATTCAAATAAAAGTAATTGAACTTAGCACTTAACCAACCGTTTAAATGAGAATTCACATTTCAACGCTTCATAACATAAAAAATATCCAAAATATTTGTGCCACATTATTTATAATTTTTGGAAACTAATCGTTGAGAATTCACATCGTAAATTTAGGCGTATTTTTTTTTTCCTCTCCAACGACAAATAATATTTTTACGCATATTTGAACGAAATATTAGTACACGGTGTAACACTTTCAGATACTATCTGCCAGCATCATCATCAACGAAAGTCGTAATTCAATTTTACACATTCTTACAAGTAACTCAACTTGTAAAAACCATGTAAAACACATTTTTGATCTGCATAACAAAATGTAAATAACGATGTGGCTGCAGCATTCACTGATAATATGAGTTCCTGCCTCCTGACAAGCAAATATTCCGAATTTTCCGAAGTATGTGAGAAAAGCCTATCGTCACCCTATAATTTCATATTGCTGTTTCAACAACGAGAAAAAATAATTATGATAAAAGCAATAAATATCTTGGTCATAGGTAATGAATAGCGTAATCACGATCACTTAGCATTTTCACTTAAATAATCGGAGTGAAAAATATCACTTGGTAGTAGCAACTTCAAAAAATAAAATGAATAAATATATAAATAAATAAATGAATAAAATGAAATAGCTCTAAAAAGAAAGGAATAATTCTTTTGGAATTTCTCCAGTAAAATATACTGAAATTAAAATGAAATGAAAAATTATTATTATGGTACATTAAAGATTTAAAAAAAATAAATAAATAAAAATGAGCTAAAAGGAGAAAAATAACCCTTTCAAAATTTCTCCAGCAAGATCTAGGTCTAGGGATTAGAATTATTGAAGTTGGCGCTCTTTTTCTTCATTATATGTAGGGTTCATAAGGCAATCATCCAAATAAGATTAGAATTGACAGAAAACAATGAGAAAAATATAAGTCCCAGGAAGATTTCTTTTATCAGTTAAAATCTTGTCTAATACATTTTAAATGAGAATTTGATGAGGTATGACTCTCAGTGAGATTACGTGATATTAATTTGGATTGCTTTAAGGCGAGAACACATTTATATCATTCTTCCATATCGTATTGTTATATTAGGTACGAAGCTTGTAACCTCTGCACCATATCAAAAAATGATGCGATGATACAATACGGGCCTTTTTCATTTGATGTCCTATTCTGCCATCACATCAAATGGCGCTACCTGGGATTGAAAAATTTTCAATAAAATTTGAAAATACAATATGATCACAGGCAATGCCTCACAAAATTAGAGCCATATCATCTGTGTATATTGTATTATGATATGCACTGATGATACGATACAGCAGAATGATACAAATATGTACCTGTCTCTATACTATGTCAATTTCATCAAATTTCCCGACAAAACTTTTTAATTAGCGCTAACTTCAATAATTCCAATTCCTAGACCTCCATCTTCCTGGAGAAATTTCAAAAGGATTTTTTTTGTTTTTTTACCGCATTTTTTTTTTTTAAATCAATTTACCTTACCTAATATTTTTTCGTTTTATTTTAATTCCTGTACATTTTTCAGAAGAAATTTCAAAATAATTATTTTTCTCCTTTCAGAACAATTTTATTTTTTATTTTTGTTTTTAAATGGGTTTGATTTTTTTATTGAAAAATGTTTTTAATGATTTTTTGTTTCTATCATTACAGACAATATTACTTTAAAACTAACAGTTTTTTATTTAAATATGAATCAAAAATTATCTGATCATCGATTCTAAAAAATTAAATGGAATCTCCATGGGATCACCCTCTATCATTTAAAAAAAAGTTCATCAAAATCGGTGCCTGGTTAAGAAGCTATACTGGAACAAACATGAAAAAAAAACAAAAAAAAAACACCTATAGGGATCGAATTGATAATCTCCTTTTCTTAAAATTTGTTAAAAATAGACTTTTTACAATGGTAAAATTTCAAAAAAATACAGTTACTTTTTCCGTATTACTATATCAGGTACACTAAATCCAACATTATGTGATAAGGAAGGTTAAAACTTTAAAACAATTAATATGAATAAGTAGGGAACCTAATCACTAGTATTTTTAATACTTAATCCATACATTAATCAATAAGTATGTTATACTCGTACTTTTCATTGATTATATTATTTGGTTTTTCAATTTATTTCATCATGCAGTTGTTATTTGAACTTATCTAACATTTAAGAGCGTAAATGATTTGAATGATTACCAGTACTTAACAAAAAATCGGATAATGAGCCACAAGTTTGAATATACAGATAAGAAACCTTTATCTACTCGGTTACCAATGTACAGCCTAACTGCATTGTCTTTAAATATTTTTAAACAATTCCACTTGATAAAAGATTCGAACATCAAAACATATAAAAATGTAATTTTCTCATTTCTTCTTACTTAGCTGCAATGTTCACAACTAAATCTAACCCAAAACTTATATTTTGAGTGCTTTACTATTAACATTTTTTGGAGAAAAAACAATGACGAATGAAAAATCAATTCTTTCATTAAATCGGAAGTACCTACCAACCCTTATTTTTGAGAAAATAATACCATTACCCATGTATTTCATCGTTTTATGTGACACACTGTTGTCGAAGATAAACAATTTCATATACCTGTGCATCATAACGAAAAAAAAAAAAAAAATGGAAAAACTGATTAAATATTCTTAGTATGACAATGAAATTCTCAAAAATACACGCAGATAACACACTTCGATTTTTTGTCAACTATTTACAAACGATTAGAGTGGTATGTTCGACGTTATTTGCGAAGAGAAGGAGAAAAAAAAATCATATTTTATTCCTACTCATGAACTTGCGAATAATAATGCCGCGTGCTGAAGAGGAGAAGAAAAAAAAGGAAACCGCTTGAAGGTAAATACAGAGAAAAAGAAAAAAAATACAGAGTTTATATGAAAGGGGCACATGGAGCGAAATAATATACCTCGGGCTAACAAGTAATTACAGTACGTAAGGTTAACGTTCTTGAAGATTTCCGACCAATGTAGTACATATTGTCTTCTTCATTAATGCGTTTCTCAAGAAATGATAGTAAAGAAAATAACGACAAAATAACGCTGATTTTACGGACGGCAAACTAGTTATACGCGGACTTCAAGTGTTTTTCAATTTTTTTTTTTGACCTGAAAACTAAACAGCAGCACATAAACGAGGTAATAGAGAGAAAGGAAAAACATGATATTATACCCAGGTTAAAGTCATTATTTCACATTAATTTCGAAAAATTTCCTTCGTTTGTTACAACATTTACTCGTTCAATTAATGAAACGATATAAGAATGGGTTCACTTCACATTGCATGGGTACGTGACACAAACATAGGGAAAAAATTATTTGATCCCTAGCACTGATACAAAATCAGGAAGAAGTTTTCCGTATAAAAAACTCATGCAGTCATCAACAGAAAGTTACGAATGTCTATACTAACAGATTCGAATGACACTGAATGCACTGGTTGCTCTTTAAATAGGTAAGTGCATAAATTATCCGCACTATTTCTCTCCTTGGCATTAAAATCAGAATTAATGTAAATTTCACATTTCAGCGAATAATATTGATAAAATCAAACTTCGATGTATCTTTTTTTATCGTGCTCCGTGGAAAAGAATTAACATGCGTTGAAAAGTTGATTACATTCATTCCTGGTAGGTACTTGTATTTAACATAATCGTTTTTCGATGCACAGCTAATATCGTTAGCTAATTAAAATCTCCAGCATACTTGTTTCTCAACTCAGATAAAAAACATTACGGGAATTCCCACCAGCAGACTTCATTTTCGTGACCGATTTTGCAATAGTTGTAGAATTACAGTATTAAAGATGCATTTTGTGGATTAAAAACATTACAAAAAATGAATTTTAGGCATTAGTTGCGATACTTTTGGAAAATATTACCATCGGTACATTACAAATATCGTAAAATGTAATAAAATTAAAGGATTCCAAAAAGAGGAACGGACAAACTTTTCAAACATTATATTTTTCCTTTAATAAATTACAATATCATCCAGGAATTCTTCACGGAATAAGATAAAAAAAATGGGCTGAAAAATACAATCTCATTTCAGTTGGAAAAGGAAAGAATCAATGAAATCGAAAACAAAAAACTCGGATATGATTTCTCATTAGCTACTTAGATACGGTGCATAATTATCGAAATAAGGCGGCTAAATTTTAACCGTGTTAAATAAGGCTATTTTTATTGACTGTGGCAAGAGGGTTGAGGTAATTAAAACTTGTAATGAAATCAGTAATAGGCCTAAATACATCATAGGGTTAGCGAACAATAAGTAGTTCTCTGCCACAAACAGAAAATGTGAATAACTGGACCAGAGGAAAACAAAAATCAACGATAAGTGACGCGAATGAATCAATGAAAGTATTATCGAGATCGTATAGTTGTAAATGAGAGTAGCAACGTGTATTCTACGAACAGTCGATAATATATTTTTTTAAATTATGGCAAGACATGTTAGTATTGTGTTACATTTGGTTCTCGTTCACGCGACTGAATATTGGTTTCTTGATACAATCATTTAAAAAATTCAAAGAATGCATTCTATACACACGGTACATCTTGAAGAAGTAATTTTCTTCATGTACTGATAACAACTTTCTTTTTTTGATATTTGTTGGCCGAAGTTAAGCATAAACAACTATTTTTGGAAACGCACACTTTCTTAGTTTGTAAATTGGAAAGTGGATGCAAAAGATACGCACTCTGGTGGCGAATATAGGAATCGGCTGAAAACAGGATAATGTATGAAAATAGGTATACATGTATTGAACTTGTAAAGCAAAAATTTCTTTTAAAAATGAGTTTTTGTCATTTCAATTGAGTAGGATTTAAAGATTATCCTCAAATGATTAGTGATCATCCATATTAAAGTTTTTCCCACTTTCAGAAAATCAATTTAAACCCTTTTCTTTTCTTACGGAAAAATATATTGGAAAAATACATTGTCCGGTTTTCAGACTGTAATAATACGAGGCGAATATAGCGTTCCTTGTGGAGCCTCCACTACCAAATGACAAGAAAGGAATCAGTGCCACATTAAAATCAACAGAGGCCTCCAGATGGTCAAAATTTCCAGCCATTCCCCCTCCCCGAATATTATTTTCTTATACGCATTCAATTTCACCAAACCAACAATTTTGATCTGTTGTAACGAGGCCCATAGGTAGGCACTAACTTAACCCATTTGGTAGACTGATCCGGTGCTACATAGGGCTAGTTCATTTTCGAAAAGTATGTAAATCATCAACTCTTCGAACAGTTATTTTCAAGGAACCTTTGAGAAATAAAAGAAGACCGTACGCAAAGGCTGCCAATCTTGCCAAAGACATTTATAATTCAATTTCAAACAATTAAACCACGATCAACCGTACTTTCCAATTTTTCATTTTCGAAGCCCAACACCACGACGTCAACTTGGTACACCAACCAAAGATAAAGTGTCCGAAAAAAACAAGAAAAAGAAAAAAAAGAATTGGCATAGCACCGAAGAATTAATTATACCTACTACGTGTGTTTGTCGAGCTCGATGAAAAGATAAATAGGATTAACGTAAGGCGAAAGCAATTCATTTCAAAATGAAAGATTAAAAAAAAAGACTCGGTTTTTCATTCTCCGCTGGTTTTGAATATGCACGAGCACACTGATGGCGAACAAGAAAAATGGCCCAAAACAATAATCAATCATAGTAAATTCGTAAGAAAGAATGAGGCGAAAACAAAAAGAAGCACCTTAGAATAGCTGAAAGTCTGCATCTGCTTTCGCTTTGAATATGGTACGTAGCGCTCGTCATGCCGTAATTTTTACCAGAACTAATCACACGACAAAGAAAAACCGAGTTACATGGTTTGCGGGCTAGGTAAGTATACCTCGTGCTATACATTTTTTGCGGACATAATTTTTTTCGTCAACGCAACGATCGAATTTATGGTCAATATAGGTACCCCAAGGTATAAACTGTGGAAACAATTTGGGAACGAGCATCAGATGTCCAGTTCATGGAGCAGCTCCATAAAATTAGTCCACCAAAATGAAGAAAGAAACATTGCAACCGGGTGGAAACAGCGAATGCAACGATCTGAACCGATAACCCAATAATGGATGATGAAAATCTGCGGGAAAAAAATGACAGATCAAAAAAAAAAAATTATCAACATTTTACTACAATGACGCTGCTGCATTGCTGAAATTATATGCACAATCACACTTTTTACGCGGGATAGGTACTTTACTCAGCATTTTAGCCAGATAACGCACCTATTTCACAAGCCCTTTGGTATTTTATTCCAGTTCAACGATTAGCTAGCTTTCTTCTATAAAATTTATAATTTTTTATCAACAGAACGGCGCGACATAAATTACTGGTATATTTTACCTAGAATTTGTAAACCTGTTTGCCGACCGTGCGACCGATTTTCCTTTAATCATAAATATGAATTTAAATAAAACATGCGCATCATTTCACGAAATAGTAGTTGGTCCGTCGATAAAATTCTCTATGTTCTTGATTTCGAACTATTATTCCTTTTCACAATTACTAATCTAATTATTATTCGTACACATACAGACAGAACAAGGGAATAAGTCGTTCCGCAGCTGACCAAGTTTCGTTTAATGTTATACATTTCTAGAATTAATTCCAATTTACCCGTGCGTAGTATCTTAAAGTCGTAGTCGCAACATCACGAGAAGTAAAATATACTTCTTTTACGCAGTTTCCAGCTAGTTTGACGAATCGAAATGAGGCATAAAACAGATTCGAAAATTTTCCACCTATCATTACGAGTTTAGTAGATAACTTTTCCGGAGTGTTACAACGATAAAATCCAGAAAAGGATCACTCAGTATTAAATCACAATTACGAAGAAAAGGAGAAGGATAAAAAAAGATAGGTACTCCACAAAAATATGTTCATTTAGTCGGTCAGTTAATTTATCGTATTCTACTCCAAAATCACTCACGTAACTGAAAATAAATGGAACACAGACCATTTTAAGAAATTTTGAAAGAGAAGAAATTGACGAAGAAACACTAGTATTTTTGTAAAAGTTTCAATTAAAACAAAAAAAAAAACATTTTAACAAATTTTATTTGGATTAATTTTCGACCTTTTTATCCTTTCTTTTCATATTTCTGGTGACACGACTTGAGCAAGAATTTTGTTCTTCTACTGCTAATGGGAATAGGCTCAATTAGTAAACGTTTTAGGTGGCACAATTTTATTTCAATACTTTAACACTTTTTTTGTGAATCTATTAGGATAAAGGACTTTCTGTTTGCGGTTACACTTTTGGCCCAGAGTCCAGTTTGCTAATGTCCATTTGATGGCTTCAAAGTCATCATTAAATAATTACTTCTATATGATTAGGCCATTTATAAAACAAAATACAGAGGGAAAGTTTTGACTTTTGAAAGTAAAATTTTTAATGTACAAAACAAAATTATTACGTTGAAATCATAAACACTGTATCCTTCTCAAACAACTGTAAGTCACAGAACATCAATTCAATACATCAATGCGTACATTCCAGAATTTCTATGAAAAAAAGGTCACTTTGCAGTTAAATTTAAGAAGAAATTGACAAACTTTAATAAAATTAAAAATCCAAGTTATAAAATTTTAGCATCAAAAAAATTACTTTTAGCACATATTCTAAAAAGCATAGTTCTTTGAATGCCATTTTATGTATCTGAAAATTAAGAAGTCAAATTGTTTTATTAGGTCCTCAATCGCTTCGAAGAAGGCAACTCAAATTGCGTAATAAAATATTGAATTTCTTTCGAACACAATAATAATAAATGTCCTAATGAAGCAATGTCCTCCACATGACGATATAGTTTTCATTCAACAAAATACATCGCAATCGTCTATAAAAATCGCCTCTTCTTACTGACAGCCTATTGATAGCACAACTGAAAACCTGTCTCACAAGTTTTAATTAGTTCACTAAAAGAGATATCGCCATTACGCAATCGCACAGTCGAGATATCGACACAATATTTTAAATAATAAAAGACACCTCGTGTATTACAATTTGTATAGTATAATCTACGTCCATTCTCATATACTGCTAAAGAAAAAATAATAATCGGTGACACCTTGCGTAAGATTAATCCAATATTCGTTGATCTACTTCTACACAGTAAACAAACAATTAGATAAAGTGAAAAAAAAATCACCCGTTAATAAAGGTAAAAGTTACTGAGATAGGGGACAAGCAATAAAATGGATTATATTTTTAGGCATCAAAATTTAAAAACTAAAAGTGATGAGGTAATCTTTATTTTTAATTCATATAATTATATTCTCTTAAATTGAATTATAAAAAATAACTAAAAGAAAAACAAATAAGAATTACATTTTTTTCTTCTATACCACTGTTTGGCAAAGTTGCTGGTCACACATTCCGAAAAGATCAACCGAAACATTAAAAATTTCAAGTAGGCTGTGTACCTACAGCACTATAAAAACGCTAACGAATCATTGTACCTAATTTGACTGAATAAGAATAACAAGCGGTTTCAATATTGTCAACCATTTAAGGTTCAAAAAATTAACAGTTTTAAAGTAGCAGCGTTATCTGAAAACAATAATAAAATAATCCCACGTATACAACATACGTATACGTAACAGCCATTGATGATCGTTAAATGGTTATAGGTACCTAACAAAATAAAATTTATTCAAAAGCTTGTTGAAAGAATGAGAATTCTCAGAAAAAAATATATGTATATTGAAAACCTTGAGAAATATACCGGCCTCCCAGAATGACTTTTTGTCAAAGATAAACTTATCACCAGAAAAATTGCAAATTCTTCTTTTTCTGTCCACTAACTGGAAGACCTCGGCTTGTTTCGTCTACAATGATGTATTCCATATTGAAGTACATTTGAGGTTTGAAAACAAAACAAAAAACTTTAGAAGCGGATCAGAAACGGTTTTTTAGAGAAAAAATAGAAACGAACAGAACCAGACACATTTCAAAAAACAAAAACGAACAGAAAGGAAATAAAATTTATTATTTTCCACTTCTAAAAAAATTGAAATTTTGGATTTAACTACATTTACTGGCAATCTATTTTGTAAAATTCATAAATTACAAGTGGCTACATACTTTTTCTTATGTTTCATGTGGAACATCTACAGTTAGCTGTCAGTTACACGTTGAAAAACAGATGAAAATTTTAGGAACAGAAACTAAAACAGAAACTAAAATTTTTAAAAACAAAAACTAACCGAATTGGAAACTAAACTTTTCGTTTTCTAGTCTCTGAAGTTCACAACACTCTTAGAACCTATCATGCTGGTAAAACTCGAAAATTCATTACGAGATCTGTCATTTTAACTTTAGAGTACTGATGGCATTTTCATTAACTTAAAACGAAGGGTGCTACTGGAAAACTATTCTTCACTCTACAACGGTTATCAAGTTATAGGGGAGAAAAATCGAACACCTGCGCTAAAAGGTCAACAGATGACATTTGATATGTACAAGTCTAGTGTAGGTACACTGTACAGCCGATCCATGATGGAAACATTAGTAATAGATATACCTATAGTTGATTCAAAAGATATTTTAAACAGCATAAAAATCGAAGGATATGAGGAAGAAAAAAAATTAACCAAACCATCACCGGAGTAGAGTTGTCAATAAGTTGTCCATTACTAAAGAGTATAATGCAGCGAGGAAACTTTTTTTCGAATGGTAAGGCAGGGAAGAAAGAAAAGTAAAAACATCCACAAGCATCGAAGAATAAGGCGATCAGTGTCGATAAAGTTGGCAAAAGGTTAGGAGAAAAATCGATATGAATGCTAATAATGTTCATAAGATGACAAGCAAAAGACATAGAAGGGAAATGTTTTCATTGTTTATATACGTTGGATTAGAAAAATTAAATCTTTTTTCGCGAGGAGCGATTATTGCTTCTCTTTTTTGTTCTTTTTTTCGAGAATTCATTAACAAGCCCATTTCCCAACAAAGCGTCCAATTTATAATTCTTAAACCGGAAATGCTACGATAAAACAACGCGCAAACAAACATAAATTTCCATTAATAAATTTTAGACGCTTATTTCTACTTTTTTATTTTCATTTTTTTTTTTCAACTAGATCTTCAAATCTTCAAAAAATTGAGAGCGCACCAAAAACATTTCTCGCTTTATAAGAATTATTCTCAATGACGCGATAGCCCAGAATTAATTTCATTAACTAATGTAATATCAGCAATAGAAAATCCACAAAAAAAAACTTACAAAAACGATGAAACTAAAATGAAGTGAAAAAAAAATTTTCTTAATCAAGGTCATCGTTTTCCATCATCTAACCATCATGCATTCCTAATTATTTTAATTAAATGCGGGAAACTAACAATTTCAAGGAGACATAACGGAGTCGAAACTTCTATTTGGCTTGAAACCGACTAAATAACTGTAGGAAATTTTTTTTTTTAAAACAAGAGTAGAATACTACACTGAAACGTAAATATTTCAAGATAGGGACCAACTTGCCTTCTAATTAAAGTACCTCTTTCAAGTCTTGTTTTTACGAAATACTTCGCATAAATTAAAGCTGTTCAATTGGTTCACTTGTTAATCGTACTAGAAATAATAATACCTATAGTCTCTATTTTTAAAATAATTGAAAAATTAATCCATACTGTTTGTCTAATTGATCACTATTTAATCAATAAGATACTCTCTATTCATGGTAGGATTAACGATTACAAGAAACAAAAATAAAATAGAAATAAAATTAAAAAAAAAAAGTTAAAAACTGAAGATAATTTAAGAAATTAACTCACAACCACTGTTAAGGATGAAAGGGGCGGAACATCATTAGGAATGATATTGAAAAGAATCTATCTTTAATGGATTTACAAGAAGACGATAAGGTGGCGGGAAATAGGTGCAAAGGCAAAAGGTTGAAAAATTAATATCCCTTTGCTCGTTTTGAATTGGCCACGTATTTTTTAATGATCATTCAGATTCTTCTAGAGAATTGAGGTGCAAAATTTACCTGGCCTACATGCGTCAAATTTGTAAATCCCCCTCTGGAGTCCATTCCACTTTTTTGAGATATAGGAGTTATACATCATCTGGAACTGTAAGAAGGTAGATAGATCGATTGAAATAGAAAGGAAACCATTTCAAGCACTTTTCAATGTTATAATATTTTTAAAGGTATTCATTCCAAATCTTTGCAGTGATTTTCAATAATTTTTCAGCCAATTTTCAATCACTTTTCAAACCTAATCATTTGAAAGGTATTAATTCCAAAACTTTCAGACGATTTAGAGATGCTTAGAAGGATTTGCGGGATCAATTTTTTCAGGATTGTAAAAAGAGTTATGCGATTTATTATGGGGTTCACAATTCCACTTGATGCCAAATAAAACGGTTTTTTTTTCTATTATCTTAGAACCACTCTTAATAGAATCGATCACTTTCAATATCTACCCATTCACTTCAGGAAAACGAGAATTTCTCTAGAAATTTAGATGTACAAGAATGATTCTAGATTCAAAACATGAACTGTATTTTTATGGATGAAATATAACTGGCAGTTTTCTAAAATGTGCAGAAAACTTAAATTTTCATAAAAGATATTAAAAACAAAAACTCTGCAGCTGATAATATTTTGTTGTCGAAGAGGAAAAATCTAGCGACAAACAGATTCCTCATTTTCGATATTGAAGGTTTGACGTACCATATGTTTGAAGACTGGAGCATTTTTTTTCTTTTAAAATAATTCAGCTTTAATTTCCATATTTCGATAGCTTTCTCGGTACAATGCAGTCACAAAACGAACAGTCTCGTATGAGTAATCGTGACATTTTTAGAATACATCGACTAACTGCACACAATACCCAGAAAAATCTCACAAACTAGTAGTTTTCTATTTTACCTTACGCTAAAATTTTGAAACTCAAAATGTTATTCTTTTTTTCAGAACGTTTACATTGGAGGATAGGCAATTCGCTGATCAAGACTGTTTTGTCGATCACTTTCAACTTTTAATTCTGGCTCGCTTTCCATAATATCACAACTATAAAGGAAGCTAAGTATCAATGATGTGTTTCCTTTGCTACTATACACTACCCAATGTCTGCAAAAGCAATTTACCGACATCGAGCTAGATGAAAAATGTTACATACTTCTTTCTGCTTTTACCTTTATTTATTTGCTGTCTTAAAATATACAAATGTCAAAATAAGAACAGAATCGCTCGCATAAATACATGGATCAATTTGAAAGAAATTTTCACACTCAATGACAGACAAGGCGCCGTATCGCTGGGTGAAGAATTGAAAAATTAACCGGAAACAAAGAGAAAAACGGAGAAAAAAAGGTTTATCACTTCATCTTTATGGATGATAAAAACTGAATCCACCGGAAACAGGTATATAGGTACCCCAGCGAAGAAAATGATCCTCGAAACGAAAAATTAAGCGTGGATAATAAGTAAGTAGACAAAATGAAAATCGAAGGCGCCAGGCCAGTGCTACCAAACTACTCAGGTAAAGAGGGTTAAGAATATGGTAACAATAGGCAAATGCATCACAGAGCAAAGATGTAGTACACCATAAATAAACGGACACTGCGGGCAAGTGAAGGCAAATCAGATATCATGCAATGAAAATGAAAAACATAGTAATGGTCGACAGAATTAATCTCACAATGTTTATGAATATAGGCACTGTTTTAAAAATAAATCAATAGGTATCATTAACATCTTACGGTAACATATAAACTTTCAAAATATGTGAAGAATATAACTCTTATACAACTTGGTGATAAAAGGTAATTATTTTTCATACTGTAAAGGATAATCTACAATTTCGAGATAAAAGTAATGCAAACATCTTGACCATGCAGACCAAAAACCATAATTATTATTTTCTCAAGAAAAAACTTTTAAAGAAGAAAAAATTCACGATCTAATAAGGAGACTACCATTAAGCGTGTTTTCTTGGTCTAGGTAGAATATTCATCAACAATTTCCTAAAATGTGAATAACATTTTTGTCTATCGTAAAATGAGGACAACATTCATCACTAAATGGAATAATAACGTTGAAATAAGTAGCTTTAGAAATCATCTGTACCTTACATCTGCATAGAGGCATGTAGAAAAATGATCAAAAAATCATGCAACCTTTCATTTAATGGCCTAATATAGAGACCAAAAACGTGTCCAGTTGGAAATCTAAAACTTTTTGCAGCAGTTTTTGATACGAACTTTTAAATTTATGCAAGCTTAGTCAATATTTGGAAGCTAGTGAATTGCTGGACAAGGTATCATCTAGTATTTCTACTGTTTCAAAAAAAAACGCGAAAAATATTTTGATTTTAAAATTCTCATGTTGATGAATTGAGGAAGGAGAAAACATGCGGTAATAAATGACAGAAACAATATTTTTCGGAACCAAAGTTAATCACTCGACACAAGAAATAAAGCATTTTCTTCTTTCTCTCAAAAATCTAATTTATTGAATGCAATTTTCGAAAGAATAGACTTGCAATAATGAACCAGCGGTAGAAGCCATTTCTATTGCTTAAGAAAATTCATAAATATTTATTAAAATTAAATTTCCTAAAAGTTGAATCAACCCAAAGTGTTACCTCTGGAGTTGCGAAGTCGAATACAGGATATTATAGGAGATTGCTGTATTCAGAAGTGATAATCTTTTCACACATTTCAAGATATTTCAAAGACAATGGACGTCAATATCGAAGTTGTCATCTCTCAGTTTTAGTTAAACTAATTTCAACCCTATACATTCGAAGGAGATTACCTACATACCCTACTTACTTTACCCACAACTATGGACGGCCATATCAACCGATAATTAGGTAGTGGTACCAAGTCAATCTTAAAAATGAAATGCCGAGTAATATCAATCATAAAATCCTTATTCGTTAATCTACGTTTAGTTGAATTTAAAAAAAAAAAAAAAAGTTCGAATTCTAATGAAAATAAAAATGAATTAATTTCGCATAAAATTTTGAAGGTAGACGTTTCTTAACTGGCTATCGTTTCCTTGCCGTAACTTAACTACAATTTAACTCAGAAAATAGATCAGGTGGGAGGTAATCAAAAACGAAAAAAAACTAGCCCGGAGAAAGGTTAAACGTAGATACCACAAAGTAATACTCTATTATATACAATTAATGTAAGTATTTACAATCCGACAATAATTTAAGGGAGTAATTTTAAATTTAATTTTAACATTTTATTCGTAAAGTTTCTAGGCTGAAAGGATTCAAGACAAAAACTACATCAACACAACTCCCTTTCCCCCTCAAATACCTCACCTTTTCTCGGTATTTATCGTAACAATTTAGATTTTCCTTTAGGATGCAACAGGTGGTTAGACTTATAGAGTAAGCACCTTCACAAAAAAAAAAAAAAAAAAAAAAAAACGAAACCACCATACTTGACATTTATCTACATTGAGTATCTCTCAAACTTTTTGCACTGAACGATGTTGGTCAACTGAGTTACTGAGTGTTTCTTTATGTTTTCTACATTCGATTGAGTTCGATTTTCACCCATGCAAGTTCATGAAATGTAAATACGCGTACAGACTACAGCGTACGGGAGTAGTGTTTCATCAAGATGCGAATCAACAAGTCGTAATGAACCGTTAATCTTTCTTACACGCACACATGAACGCAAACGCAAGCTCATTTACTTTTTCGTTCAGTGAAAAATAGTCAGTAATACGAGCCAGCGTTCATACTACTCGTGGCCATAGTATATTTTTTTATTTTTTTCATTTTTTATGCCACATGCAGAAAAAAATTGTTCTGTCAACAACATATTTGATATCTTATCTCTATTGCACCAGGTAGTACCTATGTAGAGGGTCGATGTATCGAGAATTGTTTTTTTCTTCTTTTTTTATTCCAGCAACAGGTGTTACCTACATTTCGTAGGTACTAATCTAAAGCGTTAAATAACGTAAGTCATTCGGAGTCATAGTAGACTTAACATTAGCGTCGACATTTTATAAATCAAGTATTACATTTTCAATAAAAGTTATTCACATTGCCACACAGTATCGGTACTAAAGCGAGCAGCAATTTGGCCTATTTCCTGCTTGATTTGCGTATTTACATTTGCGTCGAACAATGATAAGTTTATTTTTTATCCTTGTTTTTTCAACCTTAACTTTTTTTTTTGGCGAACCGTTAAGTGGACGATTAAAATGTGTGATTTACTGTGACAATTAAAACAGTTACGCTAGGAAATGAAGATGTTTTTTAACTGGATATAAATTTACAGACAACAAAACAAAATGGATCTAATTTTACGTGTGGGTGGCGCAGTCAAAACAAAGTAGAAAAGTAAAAAAATATTTGTTCTTCCAATACTTTTTTTATCTTTCTTTTCTTCCCTCATTTCTTTGTTCTTCTTTCTACGTCTTACAGCACATAGCTTTTACAGTTAGAAAATTTTAAGTCTCCAGTTTGTCTGTTTAATTTTCCTTCATTTTAAACGCCAGAAGTCAAAAACTAAAAAATTTAATTGCATATTATCCTTATTATAAACACGATTTATGAATGCAGAGAAGTAAAAAAATAAATACGACAACTTACTCAGAAAATAAGTACCTAGTTTATCACGGTTGCAAATAACACCAGACAAAGGCTACCAAAGATGTTGTTAAGTGGGAACTCTAAAAAATTTAAGAGCTCAAGACCAAGCAATCCAAACACTTTTCCCATACCTTAATCTTGGGAAGGGAAAATCATTAATCGAAATATTTACTTTTGACCGTTGGAATTTCTTACTGGGATTATTGTACCATATTCGACTAGAATTTACTCTTATAAGTTACGAACAAGATAACTTTAACCTCTATGATTCGAAAGATACCTGACAAATTAAATTAGCTGACGCTATTATCACACCGCAAATTATTCTAGAAGGAAAAAAACTGTGATGAATATTCAACTTTTGGCATATTCTGAATAAGATTTATTACTGAAAAATTATTATTATTATTTTTTTTTTTTTGGGGGGGGGAGGGACAGGATTAAGGATGGACGAGATTCAATTTGGCTACCTGTTGTTGGCACGTAAATAAAAAATGTTTTTAAAAATAAATAACATTCCATTTTTAGTTAGTCCCTTCATAAGAATTCTTCTTATTTTGTTATACAAAAAATATTCGTTTCATAATATCATGATTTATGAGGCCTTAAATACGTAAAATTTTCATGACTTTAGTCATGATAACTTAAAAATACAATTTTTGGCTTTAAGATTTGAATCCAATGTTTTACTGGAGTACCATATTCTCTAATTGTCAGTTTCTTACATTAAACAGATGAAACAAATAAAAAATCCAAAAAAAAAAAATGAGAATAGGTATCTGTGGAATACCTTGTTGTGAAAAGATATTCTCACCAGAAGGTAATCTACAGATTTTGCATGTTCTACCACTTCATATGTAAATATATGGGTAAGCCAAAACCAGGGCAAATACTGGCGATTTTAGAGCCAGTTCAGACAGCTTATAAATGGTATTATTTACACCCACACCAACACTTAAACATAGTGATTACATATGTTTGTGTGAATGGCTTGGTGCGTCATTTCTTGTAGTGATAAGAAATGGCGGACCAATTTGTGTATGGAATCTGACATCATCGTATTGTTGAGATTGGTCACGGTTCAGTACTTGTACATTACTTGCATGTATGTGCAAATAATTACGATTGAACGTAATTTTTTGTATGGTTTTACATCCTAGAGACAAATACTTGCCAGTTTTGCAACGGCAACTGTTGTTAAGGGGTCCGAGTCCCTTTATTTCATACAAATTGAGTCCCCACAGTATCAAAAATAACACTAACTAATAAAAATACTCAATTGTTATGAAATGCTCAGTTCATAAAAACATATATAACTTACAAATAAATTTTCTCGAAGGTCTAATTCTAACCAAAGTTACTAACTGAACATGGTTTCATAAGTTTATTCAATTTTTTGACATGCCCACAGTCCTATATGGTAAATAAAGTTTATAGCAAATTTTCAGCAAAAACTTTTTATTTATTTTATCATTACAAGCGATCAAAAAATTTCATACTCTTCAACTAAAACCCGCATTAACAGGGGTTTATCTTAGATGTTTCTTACGCAAATAACAAGTTCAGTGTTTATAACTGCATATAGACACACCGAAGCCTAAATTTACATACGTAATTACAAACTGGCTTGAATGACGAGAAGCAGTGAGGAACACGAATAGAGTTCGTAAATTAAGAAACTCAGTTAACGAAGGAAGAGCGCAATAAGAAAATCAAAAACCAACAGAAGAGAGTATGAAGTTGAAACCCTTCAAATTCGTTTGCGTTAATCACGAAATTTGTTACAAGTAAAGGAGAGACAAGGTTCAATGCAGCATTCCTATTTCGACAAATTCAGTTGGCACTGAAAACTGTCAGAAATTTTATTAAGTACATCTATACTAACCAGTTATGCAATTATGGACTCAAGTCAAATTATACTTTTCTTTTTTTTTTCTTTCTTTCTATTTTAAATGATATATTCAATTCATCGGAAACGCGAAAAAAATAAGGACTAGATTCGCATGCATGAGCAAATCGGGGGAATTCACAACCACCACGTAATAATACATTTTAAAACTTGAGAAATGCACGCAGAGACAAATTTGTAACGCTAAAATATCCTTGAAAACTGTAAGTTTCGGTAAAAAAAAAAACTGAACGCATCAATGGATATTTTACGACCGAATTCCCAGCATCAGGACGCACCTCACTTTTTTTTGCATGTAAATTTATAACTTACAGATAGTTTGTGATATGACACCTGCTGTTCGACTCGAGTGTAATTAAAACATTGCAAAAATCGACGGCACACCCAGCATTTTTTGCTGGATGATTCCAGCAAGCCATTCGCAGGGTATGATTTGCGTCATATAATATGTAGGTACAAGGCGATTCATATCACACGATGAATTTATGACAGATATGACAATGTAAATTCAAACACGTTCAAAAAAAATAAAAAATCATACGAAATAACGAGACAAATTAAAACGAATTTAAGAATGAAAAACAGAAAAGAGAAACAAATTTATACAGATAAGTCCTTTCGAAATAAATAGCTAGGTACATAATTATATGTATTTTTCAAAAATAGCTATAACGTGATATTTGTACTTTGTTTTTCCAGATTCGTAACGAAGGGTGGGTATTAGGAAGTGTAACATACAAAAAAGTATTATGATTTATGTTTATTTAAAATAACTTAATCCAAGTACAGTCCAGTACAAAATTTAGGTTTCAGGGAAGGGTTTTTTCAAATGAGTTAGGTTTCAACGTACTTCCACCAGCCACTTTAACTTCAAAGCAAAAAAATAAATTAAAAAAAAAATTTCTCATTATCAGTAAAATTTCGCGCATCGAAGTTTGAAGGTGCAAGTTCACACTTCTGAATTTTAAATGCTGAATTCAACGTTTCTTGACAACAATCCATTCGCAAAAAACAAAAAGTTTGTAAAAATAATAATGTTCATGAGTCAGTGGTGACTGGTGTTGTCTCAGACTCGTACTTTGCGATAAAGGTTTGACAACCCCGCAAATTTTGCATTACATTACCATAATTTTTTGATTTTCAACAATAGTTCGAAATTTCATCAGAAATTGTAAATTAAAAGTAGGATTTATAACTACAAAGTGCTTCTTCATGAAAACAGGTGGGTTGTGAAGACGGAGGAGATGAAAATGGATTATGAAAATAGGGTGGATGGATAGCATTGCTTCATAAGAATGAATGAGCTGTAAGGGCGAGGAGATGATAAAAGGTAATGGAAGGGGTAGAAGTGTAGCAGACATACATTGAATTTACCAATAAATTATCTAAATAGTATGATAATTACGAGTCATATTTCACATATAATGCTATTAACATATTCACTGAAGAATGGATGTTTTTAGGACTCTTTGGAGGGAACAGAGCGTTGGACAGAAAAATGCAAGAAACCTGTTTTGACAGAAATTTCATGCTCAGAAATTTTTTACTGAACTATTTTTATCACAAAATTAAAATTTGGGAAGAAAAACGCGAAGAACCGAATTCCGGAGATAAACACCCCATACCCAAAATTACAATAAGCCCAGTACGTGAAACTTTTAGTATGTTACTCCAAGGAACTAACCTAACAATCATATACTGATAAAGTTTGCGGGCTAATTTTTTTTTCACCCACCCTCATTTTCATACTCAGTTGACGGGACTATTTGTGACAAAACGGAACAGGTTCAAGTCACCAATAAGACATCAAGACAACATAATATCATAAATCATAGATTTAAGACCAGTAGTATTTTACAATATTGTACAAAAATAAATAAAAACAAAATCATCTTTCCTAATAAAATTCCCAATCTGAATGCCGACAGTGGCCCATTCGAGAGGACACAAAAGTCCCATCTTCTCATCGAAAGAATAAGGTTATAAATGAACAGTTTCACAACACTTTCAACCATGCAGGACTTCGCAAAAATTATTCGGTTAACAATCATAATCGTGGGTCCTTTTCCTCTTCTCACCGAACCGCATGATTTTAAATACGTTTCTACAGTTAAATAAAGAGAAATGGAAATCACGTGGCACTGACTCGTTAAATGTCCCCGCAAAAATAGAACAACATAGTATATGTGGTTACTTCAATGAAGAAAAAGTAAGCAAAATCATTTAATGGGAAGAAACCCGTTGAGGCGTTAAAAAGTTTTCCCTGTTACAGAAACGATTGAATGATTCATAACGGGATGGCGTTATTGGATTTTTCTTAGTTTAGGTATTAGTCGTATCTTTGGAGTAGTACGAAGATCCGGTGAGTCAACTTGAGCACACGTACAACTAATGACGAATTGAACGCGAATATTCGAATATTATCCCAGGGGGGAGGAGATAGCTCGGAATTAATGTATATAAAACATTAGCAGGTTATAAATTCACGTAAATCAATTTCACAAACCCTGAAAAACAAAAATACAAAAGAAAAGAAAGGAAACGGTAGCATGTGTGAGGAACCGTGACATAAATAAGGCGTTAACACTCATTACCACTGTTTTACACCGACGAAATTTTCATGAACATGCAAATAATACTAAGTTCAACAACCCTGTAATATTACAACATTCGTCAACGTGAAGTTTACCGTGTACCTACACAGTATAAACAACATCAGGGCGGAGTGCAGATAAATTTTATCGATTGACCAAATACAATAGGGCTTTCAAAAAAATTTTGAAACCAAAGATATTGAAAACTTTTTTTCTTATTGAAAGAGACAGGTATAACTTAACAGGGCAGGGCATATTAAATAGGTCAAAAAGAGCAAAATAATTACTGAAATCGTTTTTAGGCTAGGGGTACAGAAGAATTTTCCGTGATAAGACAAAAATGTGTCACAATTTTTACCGTAACGTTACAAAAAAGCGTAATATTTTTCGGCCAATAATGATGTCATGACGTTGTCATTCATCTTGAAGTCAAAACGCAAATGACGTCATTCAAAGGGTAGGGGGAATAACGTCATAGTAAGTAACAAAAAAATTTAAAGATGACGTCATTGTTTGCCTCATAATTTTGTGATTATACAGCTAATCCTACAGGATAGTATCCGGTTACAGAATGAACTAAAAACGTAATCAAACTTTGAAGTTTTCAGCAGAATGCTCAATACTTGTTTCAAAAGAAAATATTTCGTAGGTTAATAGTAAGTTGTGTATTTGGCTACGAATATAGGCCAAAGCCAGTACTCATGGTCGACACTTAGTATTCATTAACACTAAGGGTCTATTTTTAATCAACAGTGAGGCTGCCTAAAAAAATAATTTAGCTGAAAAATAGCTTCCTTGTGACAAACTATAGCAAAGCTATGAAAAAAATTTAGTTTTTCTAAAAAATATATATTGAGAAATTCAAGTTTTAAACTAACCCTTAGTATTAGTGAACACTTAGCGTCAACTATGAATACCGGTCTAGGTATGGTACCTACTGTAACGGCCAAAAGAGGTTGCTTAGTACTGGAAACTAACCTCTTTTGGGGCGATTACACTTCCTTCGAGATACAATAATATTCGCAGGAATATTATCGTACTCGAGAATTATTTTAATAAATTGAATTTACTATCCACGACTATTGTGGACCTTAACTTATATGAGAGACTTTAGTTAAAATTAAAAACACAATAATTTTTATGACTTTACTTTTAAAACACAATATTAAAATTACAAGTATTCTTCACAGTCAAAGACTGGAAGAATATTGTTGGTACAGTTTAAGACTGACCAGGTATTTACAACACAATACAATATGATACAATAAAGTTCGACACAATACAATACAATGCAATACAATACAATACAATACGATTAATTTACCGAAAACCAGAGTTTATATACCTGTCAAGGTATATGGTTTTCTATGGTATAGTGAATGAAGTAGGGATTTGCTGATTTAGGTATTTAATTATTTCGAGAATATTCGACTACCAGAATGTTCAGGTGTTCGAATATTCTATTAAAAAACGTGTAGTAGTCGTTGGCAGGAAGTAACGGTACTTTCGCCAGTTGACAGTACAGGTTAGTGAAAGAATTTGCTTAGTGAGAAAAACGTATTTTTTCTGTGAATGAAATATGTACGTCAATATTAAAATATGACGAACATATTCGTTACACAATTCTCCAGGGGGAAGAAAAAAAAGGAGAAAAAAAAAAATTTTTTTTACAGCTAATTTAAGATAAGAAAAAAAAATTTTATAATTAACAATTACTTTTATATATATATAAGTGAATAGATACATAAAAATATATGGCATAAAATGCAATTTAAAACTTAGGATCTAAAATTTAATATACATATTAATACATAAAATTCTTAGGTTCCTAATGTTTTTTTTATTATATTTAACATATTTGCATTTTTTTGCATTATTTTTTACAATGTTGTACTTTTAGCAATATACATTTTAGTATTATTTCGATAGGGATTTGAGTACAAATATTTACTTATTACAATTATAGTTATAGTTAAGATAAGTAACCAAGATAGGCAGATTATATTAACCATATTAAAGTTATTATAATTTTCAAGATTAGGGATTTTTAATTCAATATTTTTAATTTTATTTTCAAGTTTATTAGTGGGAATAGAGTGGGGAACAAATGATTTCCATTTTGGATTATATACCTTTGATGTTGCGAGATCTACCGCTAAATCAAAAGGTTCTGTGGCTTCTGAGAAGTAAGTCCACAGGAGAGGGAGATGATTTTCAATTTTTATTGTCTCTTCGAGGGATTCGGAGAGGCAAGGTATTTCAGTCGGTATGATAATATTGTTTTTATTATTTTTATCAATATTTTCGATCTGAATATGACAAGGTACATCTAGGATAAATGTTCCAGGGGAGTCATTATTTATTTTTAATTGTTCGGATTTTTTTGTTATTGAATTTGTTGCAATTAGGGTATTAAAATTTATTACGGCAAACTTAGTATGTCCAATGGGGTGTACAAGTGTTTGATTATTATTAACTGTGCACTTAAATGAACAAGATTGCAGTAAATTTTGATTTAAATCTTGGAAGAATAAATTTTTCGCACAAGACGATAGTTTATCACTTCCTCGATTTGAAGGGAGATAACATAAAGGTTTGTCGGAGTTACAGTAGTGGAGATTAGT
Source organism: Ericerus pela (assembly GCA_011428145.1). Classification (NCBI taxonomy): domain Eukaryota; kingdom Metazoa; phylum Arthropoda; class Insecta; order Hemiptera; family Coccidae; genus Ericerus; species Ericerus pela. The sequence goes on along the minus strand of WOFM01000133.1, from coordinate 24,028 downwards.
TCCAGAAATGTATCTGACAGTATTTGATCTGATTTCATGAATGATTAGAGAGGGCTCTTGATCCCAACTACACAGTTCATTAGTATGACTTTTGAACGTGAGTGGTATGAAATCAAAAATTTCATATTTCGTATTAAGATTTTTTAATGGTATTTTAATTTCTAATTCGAGAGTATTTTTGTAAAAATTACAGTTTACTAGTTCTGCATGGTAATAATTCTGAATTTCTGCAGTGGGGATTGCTAGATCTAAGTCTAGGTCTTTTAGTTTTGTATGTAGTCGCGAAATGTCCTGTTCAAGGATAGTCTTAGGGATTATCGATGATGGAATCATATGGGACTTGCAAGATGTTAGGATGTTTGATAACCTAAAGGTATTCACCAGGTAACTGTCATAGAAACCTTGTAAATAATTTAAAGATATCAATAATTCATGCTCTTCCAATGAATTTTCCATGAAAGAGTTTGTATGGGCAACGAAATTTTTCATAAAACTATTTGTATGATCAATAAAATTATGTAAATCTGTAGAGGTATTTACTAAAGATGCATGTTCCGAGAATAGTTGGTTTTTTATTATATTATATTCATGTTTTAGGGAAATTTCATTTGCTAGGAAGTTTCTTCCATCGCGGAAATTAAGCACTCGACAACAAAATCGTAGCGCATCTCCAAAGAAAGATCTAATTGGAGTAAAGACGCTTCGTTTGTTTCGAATTGCTGATGGGGTAGAATAAAAATCTTGGATGAGTGCTAAGTTTTGATTCTTTAAATTTTTTATGGAGTTTTTTAATCGTAGGGCCATTTCTGCGTATTTGCAATTTTTCCATTCGGTAGCATTACACAGTGCATGTTTGAATTTAGTAGATAGGATTACATCCGCTGCCTCGTGTAGGTCTAATTCTAACGAGTACAGAATTGGAGCTGATTTTGCATATACGTAAATATTGCTGATTTCCTGGAAGTAAGCACCTGTGGACGCCGTGGTAATCCGATATGTGTCGGACGACGTTCGTTGTGCTGAATTTTTGGAAATTAGATATGCGTACATGACAGCGATTATTTGAAAAATCATTTTTTTACTGAAACAGAAAGAGAAGAAGCAAAGTCTCACTTTTTTCTCACTGTATCAAATAAAATTTGATTATTCGGGAAAAAGAAATTATAGCAAAATTAAGCATAATTGTGGGATTAGTACATTTAGGTTATTCTTATTTCGGACTTATAATTTAGTTCGTTTTCTACATTCGATGAGTTTTGTTTGTTCCGGTTTTTTCACTTAAATAATAACATTTCTTTTCTTTTTTTTTTTTTCGTAAGTTTTCGGGAAAAATAAATTTTATAATGGCATCATCCTATCGTTTTATGGATGAGCGTGTTTTCGTTTCGACCGGGGTCGTAGAAGCTAACGAAATTTGGCTTCTAAGTGAAGTTATTTTGGACAATATCAAACATTTTCAATCGTGTCCTTGTGAGGCAAGATTTTATTTTTCCTTGCACAGATTATTTTCATTATTATATTTTGGTTCGCGAAGTTCGAATAAAGAATTGTTCAGTCGGGAGTTCCACTCTCATCGTCTTTCGGATGAAGAGATTCGTGAGGACTTTCGTGTTTGGCAGCACAGCATTCGTTTTGCTTGCTGTCCATCCTCCGAGGGATTTTTCCGCAAATTTTTATTCAATCTCCGTGAACTATATCCTCAAGGATTACGGATTGAATTCGGGGTGTCGGGCCTTAGGCTCGTGGTTGATGGAGAAGTCTGTTCACGTAAGCACCACAATATCGGCATACTTTCAGGTATCTCAGTCGGGTTGCTCTGCATATCGCAGCAAAGCAACGAGACTGTCAACTTGGAGTATGTCCATACTGACAGGCACTACGTCAGCAGCTTTTTCCAGGGGGAGGTAGGCTTGGAGTTTATTGACTTTTTAAACGCCTATTACCACCCTCGACTCGTCATTACCGCTTCGGAAGCTGGGCTCCAATTTGTTCGGAACTATGACGCTCTAGAGCGGAGTTTCGCCCATTCTATCCGGAGTGGGTGGCTAATGACGGATCCGACCATCTACACATTCACCCGGGATACGCCATCCATCGCAGAGGCCCTGAGTTCCGAAGACTCGACCGTGGATCCGGCAGCAGTTACTGTACCGAATACTCCAATGTCGATGGACTCGGAATCCAGTCTCAGCGGTGATAACTTAGGCGAGTTCCTCGCAGGATATGCAGACAGCTGGGAGTAAATGGTGAGTTTTATACAAAATTTTATTTAATTCTATCGCATAATTTTATTCATTTAATAATTTCACAAATTTAATTTTTATTATTTCGCTCAACTTTAAGAGCAGATTTTTTTCTAAAAGATTTGCAAGAAGTCAGTTTTTTTCAAAGAAATAATAAAAAAAAATTTATTTGAAGCTTCTTACGGATTTTTTTAATATTATAATTTTTATTATTATTTTTGCCAACCTATTGATGATTTTTCTTACAAAAATTATCTAGGGACAATTAATTTTTCAAAAATAATACGGCTTATATTTTATAGGGGAGTGAACTTAATCTAAAAAAAACTTAAGGTTAAAGCAAGGACGGGTAGTAGACTCTACACACCCTCTACGTTTTTTTTACGAGGGCGACCCCTCGGTTTAGGCACAATTTGGGTAGAGATGGGGGTTTCAGGGTTTTTATCATTCTGATTTTTATTTTTGTCTTCGTGAATATTTTCGCGAGACTTGTACGGGATTAATCGTCGTACATGAACTGTTTCTTCGTAAGCAGTTCCGTCATCATTTTTAATGCGAATAACGTAATTTAGGTCCGTGACCTTCTTGATAATCTTATGTGGTCCGGAGTATTTTATTTTATTTTTTGCAACGTTCTTTGATTGTCGTAACAATACTAGGTCATTAGGCTTAAAGTCAATGATCTTATGGTGAGCGTTGTAATGTTTTGCATTCTTTTCTGATGCTTTTTTCGCTAGGATCGGCGTTTTTTCTCTCGTTTGAAGAAGTGTATCGATCTCTTCTTCACGAGTCTTTGTGTTATTTGATTCTTCAGGAATTTCGGATAAATTTATTTTTGGATTATATCCGTGAAGTAAATAAAATGGAGATTTTTTGTTTAAATGATCGATTGGACTTGTATTATAAGCAAAAATAATTTTGTTTATAGTGTCAATCCACTCGGATTCATTTGAATGTTTGTATTTGGAAAGTGATTTCTTAATCACACCATTAATTTTTTCTACTAATCCCTGCGATTGTGGGGAGTAGAAAGATGAATAGACCAACGTAATATTATTTTCTTTACAAAAATTTCGAACGGATTCATTCGCAAAATGACCTCCGTTATCACACGAGATTTTTGTGGGAGGGCCATACGTGTGACAAATAAACTTCAAATACTCGATTACACAATGAGCATTTGGATTTTTTGTCGGACGTATTGCACAAAAGTTGGTACTTTTATCAACACCTACGAGCACGTACGAGTGTTCGTAGTCCGTATTGAATTTTCCAATAAAATCTATTTCCAAATGAGAAAAAGGTTTTGGATTTTCAATTGCAATATGCTTGAGATGACCAATCTCTTGCGGTGAGTTTTGCATCATTTGACATTCGTGACAGGAGAGAACATACTCTGTTACTTTTTGTGTCAAATTTTTAAAGAAAAAATAATTTTTCACCTTATTTTTGGTCTTTTTAATTCCAAAATGACCTCCATGCAAAGGATCGTCATGCAATTTTTTTAGAATTGTTGGAATTAAATTTTCGGGGATTACAGTAACCGCTTCATCGTAGGATGAGGTTGGGTTAGGTAATTTTTTTAATACGTTATTTTCGTCAAGAAAATATAATTTAATAGACCTATTTAATTTACGAAATTTATTTTTATCTTTTTTTACTTCATTATAATTTAATAGTGATATAACATTTTTCCAATGAGGATCAATTTCCTGCATTGTTTTTAAATTTTTTGGAAGTTCAATTTCTGTTTTGGGGACAGGGTCTTGAATTGAAACTTCTGTTTGATCATTACGATCAAGTAATGGGGAGTTTGGATTCGAGATCTTTTGGGGATCGGGAATCATGGGTTGGGAAGTTTGGTTGGTAGGGGAAAGGAGGATCTGTTCATTGAGATTTGTTTGATTAGAATCTCTATTTGATGCAGATCGAGTAACTACATTTAATGTAGTGGGGACATTTGTGGGGTTTTCAGAGTGTAAATTCTGAATGGGACTTGTGGATTGAACCACAGGGTAGTATGGGAATGTTGATGAGGGTGAAGGAGGGTAAGGGTAATTTTGGGTATTGAGGGAATTATTTGGGTAGAACCATAAGTTCTGGTTTTGATAAAAAACCGAATTTAATGGGACTATTTTTTCGTTGTGAATTCTACAAATAGTATTCACACTTTTTTCTCCTTCAGGGAGTGTATATTTTTTATCCACCAAAAATTCACCATATTCGAAAGTAATTTCGTCAGGTTCGTCATGGGGACGGGACAACATATCAGCCATACAGTTATTTTTTCCGGCAATATGTTTTATTTGAAAACTGTATTCATTTAATTTTGAGATTAGTCTGATTAATCTCGGGCTTGGGGTATTAAACCTTTGATGATAAATCAATGGTTTATGGTCAGTGTATACTACGAAGCGTAAAGCAAGTAAGTATCCACGGAAGTGAGCCAAGGCATTCGTTATGGCCATCATTTCGAGGTCAAACGAACACAATTTTGTATGCGCAGGTTGGACTCTTTGAGAAAAGTATCCAACTGGATGTTTGTGCTTTGTAATTGGATTAGTTTGCAGCAATACTGCACCTAATGCAATTTTTGAAGCATCAACTTCCACACAAGTTTCTAGTTTAGGATCATAGATCGCTAAAACTGGTTTTGAAATCATAAATTCTTTTAATTTTTCAAATATTTCTATATGCTCTGGGGTCAATTTAATTCGAGCGTTTGATTTGCTATCAGTTCCTCTTAGAAGATCACTAAGGGGAGCTGTAATTTTAGCCAAGTTAGGAATTAATTTCCTATGATAATTTATCGATCCGAGAAACGATCGTAATTGTTTTAAAGTATTTGGTGGCTTTAAATTTTTAATTGCTTCTATATTTTTATTTAATGGGGAAATTTCATTATATCGGACAGTATGTCCTAAAATTTCAATTTCATTAAAAAAGAATTGACATTTTTTTGTTTTAATTTTTAGATTGACTTTACTTAGTCTTCTAAGTACTTCCCTTGTATTTTCCCAACATTCTTCGAATGTCTCGCCAAAAATACAAATATCGTCGAGGTAACAAACCATTTTTTTCCACAACATATCATGGAAGATGTCATCCATGATAGTTTGGAAAATTGACGGGGAGATACTTAGTCCAATTGGAGTGGAATTGAATACATATCCGATTCCATCCACATTGATACCAGTGTACTGTTTAGATTCTTCAGTCAGAGGAATCTGTAAGTATCCACTGTTTAAATCAATAGTAGTGAACCATTTTTTATTTCTTAAATAAGGCCATATGATATCAATCGTAGGAACGCGATTGTTATCCATTATTATCCTTTGGTTCATTCTGCGGTAGTCTACGAGAACTCTATAGACACCGTCAGGTTTCTTTTTTACAAATATTGGGGATTCAAACCTTGATTTTTGTTTTTTTAATACACCTGCTTTTACTAGGTCGTCGACCAGTTTGTGCAGTGCTTCATGTTCTGCGTGAGAGAACTTGAAGTTTTTACATCTTAATGATGTTTCATCGTCAACATTGACTTTTTGTGGAGGAACTTTACAGATAGAAACTTCATCTGTTTTTCCACTAAATATTTGATTATTTTCATTAATTATTTGATACGTTTTAATTTTCTTTTTTAAATCTACTTTTGGACCTAGTGGAATAGTATTACCACGACTGTCCGTTAATATCGTATCTTCATTTATTATTTCAATTTTGCATATATTAATATCAATTGCATTTTTTAACACGAATTTACCGAGGTATTCACCTTCGTAAATTACGTATGGTCTGTCGTTATTATTGACAGCCATCACAGTGTTATCACTTACATTTAAATAAAATTTATTTTTATTTTCCATTGAAATTTCTTTATGAAATTCCAAATGTTGGGGAAGAGTCGCTAAAATGAGCGTTGAATTTTCCTTAATTTTATACGTTTGGGGAGAATAAAATTTAAATGGCTTAATATAATTGGGAGGGTATTTTTTTTCAAGGGGGTAATTGTGACATTCGGGCATGTCAAATGTTCGCTCTTCGAAACCACACGGTAATGTGAATTTGTTTTTATAGAAGTCCATTTTTGCTTTATGGGTTGACAAGAAATCGTACCCTAAAATGACTGGTTCGACCAGATTTCGGACAACGTATGTGGGATGAGGATAAACACAATGATCAATGGAAAAAATCACATTGGTTAACCCTATTACGTCTAAAAGTTTAGAGTCCGCACCACGAAATCTTACATCGGTTGGAATTATCAGTTCCTTAAAATTGACTTTATTCAAAACATCTTCAGCAATCAGTGTTTGTTCCGAACCTGGGTCGACTAGGCTAAGTATATGTTTGCCATTAATAGCAAAAGGAAGATGAAATTTGCAAAGGGCAGTGTGATCAGCACGTTCCTTTGTTTCAAAATTCACCTTACTAACATTGTTAACCAATTTCAACTCTTTGTTCGAGACATCCCTTACAGTTGATAAATCATCTGTAAGGGGGACACCTAGTTTTTTGAGCAAGCGTTTTGGCAGGGGAGGGAATTGGATATTTGGTTTTGGGAAATGGGAGGCTGAACTAACATAAGCGGGGCAGGAGATGCAACTGCTTGAGTGTTAGCAGCCACGTAATTTTGGGGATATTGGGGTACGTTTGGAATAAAATTTTGATAATTCGGAAAATTAGGAAAATTATTATTCCATTTTGGAACATTGTTATTATTCCAATTTGGTACCCAATTTTGATTAAAATTACGATTATTATTATAACCGTTATTATTCCGAAAATTATTTCTTCGGTAATTTGGGTCATAATTATTTCCTTTATAATTAGGATTAGGATTCTGTGAATAGTTCTGGTTATTATTCCAGTTCCTATTCTGGTTTTGATTCCAATTATTTTGATTTGGATTATTATTGTTATTCCTGTTTTGTTTCGTATTTTGATTTTGGTTAGGGTTTTGATTTGAGTTTTGATTTACATTTTGATTTGGGTTTTGGTTTGGATTTTTATTTTGAGGATTTTTATTCTTCTTGTTGTCCGGAGGTTTGGAAATGTTCGCTATTGCAGCGCTCAACTTCTCAAACTCGGATTTCCAATCAGAATCAGAAGAAACTACGTTTGAAGTCTTTTCAGATTTCTTCTCGGTAGTTTTTCCTATTTTCAATTCCTCTATAGTTTTTTCCAATTGTTCTATTTTTGCTCTCAGTAGGGGATCTGAGTGGCCAAATAGTTTATCTTTGAAATCAAGATAATTTGAAAAAGCTTTGTCCAATTCTTGTAAAGTATTGGGCTTTTCCCTTATTAAAAATTCCCTTTCTTTTTCGGGCAAATTTGAAATTATTTTTTCGATAATCCGTTCTTCCGTAATTCCGGATTCGATTTGTTTCAAAATTTTTGATACGAACATCATATACGCGGTAAAATCAGATTCACCTTTGTATTTGCGTTCGTATAATAATTCACGTAACTGGGGTTTAGTTCTCGTGAAAATTTCAACAATTTTTGGCTTAATGTTATTCCAAGTATTAAATTCAGGGTTATCTTGGATTTTGTCTTCAAAAATTTGTTTAGCTATTCCAGTGAAAGCTGTTTTTATTTTTTTAAATTTTAATGTTGCATCCCAGTTGAAGGAATCAGCTTCGTTTTCAAAACCTTTTAAAAACGAGACTATGTCTTCGCCTGGTGTATGACCATAAAGAGTAGGTCTTACGTTAATTGCAACTGCATTAGACATATTATTTTCTAAATTTGTATTTATAGGGAAATTTAAATTTTTATTTTGTTGAGCAGATTCTGCTACAACAGTAGGTTGAATTTCTAACGGGAAGTAAGATTCTCGTAGAAGTTCAGTATCTGGACTACGAAAATTTTCTTCAGAATTTTCTGAAATATTTGAAATATCTAAATTTGTTATAGATTTTGTTCTAGGAAGAGGAATAGGATTTTCACTACTTTCTAAAACAGGAGTTGATGAAATTGGAGGGTCGAAATATTTTCTTTCGATAGGTTTTTCAATTTCAGGGATCTTTTTTCGTGAAGATCCGTGGGGAGTTTCCAAAATTATTTTAATATTTTCGGGAGTTAGGAGCTTTTTAATTTCAATATTATTTTTAATGGTTAATACTATATCCTCTTGAATTTTTTGTCGAGAGAATGTGACAATGTTAACCTTTATATTCAAATTTTTACATAAATTTAAAATTTCTTGATTAGTCGCTTTTAAGAGCCAATCAAATTTAATTTTAGGGGAATTGGGCTCCGTTAGGTTTTCCCAATTTTTGTTCATAAAAAATATTTCTTCACAAAATTAATTATAAAAAACACTTCTTAAAAAATAAGGGGAAACGCGAATTATAATTAACATTAATTCATTACTTTTATTTGTGTTTTACAGCAACTTGAAGATCCAGGTGTGATGACTGCAACAGGATGTCGATGGGCGGCGAATATATTTACGATTGTTTTAAATTATTTTTTGTAAATATAATTTTTCTCCGGGTATTGTAGTCCCACGACGTGTTTATTTTCTCTTTTCTGGTCTTTTTCCACTCGCGGTATACCTCTACTTCCTATTCCTTAGAGCGCGCCTTACGCTTTTCTCTAAGTACTTTACTAGAGTTTTCAAGGTAACCAATTGAAGTACTTCGGACACAGAAAAAGAAGAAAATACCTTTGAAGCAGCAGCCTTGGATCCGCGTTGTTGAATGGACAGGAACAATTTTTATTTTATTTTAAAAAAAAAATTTCGGAAGGAAAAAATTTTTTTTTTCAAAAAAAAATTTTTTTAAAAAAATTTTTTTTTTTAGTACTTGAGCGAGGATTCGATATCGCAAAAGCAAACCAGTTGGGCGCCAACAATGTAACGGCCAAAAGAGGTTGCTTAGTACTGGAAACTAACCTCTTTTGGGGCGATTACACTTCCTTCGAGATACAATAATATTCGCAGGAATATTATCGTACTCGAGAATTATTTTAATAAATTGAATTTACTATCCACGACTATTGTGGACCTTAACTTATATGAGAGACTTTAGTTAAAATTAAAAACACAATAATTTTTTATGACTTTACTTTTAAAACACAATATTAAAATTACAAGTATTCTTCACAGTCAAAGACTGGAAGAATATTGTTGGTACAGTTTAAGACTGACCAGGTATTTACAACACAATACAATATGATACAATAAAGTTCGACACAATACAATGCAATGCAATACAATACAATACAATACGATTAATTTACCGAAAACCAGAGTTTATATACCTGTCAAGGTATATGGTTTTCTATGGTATAGTGAATGAAGTAGGGATTTGCTGATTTAGGTATTTAATTATTTCGAGAATATTCGACTACCAGAATGTTCAGGTGTTCGAATATTCTATTAAAAAACGTGTAGTAGTCGTTGGCAGGAAGTAACGGTACTTTCGCCAGTTGACAGTACAGGTTAGTGAAAGAATTTGCTTAGTGAGAAAAACGTATTTTTTCTGTGAATGAAATATGTACGTCAATATTAAAATATGACGAACATATTCGTTACACCTACCAATTATTCGCACAAATAGAACCTCATTTTATTCATCTAGTCAACTGAAATTTTCGAACCATTCTCCCAGTGCAGAGTAAATTTTTGCTCTTTTTAAGTTGGTTACTGAGAAAATCTACTTTTTTTTAAATTTTCTTTCTTTCATTGTTTTCCAATGATACCCAGGCTCCTTAAAAAAATTTCATTGCGTATTTTGTGAGTCTTATCTTTTTCACCGAGAAGATACACTGTTTATTGCATTCATCTGTTCCTCACGTGTTCAGAGGCCAGTGTTACGGCTCCTAGTGATTAAATTCTAAAATATTTCTACGAAAAACCGAAATCTTCAAGTGCAGTCCACGAAAAAATAGAAAAGCAACCATTAGTAGCGAAAAATCAATATTTCAGCATTTGGGTGATCTGCGAAGAGGAAAAAAAACCTATATCAAGAAGTACCAAAAACGCAAAATATTTTTGAAAAATTAAAAAAGGTCAGTTTTCACCTAAAAAGTGCCAAACGGAGCAGCTCCATCGAGTTCTTTCAATTTCAAGCATAATCCATACCTAGTTACTTGTTTGCAATTATTGTTATGCATGGTTAATAATAGGGTTCCATCGGTTAGCAAAGGTTTACCGTCACTATGTATTTATGTGACCTCCACCATTCATCGGCCGTTCAGACGTTAGACGTATATTATTTTTGCGGTAAAGTAGAATCCACATTTATACAGTTCTGGAAGTCACGAAACAGCCGTTAAATCTGCGGATAAATTACAATTTTAACGAAGGTCATTTATCGGAATCGTATACGATATATACTATATACGAGGCAACATCTGCCGAGCTACTATTGTTTTTCTCATTGTTTGGCGGGTACCTATGCAGTAAAAAGTCGACTTGCGACTGAAATAAAGAAATTTTCATACTTGACCACCGTTTAAATCTATCCTCATTTGGTCTCCCTTCCGCTCTCCGTCTCATCAGTGTTCACTTTGTAATACGGGTGGTCAAAAGATCCGCTTATTCAGATTATACAAAGATTACGAAACGACAAAAAGGAAACATCGAAGAAAAAAAAGTAATAAGAAAAAACTGCGCCACGTTAATAAATAGCCCAACTTATCTGCGTCAACCAAGTTTCTATCCACGATCCGAATTGCGTGGTCGAAGGGGTAAACCAACCGCTCACAGAATGGCGCATCGTCAAAAATTTTGGCACTCGATATTTTATCCGGCCAACGAACAATATATTAATAACGAGCGTTTAATTAATTCCTGCTGACTCCCATATAATTACCGATCGAATTATGACCCAACCATCGACGAAAATTTGTTAATTTCAAGGTTATATGGAGAACTCTTCCTTTCTTTATTTTTTTCCCCCAAATATTCATCAGTCTCATATTCCTTATAAATGGATACAATTAATCACATAATATCGAAATTGGCTTCTTTTTTGTTTTCTTTTTTCTTTTTTTACACAGCACAAATACTGAAGAAGAAAACAATACCAAGAGGCTACGATGTTCATGAAGCGTTAACTAGCTAGAATTGAAGAAAAAATTTTGTAGCCTAAACCATAATAATGGAAGAAAAGAGAATACAGTGGGTAGGATGATCGCAAGAAACTTGTATTTTTTTTTTGTTACCAACCGTCTTCTGGAATAATAATAATTATGGATGTGGTTTATACACACCGTCGCTCCATCTAATTATCGTATTATTTTCCTTTCATGCAACTCTCGGGTACGTGTTTGGTGTCGACATGACGCACATTTCGTGCGCCCAACTCAAACTCTAGACAAGCCTCTTTCACTCTGCATAACCGCATGTTCCACCGCTGGAGTTCCTCTAAAGAATAGAAAAATTTCTCGATTATAAATTCGACCGCTGGATCGTAATTTACGTGCTACGTACATATGTATTGACGAGTTTGGAACGCGTGCCCATGCCAAAGTTAAAGTTTTAACATTTTACCTAGCGGTAATGCGAGACACAATATTGACGAAGGTCCGCGTCGTCAATCACGATGCCGTAGAGTTAGGGTGGTGAAGGATATGAAAAAAGAAAGTACTATAGCTGTTTTGAGAAGAAAGAAAAAAAATGTACTATGTCCACACCGGATTAACCTCCAGCAAAATTTACCGAAACTGGTCTGACAATGTAGCGTATTCGAATTCATTCAGTTTAGGGGGACGGTATAATAGGGCAAAAGATCTAATTAATTGTTATTAAACAAGGATCCCAAAAATAAACAAACTAATTTACCATAATCGAAAGCGTGGCATCGAATTTCTCGTCTAAAGGCAGAAAATAAAATAAAATGCAGGGGATTTACTAAGGTAGATATTCAACTGACTGATAAAGAGAATTCGTTTTTCCTACTGAAACCCATTAAGGTCGCATATTATTTTCGGAGGATTAGTAACGGTGAAAAGAGAGAATAAGAAAATAAAGTTGAAAAATAAATGAGCGAAGGAACACTGGGTAATCCGCATCCATACGGAGTTGCTAGGAACCCAGAAATAAAATCCACGAAAACAAAAGAAGCAAAATTCGAACACCTGAAATTATCACCCCTCGAACTTCAAAAAAATGTAGAGATACTGTCTCCTTTTGTGTCGATTACCAACAAAGCTAAGAAATGTGACACATGAACAACCTGCCACAAAATTTGAACTCACTGGATTAACAAACTGAAATTGAGGTTGATTTGAAAAAATTTTCTTACCTGAATGAAATGACTGAGAGCTGAATGAAAATACCAAAAAATTTGAACACCGCTCCCTGAAAACTAGCAGCATCACAGCAACATGTGCTATGAAAAATAATTAAAGTTGGACCACTAATTGTATTTTTCTTCACGAGAAGAGCTGAAGCCCTCCATTAAGAAAAATCGAGGATGCATCTTTGAGAAAGATTTAATATTTACATATTTTTCTAGAGTTTGTATTAATATATTACAACAGCAAATGGTAGTTTGGTTGCTTCCTTTCACTGGCTTCTTTTGGGCAGTTGGAAGGGACATATAAAATAAAATAAATGAACAGGTCAAACATGGGCCGTATCAAGCCTTATCCTTTAATACACTACAAATTGTAGGTAGGTATCATATTATAGGTACAAGTCTATTGTTTTGAAAAATAAAAACAGTAATTACGTTAAAAACGAACTTAAAAAACTTTAGCGCAGTAAGCCACGGTAGGAAAATGTAGGTTTTCTCTTTAAAAAAAAAATAAATAATAAATAAATAAATAAATAAATAAATAAACAAGTACAAAGAAAATCAAAAAATCAAAATATCTGGCAAAATGCTGGCTAAAAGTTAGGTATGTAAGTACGTTTAAAATGAAGTGTCAAGGAAATTCTTAATGAATAAATAGTATCACTTAAGAAGTTGAGAAAAACCCATGTAAGTTAATAAATGACTGCTCAGCAAATGAAATAACATAAAGCTAGGTTTTGGACCAGCCACTATGATTCATCTGGAATGTATCTTCCCTTCTCAGCAATAGTTTGATATTTTTTCTTACTTTTACAGATGAACCGTTGAGCCGATTGAAACCAAATTTTTGAGAATGTTAGTACATAGGTAATGTATTCTATGTCTGTACCAAATTTCGTGATGATTTGTTCAAAATAACGCATTTTATAACCATTTAAGCAACAAAAATGCAATATAATGGGATGTATCGGATACGGTATCTGACCAATTTAAACCAAAAACAATAGCCTAGCGTTTATTCTTGTTTAGATAGGAAAAACTGATAAGCATACCAAATTAAATGACTATCAGATAAAAATTACAACCTGTACCGTGTTTGATAGATAAGTGTATAAATTTCAGTTAATACTGCCAAAAAGTTTTTGCAGTTATGAATGAGACGAAAAACACACTTACCCTCGACTTTAGGTCTTAATGCAAGATCAATTTGAACTTTTAGATTTTCTTCGAAAACCTACATAAAAAGAGAAAAAAACGTGAAGGTAAGGGCTAATAATACTCGAAACGTATTAGTTGATTAGTGTAACTACACGTTATTACGGGTTTTAAGTAAAATCAAACTGAAATCAATTGAATGAGAGTGTGATAAAGAGCTACCACATTACACGTAAAGAAGAGAAAAAAGAAAAAGAAAAAAAAAAATTTTTGTGCGTTCAAAGGCATCACCTGCCTTTCTCTTCCTTTTTTATGTTAACGTTCAAATCCAAATTCCTTTAAATTTTACTAACCCAGCTACACACGCGAAAAGATTGCATGCTGACTGACTATGCTATTATTAAGCACACTCCATCAGCGTTGAGGACAGCCTAAACCTATTGTACTTACGTTTCATTTTTTTTCCGCATAATGCACGCTGTGTCACGCAGGTACATATATATATGCACCAAACCTTTCTTTTCTTTCGAATCAAATTCTCAGTAGACATAAATCCTTCGCCTGAGTTTAAAATCACGAAACTCGATTTTCATGTGAAGGTGAGAAACAGACAAAAATGCCAGAAATAAGAACTCAGAATGTGGAAGAAAAATTACAAATCCATTTTTATTGTTGTTGGTTGTTTTTTGTTTTTTTTTATATCAAACAAAAACGAACGTGTCCCAGAATTCTAATATGCTTTGTCTAAAATGTTGAAAGGAGTCTACAGTGTACATAATTATAACTCTCATTATAAGTAGAATATAAAGAGTACCCAATGATGCTAAGCAGCAGTAATTCACAGACCTACTAAACCATAAATGTGTCCGAATTATCAGTTAATCAGGTGCATAATGAAGGGAAAAAATGAAATGATTTCGAGTTAGACTGGAATTGAAATATACGCATAGCCAAATACAGAAGTGGATTTTATATATAAAAGATAAAGTTAAAAAAATATAACAGAACTTAAATATCATTAATACAGATTTAAAATACGGAATACATATTTATTTGAGTTCTGAAAAGTACACATCTTCTTCATAATTTAATTCAATTTCTGATAAATTCAATAAGAAGGACGAGGACGCAGTAGGGGTAAACGAAAGGCTGGAAATGACAATGATTAAAATGGTTTCGTCGGTTATTAATTTCAACTATTGAAGCGGACACCCTGTATAATTTTCTCAATGACTGATACAAAAATAACCACTGAAAACAAGAGAGAAAAATAAACATTTTTTCTAAAAATCATTTCAATATCAAAATTACACGAAATTTCATTTCAAATGTCATTTTCAATATCATTTTTTGGTCTTTTGCATATCTAAGTTTATCCTAAGAGCTTCCATACTGAGGAAAACGTTTAATTTTCCTTAGGTACCATACATAATTAAATCTGTTACATTTCACAGAAGGAATCAATAACGGTTGAATTTACATATTAAAAATTTCAATTTACATTGATGATTTAACAATATAAATTATTAGGCAGGTAGGTACTGAAATAGATCTCTGAATTATCGACGATGATTGTACTTTAAAATTGAATTTTCGCTAATGATAGGAGGGAAAGATGGAAGGACCAGGAAATTGCTAAGAAAACTAACAAAATAAAGTGAAACGCAGGTGAAAATTGAAAATTTTAACTCCACGAAATTCTTTAATTTCTGGTGTTGATTCCTTTTTTGACTCATAGAAAACCTAACTATATACAACCCATAATTATTGAAAGAAAATTTTCAATTAACTGATCACTTGGTCTGAATACTCTACAGCAAGTTGTGACGATAGACATTTTTTAACACAACGCAATCATCTGCTCGCATCAATTTTTTTGGTTCCTTAAATAATGCATCGATACAAAGAGCCGAAATTAAAAATCAAAACAAAAGCTGAAACTACCTAAACTAGGAAAAGATTTTCTATGCAGACTTCGAATAAAACAATTAAAATAGGCCTTAATTAAATGAAAAAACTACTTATTTCATTTCTTTCGAGGAGTTAAGGATTGATAATGTGAAACGATAATTGAAAAATAAAAATGATTCTGAAGAAGTTCTTCAAGTGTAGGCTCACAAAGTTTGTTCAAATTTTATAGTTCTAGTATCTCCATTTCAGAATTCTTGTTTCCTTTCATATTAAGCTAAACGCTAAACAGAAAGCAGTTTTATTTTTTTTTTAAATATTTCCATTGGGAAACTTACTTCAGAAGACGATTGTATAAACGAAAAGGATTTTATTTTGATACATACTTATTCAAGATATTTCAAATCTTACTGTTCTCAGAAATAATTGCAAATTGTATAATTAGAATTCCACGATGCGTTTCTGTGTTTACCATTGAGGCGGTAAACTGAGGCAAGTGAGTATGTAATACTTACATACTCACTGACAGTATACTTGCTGTGGTCCGTATAAGGTACTGCATCGCCTTTGGACGATTTCCCCAGTTAGGAAGTACGCTATGTGTACGGTTAGGCACTTAAACCGGCTGGCTACCGGTACCGAGAAATAATTCGGTCGCCCCACACGTAAACCACTGTCTCCCTCAAAGGTTCCATGAACCCCATGTAGGTAGCATCTACCTACACCAAACAAGCCACAGTGGTGACCTCGACGTTGCTACAGTGGTGCAGGCGTGAAAACGCTCCACAAGCGAGAAATTGCTCTGTTGATAAGTGCGGCTTGGATGCAACTTTTTCATTGGCTAGAAATGGCTGATGTGACTTAGGTGACTATTAGTCGACTATACCGTGGGAAATTTACCCCCTATATGAAATAAACGTTGCCCCATAACCGGATGGGTCAACAAAATCTCGGTAAAACACGCATATACATCTTCTAGATAGGAAATAGTCCTACAATAATTTCTACTACAAATTCGGTTAAGCTGGATTTCCAAAAATTAAGAAACGGAAAAATAATACGAAAAATAAAGCTAAAAAACGACGAAACTAAAATGCCTGGAACTTCAAACAAAAATACAGAGGAAAAAGAACGTAGGTTACTGGCTGAGAAACAGGCTCAGATAGAAAAAGAGCTGTTTGATCAATATATGAAGGAGATTGTAGCCAAGGCAATAATGGAGTACGACAAAAAGAAGGTCGAAGAAAATGCCAAGAATACACTCTGTGGGGACTCATCGGTATGAGGTGTAGGGGCTCGGACCCCCGACGACAGTCGCCGCCCCATAGGGCAGGCAACTTATCGTCCTTGCGACGTTAAACGAACACACAAAATTACGTTCGATCGTAATTACCTGCGAATACGTGCAGATAATATACGAGTACGAATTGTGACGTCATCCATCAATCAATGTCACGATTCGTACACGAACCGGCCAGCCGCCACCTACGATAGTAGGGGATGATGCGACCTGGCCGTACTTAAACAACGTACGTATTTTATTACGTACGTGTGTTTGTGTGCACCAGCCAAAACCGGTATAAAAACTCTCAGAACCGGCTCTAAAACCGCCAGTGTTCGGTTTGGTTTTGGCTTGCCCATACATTTGTATGAAGTGGCTGAACACGCTTAAATTCTGTAGAATTTCCTTCTGGTGAGAATATCTCTCACGACAAGGTATTCCACAGTGGTGACCCTGACGTGATTTCGGCCACGTCGTGAGGAGTCTTAGGCGCTTCGGCGCTAATTCAACTTGGCGCAGTAGCGCTGGCGAGATTCTCGCTTGCTCGGCAAATTAAAAATATTTTTTTACCCAGACTAAGACACCTTTAGGTCGTCGAAGTAAGAGTCTGCTGAAGTGGGAATTTATACCCCTCTCTTTAAAATAAACAAATAAAGAGAAACAAGAAAGTAGACCTGGAGGAAGAAGGTTGGACTCATCCCCCAACTCCCCCGACTTCGACTCGACACTCCTTGAATTTAGCAAACATAGAAGAAGGCCCTCAACACCCAGAATTAGCACGACTGGGAACTGCAATAAATAAAGAAGATCTTGCAGTTAAAACGTTGAGAAGTGGTCGGACTTTAAGCCAAAGTTCCGACCCGAAAACACCTGTCCTACAAACACAGGAGCCAGTGTTTTCGACCAGCAAGGAAGGCAGAAATACTGTGGAATACGCTTGTCAACAAAAAGACATAGCAATGGTTCCACCACCAACTGAAAACCCACAACCATCACAGGGAGGCAGTAGTCAGCCACAGCTGACACCCGAAGTTCTGGCCCAAATCTTGCAACTCTTGCAAATGCAACCAGGACAGACCCCCAATCTCTACAGACGAAGGATAGATATCCCGGAATTTCTGCCGAATGAGGTAGAATTATGGTTGACACTATTGGAAGGCAGGTTCAGAACAGAGAACATAACACTGAACCAGCGGTATACACACATCTGTGGAGGCATGCCTCCACAGATAATCCGCCACATTCCGGACGTTATGGAATGCCCTTCGACAGAAGAGGACAAGTATGCCTGGTTCGTCAGAAAAATAAAGAAGGTATTCGGAAAAACGAAAAATGAAATAATAGACGATGTGATGGGCGGTATGAAGATGGGGGACGACAAACCCTCAATCTTCATGGCGAAGTTAAGACAGAAGGCGGACAATATCGTAGCCCCTTCTGTCATAGGCAATCAGTTCTGCAAGCAACTACCACAAAGTGTTGTGCAGTGCCTAGCTGCCGTTGGTTCCACGGTAATCAATACATCCGCGGACCTGGACTTCCTTGCGAAATCCGCAGACAATGCGCTCGAATACACAAGGTCAAAGCCGGTGGTCAGCGCAGTATCTGCAGAGACTGGGGAACTCGCTCAACTTCGAGCACAAATAGCTCAGTTGACCGAAGAAGTAAAGAGGAACAAAAGCCAAAGCTCGACGAAACCCAATAGCAGCTGGCGACAAAGATCGAAAAGCAGAAGCAACAACAATAGCAATAACAGCAGAGGACGTCAGTCCCGGTCAAGAGACCGCAGATCTAGTTCCGGAAACAGGGGTCAGAGTTCAACTCCCCCTAGAACATCATCTCCCAAAACCCAGTCTCGAAATTGGGATGATAAGAGTTGCTTCTTTCATAACAGGTTTGGCGCTGAAGCCACCAAATGCAACAACAGGTGCAGATGGTGGGGTAAAACCTTTAACAAGGAAGCGTCAAACTAGAACGAGGGGCCATCTGTGCGGCCGAAGACCCCTCGGAAAAATACTCACGCCGCCTGTTCATCAAGGACAGGACAAACAGGAGACGTTACTTAATAGACTCGGGAGCAGACCTGAGCATATTGCCAGTAAATAAAACCCAAAAAGTACTTCCTCCGAAATACTATCTCCGTACTGTGAATGGTCAAAACCTTCCAGCATACGGACTTGAGACAAGCAAAGTAGACATCGGACTCAGCAAAAATATGACGTGGTCCTTCACGGTTGCAGACGTTCCAAACCCGATCCTGGGTGCGGATTTTCTTGCACACTATGGCCTGATCATCGACCTCAAACACGGTAAACTGATCAATAGTGAAAATAAAAGAGTGGAAGGCAAAACGCTAGCATACAGACTGGACACAAACATATCCAGCTGTACGAAAGTCGACGGACAACTCTTACGGATCCTGTCAGACTATCCTGGAGTCACACAACCCTCAATTCGCAGGCATCCTACGTACAAACACGACACGGTTCACTATATAGAAACCAAAGGACAGCCTTGCCATGCTGGTTATTACCTGACAAACTCAAAGCGGCACGAGAGTACTTCCATCGCATCGTTGAGGAGGGCGTATGTCGCCCCTCAAAAAGCTCATGGAGCTCTCCTATCCACATGACAAAGAAAGCAAGTGGAGAGTGGCGAATTGTCGGCAACTACAGGGCCTTAAACGCCATAACAGTTCCTGATCGCTATCCAGTCCCCAATATAATGGACTTCAACGCGAATATGAAGGGTAAAACGATGTTCACAAAAATAGACATCAACTGGGCATTCCACCAAATTCCTATGGCCGACCAGGACGTTCCAAAGACAGCGGTTATAACCCCCTTTGGATTATTCGAATACCTTCGAATGCCGTTTGGACTACGCAACTCAGCACAAACTTTCCAACGATTTATCAACGGACTGTTTAGGGAATTGCCGTTTGCATATGCATACCTGGATGATATCTGCATTTGCTCAGAAGGCGGTGAGCATCAGCACGAGGAGAATGTGAGAGCCGTGGTACAGCGTATACACGCAGCCGGACTCACTATCAACGTAGGCAAAAGCTTATATGCACAGACCGAAATTGACTTCCTCGGCTACAAAGTCTCGACCGAAGGCATTTCCCCCTTGAAGACCAAGGTAGAGCCAATTTTGAACTTCCCGAAGCCCTCAAATGTCGCAGAACTTAGGCGTTTCTTGGGGATGGTGAATTTCTACAGACGTTGCATGAAGAATGCAGCAGCCGAACAAAGTAAGCTGTTTGCACTAATAAAGACAAGTAAAAAGAAAGACAAAACTCCACTCGAATGGAATGAAGAAGCCGAACAGGCCTTTGAAAATATCAAAGAAACACTGGCAAATGCAACTCTGTTGGCTCATCCAGACGAAAGTCTGCCGTTATGCGTAAGTACCGATGCATCAGACTTTGCTATTGGTGCAACATTGTACCAACTGGACACTAACAACATCAAATTACCGCTAGCTTTCTTCTCGAGGAAGCTCTCAAAAACAGAAAAGAATTACAGCACATACGATAGGGAATTGCTCGGAATTTTTGCTGCGTTGAAGCATTTCAGGCACCAGTTAGAGGGTAGATGTTTTTCTGTGTATACTGACCATAAACCCCTAACATATGCCTTCACACAAAAAGCAGAACCGGCATCCCCGAGAAGAGCACGACAGTTGGACTATATTGGCCAACTGACTACCGACATTCAGTATATAAGTGGAGAACTTAACACTCCAGCTGATGCCTTGAGTAGAATCGAAGCTATCTCGGTTCCTGTCCAATTGCCTTATGCTGAAATAGCTAAAGCACAGCTTAAGGATGCAGAATTGCAGGGGCTGTTATCGAACGATGATACTACCCTCAAATTGAGACAGCGAAAAATTCCCGGTACTAATGTTTTATTAACATGTGACATCAGTACAGGTAAGAATAGGCCATTTCTACCGGTAAAATATCGCAGGTTGGCTTTCAACAGTGTACATAACCTGTCACATGCTGGGCCAAAATGTAGTGCTAAACTAATTTCAGAAAGATTTGTATGGCCACGAATGAAGTCTGACTGCAACAAATGGGCTCGCAGTTGCCTGAACTGTCAAGAATCCAAAGTAGGAAGACACACTCGCTCGCCCCTCAAATCATTCAAGCAAACACAGCGGTTCAAAACGGTTCATATGGATCTGGT
Organism: Ericerus pela; assembly: GCA_011428145.1. Taxonomy (NCBI): domain Eukaryota; kingdom Metazoa; phylum Arthropoda; class Insecta; order Hemiptera; family Coccidae; genus Ericerus; species Ericerus pela. Next base: position 2,991 of record WOFM01000133.1, on the reverse strand, counting down.
AGGCCCATTGCCACCATCCCAAGGACACAGATACCTGTTGACGATAATAGACAGGGCAACACGATGGCCGGAAGCAATCCCTCTTCACGAGATGTCAGCTCCAACAGTAGCTGCAAGGTTATACGATACCTGGATTGCGAGGTATGGCGTACCAGAAGTCATAGTCACAGACCAAGGTCGCCAATTCGAGAGCTCGCTCTTTAAAGAGCTGGCAAATAAGCTTGGTGTTCAACACAGTCATACCACAGCTTACCATCCTCAAGCCAATGGCAAAATAGAGAGATGGCATAGAGCTCTCAAAGCCTCCATCATGTCACATGATACAAAGAGATGGGTAGAAGTACTCCCTACCATCCTCTTAGGCCTTCGATCCGCCCTACAAACTGATACAGGTCACTCTGCAGCGCAATTAGCATTCGGCGAAGAGCTACGCCTTCCAGGGGACTTCTTCACAAAATCGAAAGAAGTTAGCCCCGAAATAATGGTACAAAATATAAGAAATGATGCCAACAACTTCCTAAATCAGGCAGCTCGTCATGGCCAGCCCAAGATTTACGTCTCGAAACACTTGGCCAATACGTCACACGTATTTGTTAGAGACGAAAAAAATGAGATCTGCGCTGGAAAAACCATACGCCGGTCCTTACAAAGTAGTATCACGAGATGAGAAAAACTTTGTGATACTCATCGCAGGCGAACCAAGAACAATTTCAATCGACAGATTGAAGCCTGCGTACTTGGTAAGTGACGATAAAAGAATTAGAAGGGTACAAATGGAGAACCCCGAAAATACACAGACGAATTCCGAAACAAAAACGGAAGAATCCGTCGAAAAAAGTGAGAAAAACACCTCACATAAAGAAAAACTCAAGAAAACAGTGAGATTTTCGGACGATGTGATCACCAAAACATTTGATCCTGAGGCCCCCTTACAACCACGTAAAAGAGGTAGACCTCCAGGTATGAAAAAACGCAAAAATTCACATCCTTCTCGCACGTCCGAGAGGTTAATGCAACAAAAATAAAATTTACTCCCGAAAAGTAATATCCGTAGAAAAATCGAAACCCGCTAAAAACATACGGGAAATATCGGAACTCCGCGAGACAAAGAAACTCCGGAGATAAGCAAACGAGAAATGCCAACAAAAAGAAGAAGACAGGAATAAACAAATCCACGTGCAATACGGAAACAAAACATTGCAACGTGCGAGTACCGTTAACCGCAAAGATAATCTCTATGACGTGACGTCACAAACGGAGATTCCTTTGTACTTAGAATTCGAAAATAATATTCACTGAGTTTATTTCAGGCATAACTCTGCTTAAACCGATCAGATCTTAACCGGAAAACTTATATACGGCCGAGAATTTTAAGCGCTATCCCCTCTACGTGTAGATAAGAAGATCCGAAAATAAAAGAAAATAACTGTAAAGGTAAATCAAAAAATGAGGTAAAAACAGCAGTTCTCGAACCTCTGATTTACTTGGTCGTCTCTTGAGCTCTATTTTTGGTGCCTTCTCCTAACAAATAACCCATTCTAATCATGTCACGCATACCTATCCCGATGTCCGCCAGCTTCCACTTCGCTAAGACATCCGCTGAGAAGTCAAAGACTCAGCAGATGACGAAAACGAAAACGGAGCTGGATAGGATAGAGGAGGAGCTGTTGATGGACACAGCTCCTCCGGTTGCTGATGTACTGGCGGAGATGACCACTCCACTGCCGCCAGTCATCTCTCCTCCCCGATCTCCGGAGGAGACGACTCCGACTCCGGAACCCCCGAAGCCGGAGCCAAAACCCGAAGAGAAAAAGGAAGCGATGGGCTTCCTGTTCACGGCAGAGAGGGCCGCGAACGAACGAGCAAGGATGGCTGCATGGACATCGGGGAACACCAACTCCCCGATGCACCAAAAGCCAGAGTTCAAACGTCCGCTGCCCCCTCACTCCCGCCATCATCCCTACGCCCACGCAAAACATGCGAAGTCGAGGCACAGGGGTGAAACTAGCCGGAGCAACTACCTGGCCCGAGCAAACGCCCGTAGGGAATCCTACGAGTGCGTCGGGGCCGCGGTGGGCAGCGCTCTGGCCAAATGGGAGGCCGATCAAAAACGTAAGTAAACCCGCACGTCCCCCAGGCCTTGCGCAATTTTGGTCGTTTTTGTGGCGCAAAAACTGGGGGGGAGTAGCTGTGGGGACTCATCGGTATGAGGTGTAGGGGCTCGGACCCCCGACGACAGTCGCCGCCCCATAGGGCAGGCAACTTATCGTCCTTGCGACGTTAAACGAACACACAAAATTACGTTCGATCGTAATTACCTGCGAATACGTGCAGATAATATACGAGTACGAATCGTGACGTCATCCATCAATCAATGTCACGATTCGTACACGAACCGGCCAGCCGCCACCTACGATAGTAGGGGATGATGCGACCTGGCCGTACTTAAACAACGTACGTATTTTATTACGTACGTGTGTTTGTGTGCACCAGCCAAAACCGGTATAAAAACTCTCAGAACCGGCTCTAAAACCGCCAGTGTTCGGTTTGGTTTTGGCTTGCCCATACATTTGTATGAAGTGGCTGAACACGCTTAAATTCTGTAGAATTTCCTTCTGGTGAGAATATCTCTCACGACAAGGTATTCCACACACTCAAAAAACGGATCCAACCACCAGAGTTTCTCCCAAAGGACGTAGAAACCTGGTTTATACAACTGACTGGCTGTTTCCAACTAGAGGAGATTCCTCGAGAGCACAGATACAGACAATTGTGTGGAAATATACCCACACAAATCATAAAAGCTTGTCCTGACATCATGGAATGTCCTGACAAAGCAGAAGATTCATACAGTTGGTTCCAGAATAAAATAAGAACTGCATTTGGCATAACCGCTCAAGAGGAAATTTGAGAACTGATGAGAGGCATGTCCATCGGAGATGACAAGCCCACAGTATTTATGGCTAAACTCATGAAAAAAGGGATAACCAT